>CM057231.1:60270050-60870050 GCA_029891385.1 Erythroxylum novogranatense
TTAAAATTTCCTATAAACCACTATCAATTACCAATCACTCTTAAACTATTCTAAATCATTATTCGAGCTCACTTACTCTTAATTTCTCACCAATTACAATCCAATATTCCAATACCACAATTCAACTCACCATACTTCCACTTAAAATGCCGTAAAATCATTAATGCATGCACCTATTTAATAAATGCATATGCAAGAAAACCCGTTTTTCTATAATTAGAGGCCAAGAATATGCTCACCAAGGAATGCAAAGAAACCTATCACAGTAACCTGTAATTACTATAATACCCTAACAAACAAGAACGGATGTTACACCACCCTCCTAATAAAAATTTCGCCCTTGAAATTTAATACCGTCCGATCAAATAAACGAGGATACCGACTTCATATGCTCCTCGCCTCCCATGAAGCTTCCTTAGAAGAGTGGTTCTTCCAAAGGACTTTCACCAATGGAATTACCCCTGTTCCTCACCGCTTGACCCGTGATCCAATAATCTGCACTGCCCTCAACATAGGTCAAATCACCGCTACCTCAATCTCCCGAGCCGGATCACATGCGTCGGTCCGAACGGTATCTTCTTGAGCATACTAACATGAAACACGCCACGATCCGGGACATCTCACTCGCTAATGCCATCAGAAGCTAATGGTCCTATCCTCTCAAGGATCTCATACGGACCGAGCATACCGAGGGCTCAATCTTGCCTTACGGCCAAACCTCAAGATTCTTTCCAAGGAGACACTTTGAGAAACACTCATTCCTCAACATCAGCATCTATATCTCGCCGATGCCGATCCACATAGTTTTTCTGTTCGTTCCCGAGCCGCTTGATGCGACTCCGGATCAATCGCACTCTTATCCATCAGATCCTCGAATCACCGGACCCTCTATCGATCTCATACCCTCTTCATCCCAATATAAGCGATGATCCGCACGCCTCCATATAAGGCCTCATACTTGCCATCCCAATATCGCCTGACATCATTGTTGCAGTAAACTCAATCGAGCCGATGTTGATCCCATAGTCCCTAACTCCAATACACATGCTCAAGCATGTCCTCAACAAAGGTTAATCGCCCTTCACTGCTCATCTGTCTCGAGGATGAAATGCAGATCAAGTTCAACTCGCATCTATAGCAACAGTAGGCTCTTCCGTAACCTCGAGGTGAACTCGGATCCCCGTCCAGACTATCGACAATGTAACCCCATGTAACCGCATAACCTCGCCACATACTGGCCAACCGACGAGAGTATTACTCTCCCTCAATGGCAAGAAGTGAGCCGATTTATCAATCGGTCCACTATGACCCGTGATAGCATCATGCCGTCCCTGTCCTAGGCAATCCCATCACAAAATCCATAAGGATTCGCCCCATTTCCACTCCGGAACGGGCAATGAATGCAACTTACCCATCGGAGCCCGGTGCTCACTTTAACCTCGCCGCACGCCGACACCTGACACATACTCGCCACTTGCCTCTTCATGCCGTGCCACTAGAAATGTCGCCTCGTAGTACGATACATCTTGGTCGCATCAGATGCATCGCATAGGCGCCTATATGAGCTTCCTCTAGATATCCCGCCTCAAGTCATCAATGTCCGCACATTACATGCCTCTCTCCCAACAATAAAGTCCCATCTCTCAACTCAAACTCTGAATCAATACTAGTCTGGACTCTCTCAATCGGCCTCACTAACACTGGGTCTTGATCCCGAACTCTCCGGATCCTATCATGCAACATCGCCTCAAATTTCGTAGTAGCAATCGAGCCCATCCTCACCTATATCTATCTCAGCACATTAAGAGCTCTCAACTGAATCGCATCAGAAATCTCGAAACCAACTCGAGCTACACTACCATGCGATCTCCTACTCAATGCATCGCCACCACATTGGCCTTTCCGGATGATACTCAATCGTGCACCATAGTCCTTCAAGAGCTCTATCCATCTCCTCCGCCTCGATTGAGCTCTCTCGACCCAACAGATATCTCGAGACTTTATGATCGCCAAGATCCGAACGCCTTCCCATATAGATAATGTCTCCGATCTTCGTAGTAAATACAATCGCCGCCAACTCTAAGTCATGCACTCGGATAATTCACTCGTGAGACCTCAACTGCCCCGAGGCATATGCTATAACTCTACCATGTCGCATCAATACATCCAACCCCCCGATGCGAGGCATCATCAGAACTATAAAGCTTCCAAGATGTATGGAATGCTTAACACCGGCAAATGCCAACCGATGTTTCACCTCCTCAAAACTCTTCCGCACTCCTCACTATCCTAATGGTACATTCTTCCTCAATAGCTTCGCCAAAGGGAGGAGATCAACAAAACCCTCGACGAATCTCCGTAATATCCGCCATTCCTAGGAAACTCCGCAACTCGCACACCTCGTAATCTCCCAACTCATAATTCACTCTATCTTGTGAGGATCCACCGATATTCTCACCGACACTACGCGTCCTGTAAATACATTCATCAAGCCAAAATTCACACTTAGTGAATTTGGCTAACAAATCGCTCATCTCTCATGACCAGAAACAATCCTCGTGTGCCAACAGGTTCTCGCCACTCCTAATAAATCAAGATATCATCGATAAACACTATCAACAACCGATCCAGTAGGGTATTGAAATACTCTATTCATCAAAGCCACGAAGGCTTCCGGCATTAGTCAACCCAAACCAGATCACTAGAACTCAAAATGCCCGCATTTACTCATGAAAGCACTCTAGGCACATCGGCCTCTCAAATCCTCAACCGGTAATAACTCGATCTCATATCCAATTTAGTGAACACCGAGCTCCTCGCGAATCGATCAAATAAATCTTCAATCCTAGGCAAAGGATACGATTCTTCATCACACCGATTCTAACTACCTATAATCAATACATACCTCAAAGGTCCCGTCCTTCTTGTCACAAATAGCACCGAGCTCCCCATGGCATAAACACTCTGGCCTAATGAACCCCTTATCCAAGAGTTCTCGTGAATCGAGCCTTAAGCTCTCGCCTAATTTGCCATCCTATACGGAGGATCGAGATAGGCAGACCGGGAACAAGATCAATCTCAAACTCTATCTCTCGCTCGGCAAAGAATCCCAGAACTCCTGAAACACATCTAGAAATTCCCCGATCACCGAACATCCCGAAATCTCGACCGACTGAATCCACTACGGAGCCAATAGTCTCACAGCCTCCTCAGATCAATCTCGTGGCACCAAGAAGGATATCATCCTCACGGCACCGCTCGACTAACCTCGAACACAGTACCTGGCCGACCAGAGACTCCAATACGACCTCCTTGGTATAACAACCATAATAGCCCTATGTGCAACAACCACCCATCCCCAAAATCACGCCAATCTCTCAGAGGCAACGACGATCGGCAAACAAAACCGCCGATCGATCCAACTCGACATCCCATACGCACTTCTTCCAATACAAATTGCATTACATGTAGAGGTGTACCACCTATAACCCATATCAGAACCTCCGCTTATCCCCATGCGCCACATACTAAATACTGTGCAATGAAAGAACGAGGGATCCAGATCCAACAATGCATATACTTCAAAACCGTAAATCGAAAGCATACCGAACAACATCCGGGAATCTGGCCTCGCCGAGTAATGGCATGACCCTAGCCCGAGATCACGTCACGCCGCACCCTCCGATCTCATCATGGACCCTTCGCCGACTCGCTTTCTACCGGCTCTCCATCCCGATCCACCACCACTACTCACATCGTATTGTCACTCGATCGTCCAATTATAAGAGATCGACTCCCAAAGTCTCCTGCAGCCTCACTAGGTGGTCCATCGAGCCACACCTCGCCAGTGCCCGCACATCCATCGACACTCTCCACCGTGTCTCTTGCCACGTTGTTTCATAAGGGAGCAGATCGCTTCAAACTCGCATCGCCGCCACCACTAATACATGTGACAAAGCCTCAGAGCAACCAATGTAGAAGCATAGACCAACAAACTCGCTGAATCAAGACCTCATAGTCGGCCACAACAATCGCCTGCTCTTAGCTCTAGAACTCAGAATTTCATTTTCGACAAATCTGGGCATGAAATCGTCCTCAAGGCCCTCGTAAAATCATCCCACGTCAAGCAGCAGGCCCGGTGGTACCGCCTAATCAGCCTTCCACCACCGATATGTAACCTCAGTAGAGAGAAACCGTGATAATCAAATGCTCATCCGGTCACAGCCCATCCGATCGAGGACTCTCTCGTCCTTCTAGCCATCCTCACCTCCGCAGGGCTCTGCTACCATAAAGTCAACCGCCTGCCATACAAAGAGATCATATCTTCGCTCCTGCCTCACAGAACTCGAGGAGGCAACCTCCTAACGAGGCATGTGAGACTTCTACTAGCTCCTACCGATTCTAGGTCACCGTTGTTCAACTCGATCTCCAAGAACTAATGACCTAAAATGCATAAGGAATTCATCAGCTTCGCTTATTCTTACAGGATTCAAGCCTAACAATACACTATGCCCAAAAGATGCCAAACTATGCCCGACATTATTTAATGTAGCGCCTCACCGTAGGTACACATCTAAACCCAAGGTCACCCGATACATATCCCACGATAAAGGTGCACCACCGTAACATTTCCTTTAATAATCCACATGGCATCGCAATAATTTAAAACCATAACACGGTTACACGATATCGTAAACCACTAAATTTTAAAATCATAATATCAATCACATACAACATCCAATAATGAATAGACAAGTCTATCACCCCCGAACAAAACCAAAAAGGAAACCGACACAAGCATCTATCCTAAGTCATCCTCAAAATCCAACCCAACCGACCGAATTGCAGTACCATCGCTTCTCCCGCCAAAGACGCCAAGACGTAGAAAAGGCTATCTCCTGAGCTGTGGGTCTACTCTATCGATCCCTAAAAATTAGATGCAATTTCGTGAGTTTATGAATCAGTGAGAAACCATCATCGATGGTTCACTAAATCATGCATTACGAATTATGCACAAAGACAAAGATGGTAATATTCGATTAATGTGATATATAACAATTTCATAGTAGTCTATAACAACATAAAGACAAGAATAATTTATAATAGATAAAATAGTTCACATCACAATTTACAAAGAATCATGGCATCACGCAGCTCAAGAATCGCCACACCATTTGGCAATTCAATCTACCATGTATAATGCATATGAGACTCTTTCCAGCTTATTCAAGATTGCCCCAAGTGCTCAACAAGGTTCAAGGGGACGATCGTGATTTTCCCCTGCTCGAGGTCTGGCCAAGATGTTGTTCGAGCTCGAGGTTCTTTTCAAAGGATATTAGCACTGGGTCACATGTCCATTATCCGATCATGCATTTATGCATGCAATGCAAAGGTTCAAGAATTCAAGATTCTACAAAGTACCGCCATAAAAGCCCAAAGATTGGATTCTCAAGAATATATAATAATTCAAATAGTAAAGAATCAAATCCAAAGACAATAGAAATATGTCATTTGATCACGCACATTTCAAAGAATCATGCAATTTCACAATTCAATACAAGAGAGGCATACCATCCGATCATGTATATTTCAAGAATCATACAATTTCACATTTGGCAAGTAAATTCACGCTGAGCAATTAAACAATGAATTTAAGAAACCAACTAGGTTACTTCACCGTAACTTCCGAAGCTACGCTCGAAGTTCCAAAGAATGTTCGTGGAATGACGATCTAATGGCGCTCTATAACAAAGAAAATATAGTTCCATTACTAGATGCTCAAATAAACAGCTCAAGAATGCATATATCTCATGAAATTATGTACAATGCATGCTCATGATTTTCCCCGCTTAAAACCCAATTTGAACTCTTATATCCCATTCTAACACTTTGCTCAATAGATCGACAATAATTGATCCAATCCTATAATTCAGTTCAATTTTCTCAATTCATAATCTCCATAGCAATATCCTATCCATTAGGTCAAAACCTCTATTGAAAATCCCAATTAAAACTCCAATTGTCTCAATTCGACACTTAGTCACACTATAAACCATAATCGACCTTAACTTTATAAAGCAATACCAATTAAATTAAATTCTAACTCCCATAATTATCCTCAATTATAGACCTCTTTCTAGTCCGCAATGAATCAGGAATCACTCAATCAAGGTCTATACCAAAAGTTTCACCTAATAATCTAAAAATCAATCCAATTAGAATGCCCCACGCCACCTATGACTCTTTTTCTTGCCAAGAGAAGTGGTCGCTTCACGCGCGCACACTTTCTTCCCAATCGTCGGACGTAGTTAAAAGACTCGTCATGACGATATCCAGCACTCGCCAAGCATCCCGCAGCGCCGTCAGAATAACACTAAATTTATTCGCCATAGGCACGCCAGACGTCACGACGCATGATCGCTACCACCTTCTTCTCCAATCGATTTCGCCATTAATTCTATTTAAAACTCCATTAACACTCTAACTACTCAATCCATCCCAATAAATGCCATAATCGCTAGAAACAACTACTAATAACAACAATAAAGCTCTTAACAACTTACCAATCGCAGATCAAAGCCACAAATCACCGTGAACCCTAAATCCTTCAAAATCATCGATTAATCCACTCCAAATCCTTCTCAACCTTCAACAATCACAATAAATCACTTAGCCTAGCACAATAAGAAGGAAACATAAGGAAGAATCGATGAAACTCACCAATGAGGAAGAAATCGAACCCACCGTGGAAGAAGAGAAGGAGAAAATGAAATGCCTTAGGTAACTTTCCCAAATCTCAACTTAGTTATTTATAGACAAAGGTCTCCAACTCAGTCTAAATTTCAGTCTCTAAATTTCAATGGCTCAACATTTAAATTTCCTGACAGTATAACCCTAATATTTCTTAGCCATTGGACAATTCTTTCAAGATTATATACTAATCAATCATTACTTCAAAATTTCCGATCCGGGTATTTTCTTCCGAATTTCTAGAAAATTTCCTATAAACCACTATCAATTACCAATCACTCTTAAACTATTCTAAATCCTTCATTCAAGCTCACTTACTCTTAATTTCTCACTCAATTACAATCCAAATACCCAAATACCACAATTCAATTAGTTCATACTTCCACTTAAAATGCCGAAAAATCATGAATGCATGTACCTATGAATAAATGCATATGCAAGAAACCTGTTCTTCTATAATTAGAGGCCAGAATATGCTCAACAAGAACGCAAGAAACCTATCAAGTAACCTGTAATTACTATAATACCCTTTGCTAACAAGAATCTAGATGTTACAATATGTCATTCTGCTCATTCATGAGAAACCATATCTCTAGAACAGAGCGTGATCCTACGTGACCTACGAACTTCGTGGTTGTAGAAGGTTGAACTGCTATTTCATCCGTGATGAGTCACAGCTTGTGTTCAGCAGCTGATCTGGCTCTGCTCGAGCATCCTCTAACTTCTTCAAGTTCAATTTTTCTCCCACCGCCTTCTTGTAAAAGAAACTCTTTCTCTAAAGAAAGCGATGCTTCAAACAAACACCTTTGCTCCTCAAAGCGTAGAATTGATATCTCATTATTTCTTTAGATATCCTACTAACAAACACTTGTCGATTTTGCATCAAGTTTATCCGACCGTGTCCGCTTCACATAAGGTGACAACCCCAAACTTTCAAATGAGTAAGATAGGGTCTTTGTTAGTCCACATCTCATATAGAGTAACATCAATCGCTTTGATGGAACTCGCTTAGCAAGTAAACAAATGTCCTCGAAAAGCATATACCTCAAAAGGATTTTGCAACTTTAAAGCCCATCATTGATCGTATCTATGTCTAACAAGGTTCGATTTCTCCTTTCGCCACACCATTATGCTGTGGTGTGTAAGGAGGAGTCCATTGAGATAAAATCCCATTATCTCCGAGATAATCCAAAACTTCGTCTAAGTATTCCCACCACGATCCGATCGTAATGTCTCGATACTTTTCCCAAATTGGTTTTCTACTTCATTTCGAATTGTTTGAACTTTTCAATGCTTCAGATTTGTATCTCATCGATACAAATACCCATATCAAGAATAATCATCGATAAAGGTAATGAAGTAAAGACAACCACTTCTAGCATGGATGGACATCTGACCACATACATCCTGAATGTATTAGGTCTAATACCTCCAGGGCTCGCTCACCCTTTCCTTAAAGGGTAATTTAGTTATCTTGCCTAATAAACAAGATTCACATGTGTCATATGATTCATAATCAAATGACCCTAAACTACCATTCTTATGGAGCTTAGCTACGCTGCTCTCATTTATATGGCCAAGGCGCATAAAGGCTATAAGTAAGTTGATTTTAAATTATCTCGCTTATGTCTTTTCGTGTCATTGACATTCATAATTGGATGTGACATATCTAATATGTAAATTCCATTGCATAATGTACCAAAGACTATAAAGCATTCCATTCAAACTATTAGTAACAACCATTGTTACTAAAAGTCAAATGGAAACCAAATATTTAAACAAGAAATGTATAATATGTTCTTTGTTAATACAGTACAAAATAACATTCATCCAATTTAATTACAAGTCCAGGGGGAGGATAAGAAATAAGTGCTTCACGGCTAATGCAAAGAACCCTGCTCCATTTCCCACACGCAGTCTAGTTCTCCTTCACGAGTGCCTACTTTCCCGAGGCCTCGATATCATCGATATGTGTGAGCCACAACCGTATCTAATACCCATATGTTATGGTCGAAACAAGATAACCTCAATGAAAACATACTCAAGAAGTCGAGGCATCCGATGCCTTCTTCGCTTCAATTCTTCCAGATAGACTTTATAGCTTCGCCTAAAGGGCTAGTCTTGCCACAATGGAAGCAAGTTCCTTTCGTGTAGTCTTTGGTTTTCTTCGCTGCACTTCCTTTCGTTTCTTAAACCTTTATTCTTTAGATTCTTTTTTTGAACCGTAAGAAGAAGAGTCCACCACTTAGCAATCGGCTTGCTATCCTTCTCGACAAGATCAATAAAGAAGGATCAGAAGGGAACATCTAGACATATCCCAGCCTCGCACTGAGAACAATTCTCAAATTTCTCACCAATCTAGAAAGTCAGTCCAGCTAATTTGTTTGAGTCCATGTTTAGCGCAAGTTCACACCGAAGTCATTTTCAATAACCTATACTAAAAGAGAGAAAGAATGTTAGAATAGAATTACATGCATGATCATAAGGACTGAATGACATGCATATGGCTCCCACTAGTTTCAAAGAATCCATAACCCTCAAGACGAATCCAAGAAACATTATGACAAATGTCCTAGTGGTCGATATCCGACATTACTAAAATGACCTTAGGTTTACCTAACAAGCCACCTTAGGTCAATTCCAGAGGTATCGGTCATACCAATTGTATCATAGATATCCGACATTACTAAATGACCTCGGGTTTACCCAACAAGCCACCTTAGATCTATCGGCAGTATCGGTCATACCATTTGCTTCATAGATGCAACTATCGATAGTGCTATCAACTCGTGATGTATGCACACACATCGGGTTATCAACTCGATACGCTGCATATCCGATGCACACCGCCTAATTTCGCCTCATTCACGCTTGACCTTGAGTTTACTCAACAAATCAACGCTTCTAGTGAAAACCACCCATTAATCCAAAAATTTATTTTCATGGTTCAACATATCCAGATAGAGTGAGCTTCGGTTTATCCAACAACCCAACTCTATAAGAACTCCGTTCTTCCCATATTAATGGAAGGCGCTAGTTTTCATATGATTTGAGGGTTTTCAGGTCTCATCTTCTTCTCCTCCAAGCCGAGGATTATAGTCACCATGATTATATGGAATGATTTAAGGCATTTCATCAATCACATTGAATCTATACCAAAATCATCCATCATCCCACCTTTGTATGTCAGAAGTCGACTTGTGTATGTATAAGTTTATTTTATGCTAGTGTGTAAGTCGACTTATGTATGTAAGTCGACTTATGTTAGTGTAAGCTTCCACTTATGCATGTGTAAGTCGACTTATGCAGTTGTAGTACCAACAAGTCGACTTGCACCATCGTGCAAGTCGACTTATGCTACTCACACAAAGGCATCTAACAAGTCGATTTATATCTTTATTAGCTCCACTTTATCCATGTGGAATGGCTATCTAATCGGCTAATTTCTCAATCCGCAGTTCCAATTCACAATACCAAGTGTAATATCCTTTATTATGATGTACCAATGAACACTTTCATTGTTCCATGCTTACCATATATAGTCAAACTATACATGAAATACTTGAAATCAAATGAATACACTCTTATTCATTTAAATTTACAAATAATTTAAGAATATCAAACTATCACCCTAAGTATCTCTAGGTAGTCTAAACTTTATCAAGATTACTTCAGCACTGGTCACAAAATTTGTGACGGCCAAAATAATCAAGACAAGGAAATACACTAACGAGACGCTAATGTGACACAGTTGACATCCGAAAATTTTTGCAAACCCAATTTCAAGCAATTCAATTTGGAAAGCATACAACATCAATATAAAACATTTTTAATCACATTAAAAATGATCCAAGGCATTGGAATTGAGAAATACACAATTTATCATTCCAAACAAAACAGCTTCAGCAACTTTCTCAAAACTGACAAGCTCTGTGTTTTGCTTGAAAAACTCATTGAAACAATTTCAATAAATTCTGAGAAAATTACATAGGTTACAACATGTTTACAAAATGTTCCATGAAATTTTTCAGGATTTATTTCAAACAAAAACTCATCCAACCTTAGAAACAAATCCAATGTAGAATCTGTGTTCCTCAACACAGTTATTCCCAGCATCACACAATAAATTCTCAAATAAATGGTAAATCACCTAGAAAACATTTTTTCATTCTCATGGACATTCATAAACATCTTAGAGACATTTTGGTGAAAGCAAATCCAAAAAAAAAAATTTCTACAATTTATTCTCGAATTTATAAGCATGCCTGTTCATTGAATGTGCACAAAGACAGCAACCAGAACATTAGGGAATAAATTAGCAAAACTATATCAAATCACATTGATAAATTCCAAGCTTCCACATACATATGCAACAACATATTTTGAACATATCTGGGCAACAAAATTTCGAAAACAATATTTCTACACTGAATTCGAAATTCACACAATCAACATGCATCATCGTCACAAGCAATAGGCAACTCCGACCTAGTCATGGTTTCTTCATATACTACACAAGTGTCTCTGATACCACTGTAGGAAAATCTTGTGTGAACATCACATGCCCACGGCAATGGAAAACAAAATTTTTGTTCCGGACCTTCCAAAGCCAGGATCCATGTGTCTATACAACAAACTCAAACCATAATCGGCTAAAGGAGACCGTCTCTAACCAGATCCACGCAGAGATCGGAGAACCTAACCGACAAACCCTTTGACCTGGAATAGCTAGAACAAAGTAAAGAGTGCTAGCTCCTACCTTTGTCCTTGGAGAGCTTGAATCACGATGGAGAAGAAAGATTGGTGAAGAAGAGATGAAGCCTTGATGAAAGATGATGAACCTTAGGATTTTAGAAACTCTTTCTTCAACCCACGATGATCACCAACGAGTCATTTCTTCATATATCTTCTCAAAGATCAAGAAGAGAAGATCATCATTTTCACTCTTCATTCATCACCAACGAGCATCTCCTCCTTATTCATTCTTTGTCATTTAGTCATTAAAAGCCATTTGATGACTACAAATAAGGAAGCTTCTAAATGCTTCTTCCATCCTCCCACGATTCAATATATATATATATATATATATATATATATTAATTTTAATTAATTAATTATATATATATATAATAAATGTCAAGTGGTCCAGCTTATACTCGGGTCGGTCCTACCGACGCATCGTCCTCGATATGGGAAAACCTTTAAACGTTTTTCAAAGAATATCGATGTCGCGATCTTATCGTGACATATCTCGATCTCATCGATCCATTTAACTCGTTGTTTCATTTATCGAACTCGTCTAAAACTATTTTAATAATTCTCCGAGACACTTTACGCGTGACCCATTAGTTCCTTGCTATGTTGGCCACTTAGATTAACACTTAATCCAAGCAAGTCATGAGCGGTATCTAGCAACACATCATGACCCCAATTGATCGGAAAGTAATTGGTTTGACGAATGAACATGTATTCATCATGAACCATATCATGAACCTTTCCATAGACAATTATCAGTAATTCGTCTTTCACCACGCTATACCCCACTTGGTTATAAGTATGGGCAAAGTGTCAACTTTACTAGATCGACTATGTCAAATCTAGTCCAAGTGATATCGCTTCTTGTCCGGGACTCATTATTTAATATGTCAATGAAGACACTCTTCATGACATACTTATACTCCTACCAGAGATTTCCAAGTAATGACCTCGATAAGAGGCTATGGGTATCATCTTCGCTATCACGTGTGGTGAATCCTCTATTGGCTACTCAATTACCTTCAATACCTCAAGATGTACCCAATCACCACCCTATGAGCGCGTACTCTCGTAAGGCAACAAGGAATGGAGTCAGCACGTAATCAAGATTCAAGATATCCTCGAGCACCTCAAGTCTAAGGATACTGCACTATTGCTATGATGAGATTATCACCGACATTAGAATAGACATCCATGTGATGATCTCATAGCAGTCATCCAATGTACTTACTACCTCTAGTAAGCATCCATATCTCAACCCTAAATATCTCATCTTTACAAATTTCCGAGATCCACCGCTGATCAAATCAAGGTGCTTGAGATGCGCTTAGTCTTTCCGGACACCATGTCCGGCCTCAGAATCTTATGACTAGGATAATTTAGATACCGACATAATTGCACATGATAGGAATCTCAGTAGTATGATCACATCACAATTTCCTTCATGCTATGTCATATATCACGGACTTCATTAATTTGCTTATTGATCAAAATCGCCTCATAAATAATGAACATCAAATTAATGAAATATGCCTTTCTTTATTTATTCATAAAGTATGTACATAACTTTGTACAAAATGCGCTTAAAGCGATTGCCTTCGTGGCACTACTTCTAACATTGCTCACCCTCGAGTCATGTTGACTTATTTCGCAATAAAGTCCGCCAACACTGGGCCTTGATCGCCGTCCGTGGTTTATAGTGTATATCGAACTCCCCAAATTCATCGCCCATTTTATTAACCGCCAGAGGTTTCAAGCTTCGGAGGCACTACCGAGAGGTTGGTCGGTCCATACCGATGGTATGACTCGAAGTAAGGCCTAGTTTCCGTCGCAGCTTATCAAGGAAAGAGCCAACTTTTCAATGGGTGCATACCGCTTCTAGTTCGCTCAAAGACTTTATCGACATAAGAGATCGTGAATTGTTCACTACCGTCTAATCAATAAGAATCATACCGATCGCCTCTCAGGATCGCCAACTAAAGAATCGATTCTCCCCCTCAACTGGGCTCTGCAAGATGGGCGGACTGGTTAGATATTGCTTCAAGCTTTTTCGCACTCATCCAGCCATTAGAACTGGGTTACATCTGCCTTCCTCAAAATTTTGAAGAAAGGGAGGCACTTGTCCCCCATCCTAGAGACGAATCTGCTCAAAGAAACTATCCGCCCAGTTAGTATCTGTACATCCTTCAAGCATCGCGGTGAGGGCATTTAGACAATAGCTTCGATCTTTTCTGGATTAGCTTCGATCCCCCGTTGAGTAGTCATAAATCCCAAGAACTTTCCAGATGCTACACCAAAGACGCACTTTTCCGGATTCATCTTCATTTGGAATTTATTGAGGGTCAGGAAGACTTCTCTAAGGTTCTCCACATGTTCGACAACTGTCTTGCTTTTGAACACCATGTCGTCCACATAAGCCTCGACTGTTTTGCCAATCTGTGTCTTAAAAACTTCCATGACGAGCCGCTGGTAAGTAGCCCCTGTATTTTTCAAACCGAACGGCATCACATGGTAGCAATACGTGCTCTGCCGCTTATGAAAGCCGCTTTTCTTCGCCTCGAGGTTCATTTTATTTGATGATAACCAGAGAAGGCATCCAAGAAGCCGAGGAGCTCATGCCCCCGTGGAGTCTACCAATGATCAATCTCAAGTGGGGAAACCGCCTTTGGCATGCTTTGTTTAGGTCGGTGAAATCAATGCACATTCTCCACTTTTCGCTCTTCTTCTTCACCAATACCACGCTATGGCTAGCTATTCGAGGTACTTGACTTCCGAATGAACCCAAAGGTCAAGTAACTTCTATTTCTTTCTCGATCACCCCCCGATCCTCATTGTACATCGCTTCTTCCGTCTCTGATCGACCTATAATTTTTCTAAATACCTGTGGAATGGGATGTTATTGCTCGAGAGATTCTAGGCATGTCGCTCAAGACCAAGCAAAGACCGATCGGTTCTCTACCAAGTTAACTTTTGATCATTGTACAAGACTTATTCGAGTTCTGCACCCAAATTTGTGAATTTTGATCGGTCTTCTTTATCCATTACGACCACCGAGTTTCTTCTCGCAGGTTCATCCTCTCGATTTCTTCATCCGCTTACATCAAGAGAGCTTGCCAACACTACCGCCTCCTCTAGGTTCTTGCTTCGCCAAGAAGATTCCCTAGCGATCCTTTGTCAATTTCCGACAATACCGATGCCATGGGTGTTGGGAACTTCATCACCGATAATAGGTCGAGACGATGTACCGAGGGCGCTGTGTGGCTTTTCCAATTATTGCATTATAGCCCTACAAACTTCACAACTAGGAATTCAACATTCTTCACTACTGAATGGCTTTGTCCGAACTTTACGCTCAAGAGGACTCGAGCGAATGGATGTCGATGCCCTCACTTCTTTGATCGTCCTCTATCTAAAGAGTCGCTCCTCCTAATCTCCATCTACTTAAAACATCGTAGTATAATAGTCCATCGAGTTGCTCGTGTCAATCATTACGCTTCACCTTACTACCGTCCATATTCAAAGTGACCATGAGTGCATCATCACGAGGACAAATGATGCCACCATGTCGACTCGCCAAACGAGATCACCTCATTAACTTCATGCATTTTTGTTCACGATCGACCCTTAGCGATCCGCCTCGCATATCGCTTCCTTCCTCTAACTGGACTTCAAGCGCTACCGCTTAAAAATCATGTTTATGACCGACGAATTTCATTTGGCCATCCTATTGTCCAAAGATTTGCCATCTCAAATCCTGACCGCCCTCTCAGATCACGCTGGTCGTCCATATTTCGGTCCGCTTCCGCCATCATTCATGTTGTGTTGTTCCATGGTTTTCGCCAATTGTCGACCGACCGCTCCTCGCCTCATTACCTCGACCGCATTTTTTCAGACTTCAAAATTTACCCACCTTCCTCTAGATAAGGAGTTCGATTTCTTTCTTTAGTCCCAAAGAATCCTCCGTCATGACCGATATCTCCGTGGAAACGATAATATAAAGAAGAATCCTTTTTGTGAGGAGTTTTCAATTTATCGGGTCTCAAGGATTCCCTTCTTCTCATGACCTCCAAGATTCGCATATCGCCTCGCTGAGCAGAGTGAAGGATTCTATCATCGGTCCTTTCGATCGATCGACTTCCTCCAACTAGACCGATCCTTCCGCCGCTTATATGAATCCTCACTTCATCAAGCTCACCAGAGTCATCCACTTCACGCTTTGTGTTTTTCAACACTTCTCCAGCTTGATGTATTTATCCGCCGATATCTTTCTCTCGATAGACTTCGGCCGATCAAGAGCCAGCGATTTCGAACTCTTCATCCTCGATTGCTCATCAAGGCGCCCAACATGGATGAGCAAGTGAGGTCGTGGACTTCATAGCTTCATTGTTAAATCGGATGATGAACTCCCAGAACTTTCGCTCCTTCCTCGATCAACCGTGACATTTCCAAGGCGCTTTTCTATGGCCACTCAGAGTAAACCGTCGAGGAATAGCAGCTTAAAATCCTCAAACCGTTACGCAACGTGGGGTAAGTCGTTGAACCATCTTCGGCTCTTTCGAAGGTCGTGCGTATGCCTTATATTGAATGGCGCCCGAACGCAATGCGTGTTCATCATCGATTGAAAGTGCCGCAGAGAATGAAAGAATCGATCTTCCAAAGATATTTTTCCGCGCCGATCTTAGTACCGATCACCGAGGCTATCCAGATCTCCGGATAAAAGGAGAGTCAGATTGGCCGATGGTCACAGACGAGAATTCATGGCTATATTGATTCGGTTAAGATTTGGCGAATCAATAGATCGGCCGCTTTTCTATTTGTCTTTCAGGTGAGGAAGGATGGTCAGTAAGCAGAGGGTTCGTGTCGAGGGGTATTGATGAGGATATGAACTGTTCGAGCGCCATCCTCAGGCCACGCCAGGCTTCGGTCTTGGTTTCGGGATTGTCAGGTTGATCATGCCGATGTGAGCATCGAGGAGGTAGCTCGCTTATGCTAGGTCAGGTGTAGGGCGAGGTGTCCGGTGATCGGAATGCGCGGCGGAAGGCGGCGGTAATCGTAAGTTCCATTCGTCAGAAGGCAAGTGCCGCAACAATGGCTACATCGGATTTGTCGCCACCGACCGATCCGAGTGCTTCAGACGCAGTGCTCGATGTCCGCCCACAGAGAGAACCAATTGGTTCTGGCTCGATTTGATGGGTCAGTATCATTACCTGGGATCCATGAGACCTGGTTCTACTTTGGCTCGTAGATACCGCAAAATAGTAAAGGCACATCGGGGTCGATCACGGTAGGCTCCTCCGACGCTCAAGTTAATCTCTTGGGAGAGTTTTGGTGACTGGTAAATAAAGAAAATAGGGTTTTTGAAAGTCGTACCTTTTTCATGATGAGGTAATGAATTTATATAGCTAATACCTATAGGAATTAGGTCAATACTCAAGGGATGGGTCGATTGGCCCATGCGTCGTTCTGAGTCTGGACTTGGGCCTAGCACAACCGACCCAACCAGATTGAAAGTTAAAACAGTAAACTTGAAAGAAATTAAATTTTAAAAGCCTATTACAAGTATTAATTGTGACTAATTTTGCTTTGTGAATGTAGGCCCTATTCTGCTCTTAACTTTGTCTATAATTCTTGTGCAAGTACTGCATGTCTGCTCTCAACTTTTCTTTTTTTTGACATGTGGTTGCTTTCAACTTTTACGACATCCCATATATATTCCTTTCACTGAGCCTTATTTTATTATTTATGTGCAATTGCTCAAGGCGAGCCTGCTGTTAATGATAAGTGGGAATACACTTGCTTACATTAAAAGTTATGGCTCATTTCTCTAAACCAATTGGGATATTTCAAGTAGCAAGTTATAATTGATCTTCGTGATGCTTGGCTCAAGATGAGAAAATTACACGATTATGAAAACAATGCAAAAATTTCTTCTACAAATTGTTTTATTTTATTCCTTCACTATACTACCTTTCATCTCTGAATAATATACATCCAATTTCAACCAAACATTGTTTTTCGTCATTACCAATGTTTAAAAATTGGACCGGACCGTCCGGTCCAACCGGAAAAAGTTTGAACCGGTCAGTGGTCCAGTTCGGTTTCACTTAATAACCTCTCTATATAAAAATCGGACGGTTCAACCTTTTTCTATTTAACAGACCGGTCCTATTCGTTTTAAACCCTTGTTTTCATAACACCACCTCCCTTAGATTCGCCCAGTCATTGCTTTCACCTTTTGAAACTCTCAAATGTCCTTCAAATTGAATCAAACTCAGATCCTCCGCATTAGAACTCAATCCGCCAACATCCTCAATTTTTGCTTCAGAGTTTCTCCAACTTCACAACCACAACCACCAACCCCAATCCAATCAAGAATGTGCTCAAGCAACCAAAAAGGTACAGGCATCAACGTTAACGCTGCCATCAGAAGTTACGTAAACATAACGAAGTCCTAGTTTCGCTTATCCCGGAAGAATTGAGAGGATGTTTGCTTCAAGAATGTGTTGAAGAATGGTAACACCGACCTTGTTTTCAAGCGCAGGTTCCAATCCGAGTGTAGAGAGAGGCGGAGGGTTTGGAACAAGATGGGCACACGGGTCGCTTGAAATCAAAGGGAGCCCATTTTCGGTGTGAAGAAAACACATGATTCTTCAAAAATCAACACTAAAGCACTATCGATGATAAGTCAAGCAAAAGAAAAAGAAGAATATCGTAGACATGAAATGGGTGACTTCGAAAGTTCCAAAGAAGTCATGCTGTTCAACTCTAAAGTCATAAACTCACCTAAAAGCACTTTTGTTCGCATACGTTGAGACAAAACGATAAAGACAAGGAACTTCATGAATAAAACGTTGCACTTCATTAAATTCAATTATACAAAAGCAAATGGAGTCATGTGAAAGGTAAGCACATGCACAGTGGTTGACCTAGTCAAAGACTAATGCGATAGTCTTTAATTAAAGTCACGTGGACAAGGCTAGCATATGTTCAATAAAATATGTTATTTTTATTTATTTTTATAAAATTTTTATCTTATTTATTATATTTCGGTTTAATAGCGATTCATTACCACCGGTTGAATCTCTAAACCTTAAACCTTTCTTTCGAATTCTGCCTCGATGTCCAATTCGATTTTTAAATATTGGCCATTACTTAATAAAATTTCTTTCTAAATTTTTAATGTAAGAAAATAATTTTAATTGAATTTGTTTAAAATATATTTATGCGATATCAAATAAATAAATAATTTAATTTAATTTTTAATTTTTTAGCATACATAAAATTTGAATAAGTAGATTGCTTAAATTTATTTAAAAATTTAAATTTGAATTAAAAAATGAACAGGTCCCACCCGATTGACTGGCACTCGTATTAAATGGTGCGGAAAGTGAGGAAATGCAAAAGGAAGAGATTAGAGAAGAACAGGTTGGGAGTGGGAGCATCAACAACAACCCAACGTCTTCATTTATGGGTTCTCATATTATCCTTGTTTTTCTTTTATCTACCCTCAAAAAATAAGGAAATGTAGGGCAACGACGTCTTTACACTGAAACTATAAAAACAAAAGAAGTTATGTTTTTCTTTCCTTTCCCATCATCGAAACTGAAATATTATAATAATAAAAAGCGTGGCGGTTGACCGGTCAAAAGCGCACATTAAAAGCTTTTATACATAAAGACGTAAAAAGCAGATTAGTTTGAATGGGATATGCATTGACTAATTGTTTTCCCATTCTTTGACTAAACATAGATTTCACTCTCTCTCCCCTCCCCTCCCTTCCTTGTTATGTATGTGATTGTGAATCAATTCACCCCACCAAGAGAAAAAGTAAAATGAAAAGAATAAACGATGAATACAAGTTAACATTTAATATCAGAAAACTAAGAACACCTTGTGACTAAGAAGAAGAAGGAGGAGGTGATGGTGCAGATGAAAAATTAGTGGATGACTCAAACTTGTAGTATTTGTCAACAGCAATAGAAACATCCCAAGTGCAGCTGAGTCCTTTTGGTATAGTCACAAGATCTCCTGCTCCGAACTCCACACACTCTTCATCTGAAGATGATCCCTTTGGATACACTTTCACTCTCCCCTTCACCAGATAGCATGTCTCCTCTGCGTCATACTTCAGCTGGTATTTCCCTGGAGAGCAGCCCCACCTTAATTTTTCGCAGAGAACAAACAAAAATACCCCCTTAAGCTTTTGGTATAATTATGCACTACTAATAACGTTAAATAAATACAAAAATTATCCACTAAGGCATGCATTAACACAATATGTGAAAGGAGGAGGAGAAGAAGAAGAATACTAACTTGGGCCAGCACTTGATGTTCAATTCATTAAGTTTTGACTGTGATGGGTTCTTTTCGACTGTGATCCTTAGGTTTTCAGCCATCAATTAATCTATGCAACAAGAAAACAAAGAAGGTGAAAAAGGGAAGAGGAGGAGAAAGGGAAGGTTGCGGGTGAAACAAAACTTCTGGCGAGATTATATAAAAGCATTCTCCTTATGCATATATATACCTGTGAATTAATAAAGAAAAGTGGGAAATATCTGTTTTAAACATGTGATGTAGAAGGATAAGGTGGGCTTTGTAAATATAATTTATAGGGATTGGGGGAATACTCCTGTACACCTCATTATCAACCTTCACCTATCACATCGTGCCATGTCATTATCACCTAAACAAGTTAAACCGACCTGCTGTTATTTTAATTTCCTTAAGCTGCATACCATATTTGTGCTTTAGCTGCAAAGTAAGAGATAATTATCAACTTTCCTGATTAAATAATTCTGTACTGAAATTTACCATCATCATGTCTAAGTGTTCTGCTTAGCTATATTCAAATTATCCAAAACTAAGTCTTATCAGTATGATTTGACAGTGTCAAATACTTACTAATTCATGGCATTATCCACTTCTGTTTCGTGAGCACTTTTACACTTTATATAGTCCTAGTATCCAAGAGCCTTTCTTTTTTTTATATATATAATTTTGAGAAACAATATGAATAATGTAGAATTTAATTACATAACTTATTTCATATAATTATTTAATTATGAGTTGACTTATAGCATTCAACATGAACAAGCAGTATGTATGCTAATGTTTTCAATACTTTTGCATGTGTTAAAAAGTTAAAAAGCTTTTGTTGCAAAACGACAGACAGCTTCGGTTAATAAGTACAGCATATGTATACGAACTAGTTGTTTGACTTTGAGACTGGGAATGGAACTAGTGTTTTTACTTCTTTCACCGCATATTAAGAGTCCGTTTGGTTGAAATTTTTATCGAGAGCTTTTATCAAGAGAGCTTTTGTCAAGAGAGTTTTCCGAGAAGAGCTTTTTTAAAAGTTCCAATGACTGTTTCGTCACAATTAAAAAATAGCTTTTTAAAAGAGCTTCACATAGTAGATTGCTTTAAGAACATAAAAATAAAAAACACTTTTATTAATTTTAACTATATTAAAGTTTGATATATTTTAAAATTTTGAAATGAATTATTATGTATGTATGTATCACTTTAAATTTAATTTATAGTGTTTTAAAGAATTCTAAAAGAGATAAATAAATAATTTTTATTAAATACTTTTGAATATTATATTTTAGTAGTTAAATCTTAAAATATAGATATATATATTTCAATAGCTAATTCCATTATATTGCAATCAATATTTAAATTGCACTAAATAAATATTATTTTGATGTATTTGTAAAACTAAATGGAAGTATTATGCATGTATATATTATATGAAGAGTATAATTTTAAATTTAATATCAAATAATACAAATTTTAATTTATAATATTTAAAAGAATCTAAAAAACTAAATAAAATTTTGAATAATAAATTTTAAGTAACTTTATATAACATATTAACACTTTGCCAAAAGAGTTTCATACTTTTGTCACCACAAAAGAGTAACTCTATATAACATATTAACAATTTCTCACAAAAGACCGTAATTCTTTTCGATCAGGAAAATGAATGGATGGTCACCATAAAGATTGAAGCCAAATTTTCTACATCGAAGTTCTTCTCGTGCATTTTATCGAACAACTTACGGCATAACACAAAAACCCTAACTCTCATAACAACGCAAAAGAATATTGGAAAAGTAAACATTCGATTCCAAACCCAAACTAAAACATGGGCATGGATTTGTTTAGGTGGGATATGAGTTTGTTGTGTGTGGATAATTGTAAATGTAGGCTAATCAGTAGTCTTTGGTTTCAATGCCGACACTTGTTATGAGAATGAACAAGTGATGGGTTCAAGAAGTAGAAAATGGGAGTAACGTAACGCATATGGATTGCCTCCTTTACGAGCTCAGATTCCTCTCTCTCGCAACAATTTGAAGAACATTCAATAAACATCTTCACATTCAACATAAGTGGCAATTGGGTCAATGATATGATTTCAAACAAAAATCCCAAATGATATTTTTATGTAGTTAACTAAGAGATAACTAAGGTTTGTTGAATATAGCAATCGCCAAACCGTATAAGGGTCCGTAAAAACTTTAACATTTATTCCATTCTATTTAGCACTTACAAAGGTGTATAGTTTTCATTTATTTACATGCTTTCAAGACAAGCCAATTACTTAATAACATCATGTCTTAACACCGACTAGGTAATCGAACAACTGTACATAAAGCGCTTGATTTCTTCTAACATGTATGCACAATCATACTATTATGTCAAGTAACATGTCATCAAAATGGATTTACCTCATCCTCAGAGAGGCGCCAACATAAATGTAATGTAAATCTGGACATCCCAATAAAACATGTAATGGTAAACTTTTAGAAGATTCATGAGCCAATGAGTACACCAAATGTCCAAAGGCAATAAGTGAGCCATCAAAAATTTATAATAAGCATATTTTAGTTTCATCTTTGCTCCTCAGAAAGTATGAAAATATGCATTATCGACATAATAGTAAATAAAAATTTAATGGAATTGCAGTGTGTCCCCACCTTTTCCCCGCCCATTAATGTCCTCGTTGTCAAGCGGTAAGTAGAGAACCCCGCAAAGTCGAGTCTTTCCCATCTCATTTTGTAGAATAGTTTTAGTTGTCGAGAAAGTGCAAAAGGTGAGATTTCACAAGGAGAGGGAATCAAAAGAAAAGATATGGGATTTTTGGGGATTAGAAAGATTTTGGTTCTAACTTATGACGGAATGAGATAATTCCACATATATTTGAAGCACGCAGACGTGGGTCTGCGTTAAACATGCAGACGAAGGTCTGCGTTATTTATTAACATATTTTTAAAAATATAGAGAAGAGAAAGAATTACCTGGATTAGACGAGGGCGTCTTTAGCAGGGAGAGACAAAACAGAGGAAAGGCAGCAGAACGACAGTGACGGCTAGAAGGAAATTTTTTGAGGTTTTTGTGAGAATGTTATAAACGTAAGTGACGGAATGAACTTTAAAAATAGCTTTCCGAAAAAGCTAAAATTTGGGCTTTTCCGAGAAGCTCCAAATTTTAGCTTTTAAAAGTCAGATTTTAGCTTTTAAAAGTCAGATTTTAGCTTTTTAAAGTCGCTTTACTCAAAAGTGCTTTTAAGTTTGGTACCAAACATCCATTTTTCTCAAAATGACTTTCATGAGAAAAAGTGCTTTTGGGGTCTCCAAAAGTCGCTCCAAATGTATACTCATGTGTAAAACAAAAACATGTAAGTTACAGGGCAACGCGTGGTTTAGGATTGAACCTCTGTTTTTAATAAAATGTCCCCCCATGACCTTTCTACTATTACAATATAGTGGAAATATTAAATTCTGGATCTATCTAAATGACCTACGTTTTATTAATAATTAATTCAATGAACTTCCCTTATCGTTTACTCGCAACTGGTTAACTACTAGATACGAAACTGATTTTATAGCGCTTATCCGTACTAAGTTAGCCGCTATACACCAGATCTGTATTGAATATTTGCAACTAGTTAACCACTACATTTGCTTTATGGCTTTCCATCTGCTCCAAGAGATAGGAGCATTTGTGACGGCCTTCTTTGAAAAAAACTTAACAAGTCTAATGGTAGGTTCTGTTAAATGATGTATGATATGCTTGTCGCATAGACCCGTGAATGATGGCTTTATCAGATGATAATGGGTGGGAGTTGAAGTGGATCCATGGCATATTGAATAAGGGCCCTTTGAATACTTGGATTTAGATTTTATTAAATTCAGATAATTTTTTTATTATGTATAGGAGTTCCTATCACCCTTGTTCATCATTCTCTCTCTTTTTTTTTTAAATTACCAAAACTTTTATACAAATAAGAAAAGGTTATATACACAATTAGTGATAGCCAGAAAAAAAAAAAACGCCTAGCCTACAAAAAGGCTCACAAAGGATAAATATATAAGGACCGTGAACAAGGCATGGAAGAAAACACCACGCCCTCAAAGCGTACCTATCGAGAAGCCTAAGAAAACTAAATCTACTACCCTAATACATGAATTCACCAGCAGACATGACAACATCTGTTGGACCCCCTTTTCGAAGCCTAAATATTTGAAGACAAAACGGAACTCGTCATTCCATAATGTTGACTGCTCACAAAATTTGAACATCAAAAATTTAAAATTTTGAAAGTCACATGCCAAAATCCAATCATATTTCATAAATGAACTCTAAGAGAGTTTATACAAGCTCATTTCAAAAATACAAAATACAAAAATATGAAATACACCTGAATACAATTTAAATGCTTATGCTTAAAATGATTCTAAATTACAAAATTTCCTAAACTAACTTCATTACAAAAGTCTCTGTTCTTGGTGTTTGCCAAACTTTGCAAGGATCACTAATTTTCTCTTACTGCACCTGAGGAGGGAAGCGTGGGGTGAGCTACACAACTCAGTGGCTAATATGTTTATAGTCATTGACAACGAATCACACAATCAAACATACATATATTTCATATGTTCATATACATTTAAATATCATTGGGCTAGTAAATCAATCATTCACAATTAAACTTTGCTACTCATAGTTCGACATAACATCATATAAAACATGTCAAGTGTACTTAATCATCAAATCATAACACTCAATCTTGTATCATAACTTGACATATCAAAATGTAAATGCACACATAAATGGCTCAAGAGTTCCGTGGAGCGAAACGGATAAACCAAAGTTTAAACTTTGAATAAAACGAGTTTGATTTTTCAGGATCTCGTGGTCTCAAGCGAGCAGTCGGGAGAAGACTATACGTCAACGTGCACGTAACTAACGAAACGTTACTCTCTTGCCCAACTACAAACAAATTTATGCTCAATTTAGTCAATCACAAATTTCATATTCTCATGCTTTTTCTTCTTTCCATTTAATCAAAATGTCATGGTACAAGGCATGGAATAATCATGCTTATAATTCAATTCAAAATGTTATGAATTTTTTCAAGGTATAACATGATCATAATTCATCATACAAAAAGCCATTCGTCTCTCGTGGCATGACATGATAATGAATCATCATACGTTTTTCATACAATCACATTCATTCAATTTAAACAATTTAGCACATATTCCCACATAAGACAATTTGCTCATTTCACACAACAACCATAAACATATTACCTACCAATTTTTTTGCTGAAAATTCAAGTTCAAAATTGCCTTTCCTCTTGCTCTTGAGTAAGGTTTTCATAATTACCTTCAAATAAACCAATTTCTTTTTAATCCATATTCAATGAAAGTTCATAAACTTCAAGAATCAAAGAAATGCTAAAATTGAATTTAAACCTAACCTACCCATAGTCCATCTAAGCTAGAAAAACCAAAACCCAAGCTTAGAAATCCAAAATCAAGTTGATTTCATCTTCCTCTTCTTTCTTCCTTCATTTCCAATACAAACCCTAATCTCTATTTAATCCCTTTTGAATCTAGCAAGAAGAAAAATGAAATCTTACCATCAACAAGTTGATTTCCTCTTCTTTTTCTTCTTCTTCTCTTTGTACTTCTCTCTCTTTTTCATGACATTCTATCTCTTTTCTCTATAATTTTCTTTCTTCTCTACTTATCCTTTCATTCAAGTTTTTCTTCTTCATTTATAGGCAAGATAACACTTTTTCTTTCGATTATGCCCTTAATGATTGAGAAATGTCCTATTTGCCCTTCCATTTATGCCTTATATCTTTTATATTTAAGTGTCTTGCCAAAAACACCCTTGAACATTCTAACATAAAATTTTCTTCTAAAAAAATCTTCTCTATTGCCTTACGTTTCCAATGACACCAAAAGCATTCAATTTGGTTCAGTAGTGTGAAAGTTATACTTCAATATCTCCGGACTGTTTTTATTCCGAGACAGTACCCTACACTTAATTTCCATCCAAAAATTGAAACTTTTAGAGTCTGATTCAGAATTTGATTTCTTCATATAATTTGTATCCCTATGTTTCTAGTTTACTCCAAATCAAAGATAATCTCATTTGTAACTCTACATATCAAGATATCATCAAAATACTAAAGTATATTCAATAAAACATCAACTCATATTCTTTCAACCGAACCCCTCATTTTTGTTCAATCAATATTTTTCAATTCAACACCAAAAGCTACCAATTTTCGTGGATAGGTAGAAAAATTAAATAGGAGTCTATTGCATCAAGAATCACCTCATTCGGAGGTTGGATGATGAAGTTATGGCCAAAAGAATCCAACATGTTAATGTCCTTAATCAATTTGTACCTCTCATGGTGCAATTGCCATAACTTTTTCCAAAGATGTCAGATTGAGTTTGTTCTTAGACCATTTGAAAGAAAACTTCTATATTTACAACTTTTATGAAGGCCACAAAACGAAATTATGCCTCTAAAAAGATCAGAAATAGGACAAAAGATGACGATACAAACTAAGATGATAAACAATAACTTCGTCTTAGAATGTACAGTAACTTCGTCTTAGAATGTATAGTAACTTCGTGTTAGAATGTACAATAACTTCGTCTTAAAATGTACAGTAACTTCATCTTAAAATGTACAGTACTTCATCTTAGAATGTACAATATTTCGTCTTAGAATGTACAGTACTTCGTCTTAGAATGTACAGTAACTTCATCTTAGAATGTACAGTACTTCGTCTTAGAATGTACAGTAACTTCGTCTTAGAATGTACAGTAACTTCATCTTAGAATGTACGGTAACTTCATCTTAGAATGTACAGTACTTCATCTTAGAATGTACAATAACTTCATCTTAGAATGTACAGTACTTCGTTTTAGAATATACAATACTTCGTCTTAGAATGTACAGTACTTCATCTTAGAATGTACAGTACTTCATCTTAGAATGTACAGTATTTCATCTTAGAATGTACAGTATTTCATCTTAGAATGTACAGTAACTTCATCTTAGAATGTACAACACTTCGTCTTAGAATGTACAGTACTTCGTCTTACAATGTATAGTACTTCGTCTTAGAATTTACAATACTTCTTCTTAGAATGTACAGTACTTCATCTTAAAATATACAATACTTCGTCTTAGAATGTACAATGATTTTATCTTAGAATGTATAGTACTTTGTCTTAGAATGTATAGTAAATTCATCTTAGAATGTACAGTAACTAAGACGATGAACAGTAACTAAGACGATACAACATTACAACTTGTAATACTAGTATCTCTCAACTCTGATATCCAAAATTTACAAACTTTATATCGTTGGAAAGCTAGAAAAATCCTCTACGACTTCCAAGAAGATAATTTTGCCTAAATCAGTTCACAACAACTCATAAAATATCCTTGAAGTCAGTCCATGAATTTTCATAGCTGGCACATTCACATATCCTATGCAACATCACAACTTGTAAAGGTCATAACTTCCCACTACGATATCCAAAACTTACAAAATTCATATCGTTGGAAAGTTAGGAAGATCATCTACAAATTTTATGAAGAACTTAAAAACAATTTATGCCTTTATAAGGTTAAAATTCCAAAACGATGTAGCTGTCCCGAAAGTTTCATCCTAAACAGGACGATGCAACATTACAAATTGTAATGCTCATATCTCTCAACTCCGATATCCAAAAATTTCATACTTTATATCAATGGAAAGCTAGAAAGATAAGTTACAACTTTCATAAAGATAATTTTATCAAAATCTCTCTAGGTCAATCCATAAAATTTATTTAATTTTCAGATCAAAAATCCAACTCTCCATTACTATTCATTGCTAAAATTTTCAGACTTCAAATTTTCAAAAACTAGCATTTCAAACTTTTATTTCTAGTTTTTCTATTTCATTTCAATCAACTCATTCACCATAAATTCGTACTACTCCCAAAATATACAAGTTTAGTAAAAAAAATCCTCAAAACCTAAAATTCATAATTAACCTATTGATGCTTTGATATTTTTCTGCATTTTCAACTTTCATGCTCAAACACTATTCTTCCTCTCAACTTCCATTTACACAATCTTTCTCACTCTAGACCATCATCTTACAATTGTTTTTCAACTCAAAAATCATTCTATTGGTTATCTCTAATACTCACATATTCAAGTACACTCATCATCAACTTACTACATTCATTATCTTAATCTTGTTATGATTTCAAATTCAAGAATTCTCCTTTTCTTCACTTATAACTAATCACTAACAATTTCTCATTTAATAGTTCCAACTTCCAAGAAAAATACGAGGTCCAACAACACCACATAAAGACCTGTAGCAAAAACCCACCAAAGACCACAACCCAAATCCACAAACACATGTAGAAAAATTATCCTTCTAGCATGACCGTCGTAGGGGAAGGAACTCCGCTGGTAACCTACCTAATATCGATAGGAAGGGAGTATAACCCTCCTCCTCGTTAACCCTGAGATGTCCCTGAACCTGCATTTTTAGCAATAAGAATAACAAGAAACTGAATACACACTTAATTGCCTTCCCTCAATGTTTAAACAGAGGTGCTCCATAACTTGTAAGATCACTCCCGAGGTAAAACTCCCTATATCTGAGGGTTCATCGAGGAAGGTGCGAAGGATTTGTTCATACCACAAATTATACACAACAACAGCCAGGACAATGCAAAAGGTATGAAAGTCGCTATTGTTGAAGGGGGGAGACATGTTAACCCTTAGTAGGATTGAATGGAGATCAAAGAGTTGTGAATTGGGAAGGTGAAAATGGTGGAGAGTAGTGGACCAAACCAATCGTGAGAAGGCACAATGAAAGAAAATATGGTCAATAGTCTCGGAATCGATAACATACAAGGAACATTGATTAGGGGTGTGGAGAAACAGGAGCTGATCCCTAGTCGACAATTTGTTCAAAAAGGCCAACCATAAGATGAAGGAACAACGAGGACTATTCCCCTTATGCCAAACTAATGGATACCAAGGCACCATCGGACGAATCGGTCTCATGAGTTTATATGCTGGCTCATTAGTATACTACTTGGAAGGGTTGGCTAGCCATTCAAGGCTATCCTCACTGGAAGAATTTGGGTTATAAGGAATGGGGGATAGGGTACGAATAGGCTCCACATTTGTATGATGCCACCTCTATTCATTTTGCTAAATAACATCTGAAATTATGGCAGTCATGAGAAGATCTGACCCATTGATCAACCGTGGAGTCGAGTGAGTCAACAAGATACCGCTCGAATGCCAGTAAACCTGAAAGGAAGACAAGACCGAAATAACTAATTGGACTCTACCAATGTAAGAGAGATGTTTGTAAGGCCAATTATTAACTTTGCAATCAATTTTGTCTACCAAAGGGATACAATCCCTCCTAGAAAACCTCCCCGATATAAGGGGTAGTCCCAAATATCGAACGAGAAGGTGTCCTAGTTTAAGACCAGATAGGCTTTCAAGTTGAGGAACCAAGTGGGTCAACTTTGGGGAGACAAAAAAACTGGCTCTTATTCAAGTTCATGACCATACCAGAGACTTGAGAAAAGGCCCCTAAACAATCTAGAAGAGTATGGACCAAAGCCAAATCTCCATGACAAAACAATAAGAGATCCTCAACGAAAAGGAGATGAGTGAGCTTAAGAGCTCGACAATGCTAGTGATACTGGAAGGTGTTACTACCACTAATGGAATCATTTAAGCTCCTAGTGAACACTTCCATACAAAGGATGAAGAGAAGAGGAGAAAGGGGTTTCCTTGTCTCAACCTTGACTTTCCTTGAAAGAATTTTGTGGGGGCTCCATTGATAAGGATTGTATATGCTGAGCAGTAATACACTCCTTAATCCAATGAATAAACTGGGAAAGGCACCCAACAACTTCTAACACATTCAGAAAGAACTCCCAATGTATAGAATCATATGTTTTTTTGTAAATCCACTTTAAAGGCACATCTCTTATGATTATTGGCTAGATGGTAGTGTTTAAAAATCTCTTGAGCCAACAAAATATTATCCCCTATACGTCGATTTTTATTGAAAGCACTCTGATTAAAGCTTATAAAGTTAGGGAGTATCTCTTTAAGCCTGTTATCCAAGATCTTTGCTATCACCTTGTAAATAAAGTTACAACAAGAGATAGGTCTACAGTCCTCTATTGAGAGGGATTTGCTTTTTTGGGCATCAAGGTAATGAAAGTGGATTTAATTTTTTTGAGGAGACGCCCATAAAGGAAAAAATATCTAATAGCCCTAATATCCTCCCTAATAATATGCCAGGTATGATTAAAGAACACCCCATTAAAACCATTTGGCCCAGGAGACTTATTCGGGTTAAAAGATTTGATCATATCCCTAATCTCCTAATTAGAAATGTCTACAATGAGAGAACTGAAAGAGAATCATTAATTCGATGAGGGAATAACTTCTCCACATACTCTTTGGAAGGAGGGAGGTCCTTACTGGACCCAATTGTACTTTTAAAACAGCCTAAGAACTGGTTTTGAACCTCATCAACGGCTACAAGTCTAATACCATTCTCACCAATAATCGAATGAATGGCATTCCTATTCCTATTTGCCAGAATGGAATTATGAAAAAACTTGGTATTTCGATCCCCCTCTCTAAGCCATTTAACACGGGAAGACTGCTTTAAAAATGACTCCTAATCAACTAAGGTTTCTAACAAGTTATTGATGGCCTCAGTTTCCTGCGTAGCTAGCACAGAGCTATTGGGAAAATTACGCTTTTGATCTTGAATACAATTGAGGTCGATTGACACTTCTCTACCCTCAGTTGGACATCTCCCACTTGCCTAGAATTTAGAGATTTGAGAGCTGACCTCACCAGTTTAAGCTTAGAAACAACACAAAACATTGGGGTACCATGGATTTGGGTACTCCAATGCTATTCCACTATCTGCAGGAAAGAAGGTTGAGACACTAGGACATTGGAGAATCTAAAGGGGAGTCTAGACAGTCAATGTTAGACCTCGAATTTTTTTTATGATGTCATTAAGCATAAATTTTGATAATTGAGTGATTATGCCTTAGTTTGATTAATTTGAGAGTATTGGTGGATAATTTCGGTTTATTTGAGCTTAATTCGTTATGATGTGGTTTTCCATGGGGATTATAAGGTAAAGGTTTATGAGGGCATTTTGGGAAGTTTACTTGAGTTGGAATGGATTTGGGCTTAGCTAAGAGGGGTATTATGGTCTTTGTCCCATTCCTTTAGGTTTAAGAGAAAGAAATTAGAAAAAGAAAGAAGAGGAAAAAGAAAGAAAGGAAGAAGAGAAAGAAGAGGAGTAGCGCCGTCGGTGAAGGAAGGAGAAGAGAAGAGAGATTTTGATCGTTGAAGTTTTCCGACAGTTTGAAGCTATTTTCGGTAAGTTTATCTTCATCCCGTTGTATTGTAGCTAGATTAAAACCTAAGATGGCTTGAATGTGTTATAATCGACGGTTTTAGGGATTTAAGGCATAAATGGTGAGATTTCTTGGGTTGATGCATTTGTGACTGATTTTGAGTTGTTAATGGGTTAGAAATGTAGTATAAGTCTTGATCTACAGTTTAGATGTGGTGCATTTAAGTTTGGGAAGAGATTGAAGTCGGAAAATACAGGAAAAAGGGGTTCAGAGTCGCAGCTCCGACCCGCACGTCGCGACGTCTTAAGAGCACGCCATGACGCATGGAGAAAGATGGCACACCCTGCGGCACAGTGTGTCACGCCACGTCTGCACGAAGAGACGGCACGCCATGGCGCGATAAGGGTGCACGCCATGGCGAAAGTGGTCGTTACATGGGCGAGCCCCCCTATTTTTCGAAGGTGAAATTTTTAGTATTTTGGGTATATCTTTTGGTGTAGATGTCCAATTGAGGTGATTCTTGATCCGTTGTGACCTAGAAATAAAGGGATACGAGTTGCATGAAGAAGGGAAGTACATAATTTGCCTCGAAGGATTCAGAATTTTAGGAGGAGGTCGAATATAGGCTTTTAGCGCTTTATTTTGAATTGCCAAGCTTTGCATATTTTCTCAGAGATATCGATCGAATGAAAACTTGGTTGTTTTAGGAAACCAAGTCAATTCGATTTCATCGCAAGAGGAAGAACACCAAAGGAGTCGACTACTCGAGCGATCTTAGGTGGGTAATATACTTATAGTTATTGTGTGACTAGCAATTTCTTGCTATGTATGAATATATGTTATTTTTATGCATGTTTAAATGTGATGAATTGAATGATTTTGAGTTCATATATTTTGAAAGAATCATAAGAATTGATAGATTACATTTTGATTCCAATCATGTTATGCCTCGACTTCGGTCACGACATTTTGACTAAATGCAAGATATGGAAGAATACCATACGATAAAATGATTATGAGCATGATTATATGCTTTTGTTCGAGCGAGAGTGGAACCATTTCGCTCAATCACGCACGAGACAAGAGCCTTCTCCCGCTGCTCGCTTGCGGGCCTATGAGATCCCAATGGACTCATTTCGCTCAGGTGTAAACTTTCGGTTTCTCCTTTTGTTTCCATAGAACCCTCGAGCTGTGATGTGCATTGTATATGTGAATTGTTCATTGTGAATGCTTTGTGACATATTTATGAATTGAATTAAGTTTATTGAATACGAATTGTTTGAGTAGTACGTGAAATGCTTGAATTGATGTCTCAGATAGATATAATATATATACATTCATATGCTGTGATTTGTGCTAGTCGTCGATGGCTATAATTATATTAGCCACTAAGTCGTGTAGCTCAACCCATTACTTTCCTCCTCAAAGTGCAAACAGCCGATCGTTGATCTCATGAAATATCGGAAACTTCGAGCTAATTAGAACTTTGTATTAAGTTCGCTTTTGGTCAGCCCTCCAAACACATTATCATGGAGCATATTTGCATGTATTTTGATTGCAACATATGTTGTATTTTGGAATGATTTTAATACTTGTTAAATTTCTTTTGGTTGTAATGGTATGAGTTTAATTCATGTTTAGATGCATGTGTAAGTGCTGGAATGTATGAGAATGATTATGTGTGAATTATGATCGAGCTATGTCTATATATATGTATAAATGTTGGGATCGGGTCCGACGTTATATGATGCGCCCATCACCGGCGCAGCCCGAGAGGCTGCTTCAGGAATCGGACATCCGAGGCCCGGGCCCAACATGTTTGGTATCAGAGCGCCTAGGTTTAGTGTCCTTGGCTTAGAATGCATACTAGGATGAATTGTGTGATCTATGATTATTTGTTGCATTAATTGATTGCATTAAGTGACATGCATATCATACATACATGTAGATTGCCATATAGCTAATCCTTAGTGTTTCCATTTGAAGGAGTACGATGCCACCTCGTAGAAGAACACGAGGAGCTTTGCAAGGATTCACTGCACCTGACTCTCCGACTAGGAAGGAGAGGACTGATGAGTCAGTAGCCCCATGGAATACTGAGGCTTCTGTAGGGCTAGGTAGTGAGCCTGTTCACGCCGACTCAGTGAGTCGCCAGCTATGCAAGTTGTAGTGCCACTCAAGGCAATCGCCTTTAGCGATTTTGTACAAAGTCAGGTACATACTTTATGAATAAATAAAGAAAGGCATATTTCATTAACTTGTCGCTCATTATTTATGAACCGATATTGATCAATAAGCAAATTAATGAAGTCCATGATATATGACATAGCATGAAGGAAATTGTGATGTGATCATACTAATCGAGATTCCTATCATGTGCAATTATGTCAAGATATCTAAATTATCCCTAGTCATAAGATTACTAAACCGACATCGGAATCCGGAAAGACTAGCACATCTCAAGCTCCTTGATTTGATCAAGCGGAGGATCTCGGTCGTAAATATGAGATATTTAGGGTCGAGATGTGGATGCTTGCTAGAGGTAGTAAGTACATCGATGACCTGCTATGAGATCATCACATGGATGTCCTATTCTAATGTCGCGATAATCTCATCATAGAATGGTGCAAGTATCCTTAGACTCGAGGTGCTCAAGGATATCTTGGATACTTGATTCGTGCTTTGACTTCATTCCTTGTTGCTTTCATGAGGTTGCTCATAGGGTGGTGATTGGGTACGCTTGAGGTATTCAAGGTAATCGAGTAGCCAATAGAGGATTCACCACTTCGTGATAGCGAAGATGATACCATGGCCTCTTGTCGTGGTCATTACTGGAAGTCTCTCGTCGGAGTATATATGTCATGAAGAATGTCTTCATTGACATATTAAGTAATGAGTCCCGTGACAAGAACCGAAATCACTGGACTAGATTTGACGTTGTCGGTCTAGTAAGAGTTGACACTTTGCCCATACTCATAACCAAGTGGGGTATAGCATGGTGAAAGGACGAATTGCACCAGTAATTGTCTATGGAAAGGTTCGTGATATGGTTCATGATGAATACATGTTTATTTGTCAAACCAATTACTTTCCCAATAATCGGGGTCATGATGTGTTGCTAGATACCGCTCATGACTTGCTTGGATTAAGTGTTAATCTAAGTGGCCAACATAACTCGGGAACCTAATGGGTCACACGCATAAGAGTGTCTCGAAAATTCAGTAAAATAGTTTTGGACAGAGTTCTAATATATGGAGAGCAATCGATTAAATGGATCCCGATGAGATCGAGATATGTCTCGATGAGATCGCGACATCGATATTGTTGAAAAAGGTTTTCGGGTTTTTCCCATAAAGACTCCAGAGCGGTAGAGACCGACCTCTAACAGGATGAACCACTTCAGCATTTATTTATATATATAATTAATATATATATATATATATATTGCAACGTGGAAAGGAGAGAAGGTTCCATTTTCACGCTTTGTCATTAGTTTCATTTAATGACTAGATGACAAAATAATGAATATGAAGAGGAGATGAGCATGTTCAAGGTGCAGGATGAAAGAAGATAGGTTTTAAAAGGAAAAGAGTTTTCCTCTCCTAATCTTCGTGGGTTTTGGATGAAGGCAAATTGAAAAGTGTTTTCAACTTTCTTTCAAAGGAAACCAACGATTTTCCTCTCCTCTTCAAGCTCCTTCATCGTCTTCTTTGTAGCTCTCTAAGAACAAAGGTAAGAGCTAGCACTCTTTAATTTGTTCTAGCTATTCCCGGGTCAAAGGGTTTATCCCGGTTAGGTTCTCCGATCTTTGCGTGGATACCGTTAGAGACGGTTTCCTTTGGCCGTTATGGTTTTAGTTTGTTGTATAGACACATGGATCCTGGCTTTCGGGAAGGTCCCGGAACAAAAATTTTTGTTTTCCTCACCGTGGGCATGTGATGCTCACACCGGGATTCTCCTACAATGGTATCAGAGCCACTTGTGTCGTATATAACGAAGAAACCATGACTAGGTTGGAGTTGCCTATTGCTTGTGACGATGATGCATGTTGATTGTGTGAATTTCGAATTCAGTAAAGAAATATATTTTTCGAAATTTTCTTGCCCAGATATGTTCACAAGATGTTGTTGCATATGTCTGTGGAAGCTCGGAATTTATCAATGTGATTTGATATAGTTTTGCTAATTTATTCCCCTATGTTCTGGTTGCTGTCTTTGTGCACATTCAATGAACAGGCATGCTTATAAATTCGAGAATAAATTGTAGAAAAAAAAAATTCGGATTTTCTTTCACCAACATGTCTCTAAGATGTTTATGAATGTCTATGAGAATGGAAAAATGTTTTCGAGGTGATTTACTATTTATTTGAGAATTTATTGTGTGCTTCTGGGAATAACTGTGTTGAGGAACACAGATTCTACATTGGATTTGTTGCTGAGGTTGGTTGAGTTTTTGATGGAAATAAATCCTGAAAACATTCATGGAACATTTTATGAACATGTTGTAACCTCTTTAATTTTCTCATAATTTATTGAAATTGTTTCAATGAGTTTTTCAAGCAAAACACAGAGCTTGGCAGTTTTGAGAAAGTTGCTGGAGCTGTTTTGTTTGAAATGTAAAATTGTGTATTTCTCAATTCCAATTCCTTGGATCAATTTTAATGTGATTAAAAATGTTCTATATTGATGTTTTATGCTTTCCAAATTGAATTTCTTAAAATTGGGTTTCCAAATATTTTTCGGATGTCAAATGTGTCACATTAGCGTCTCGTTAGTGTATTTCGTTGTCTTGATTATTTTGGCCGTCACAAATTTTGTGACATGTGTCGAAGTGATCTTGATAAAGTTTAGACTAGCTAGAGATACTTAGGGTGATAGTTTGATATTCTTAAATTATTTGGAAATCTAAATGAATAAGAGTGTATTCATCAATTTCAAGTTTTTCATGATAGTTTGACTATATATGGTAAGTATGGAACAATGAAAGTGTTTCATTGGTACATCATAATAAAGGATATTACACTTGGTATTGTGAATTGAACTGCATTGATTCAAAAATTAGCCGATTAGATAGCAATTCCACATGGATAAGTTGACTTATAAAGATACAAGTCGACTTGTCTGCAGATCAGAAACGCGATAAGTCGACTTGCTCAATGGTACAAGTCGACTTATTCGCATTAATCGCATAAGTCGACTTACCCATGCATAAGTCGACATTTACACACTAGCATAAGTCCACTTACACATACACAAGTCGACTTACAACATGCAAGTGGGATGATGGATGATTTTAGGTATAGATTCAATGTGATTGATGAAATACCTAAATCATTCCATATAGTCATGGTGACTATAATCCTACGACTTGAGGAGAATAAGATGAGACCTGAAAAACCCTCACATCATATGAAAACTAACGCCTTTCATTAATATGGGAAGAACCAGAGTTCTTATAGAGTTGGGTTGTTAGGTAAACCCAAGCTCACTCTATACGGATATGTTCAACCATGAAAATAAGATTTTCGATTAATGGGTCGGTTTTCACTAGAAGCGTTGATTTGTTGAGTAAACTCAAGGTCAACGTGGACAAAGGCGAAATTGGGTAGTGTACATCAGATGTACGCACATCAAAAGTTGATAACCCAATGTGCGTGCATACATCACGAGTTGATAGCACTAGTCGATAGTTGCATCTATGATGCAATTGGTATGACCGATACCTACCGATTGACCTAAGGTGGCTTGTTGGGTAAACCTAAGGTCATTTTAGTAATGTCTGATATCGACCCACTAGACATTTTGTCATAATGTTTCTTGGATTCGCATCTTGAGGTTATGGATTCTTTGAAACTAGTGGGAGCTATATGCATGTCATGCAAGTCCTTATGATCATGCATGTAATTCTATTCTAACATTCTTTCTCTTTCCCTATAGGTTATCAAGATGACTTCAAGTGTGAATTTAAGCCGCTAATGGACTCGAACAAATTAATGGACCCAACTTTCTAGATTGGCCGAGAAATCGAGAATTGTTCTCGTGTCGAGGAACTGGATATGTCCTAGATGTTCCACTTCTTGATCCACCTGCTGCTGATGCTTCTGATGAGGATCAGAAAGCATATCGTAAGCATCTTAAAGACAGTGACATGGCTACCTGCATTATGCTTGCCTCGATGTCACCAGAGCTGTAGAAGCATCATGAGTCTATGGATGCTAATACCATAGTGTTTCATCTTAGGGAACTGTTTGATGAGCAAGCTCGGTCTGAAAGGTTCGAGACCTCGAGGCTACTCTTCAATACTAAGATGACTCCAGGTTCATCCGCAGCAAGATGACCAAGATGAATGGGTATATTGAGAGGTTGGCTGTCTTAGGTTTTGTTATGGATTATGAATTAAGTGTTGACTTAATTACGGTTGGATTGTCGATAGTTATTCACGCTTTGTGTTAAACTATCTGATGAACCAAATATCCACGATAATCCCTAAGTTGATCAATCTGCTTCAAGAGCAAGAGAGCAAGCTATCAAGAAGGATAGCAAGCAAGTGCTTATGGTGGACTCTTCTTCCGGTTCAAAGAAAAAAAAAAGTCAAGAAGAAAAGGTCTAAGAAACCGAAAGGAAGTGTAGTCAAGAAGAAAACCAAAGAAACCGCTCCAAAGGAACTTGCTTCCATCAGGCAAGATCGCCACCGAAGCTTAAACCGTAAAGTCTATCTCGAAGAATTGAAGGTAAGAAGGCATTAGATGCCTCGACTTCTTCGTATGTTTGTCATTGAGGTTAATACTGTTTCGACCATAACATATGATACCGGTTGGGCTCACATATGCAATGATATGCGTGGCCTCGAGGACGAGACAACTCATGACGGAGAACTAGACTGCGTGGTGAGAAATGGAGCAAGAGTTCTTGCATTAGCCGTGGCACTTACTTTTGTCACTCCCCATGGACTTGTAATTAAATTGGATGAATGTTATTTTGTACCGTATTAACAAATAACATATTATTCATTTCTTGTTTAAATAGAGCTGGTTTCCATTTGACTTTTAGTAACAATGGTTGTTCTATTAGTTTGAATGGAATGTTTTATGCTCTCGGTACATTATGCAATGGAATTTACATATTAGATATGTCACATCCAATTATGAATGTCAATGACACGAAAAGACATAAACGAGATAATTTAAAATCAACTTACTTATGGCATTGTCGCCTTGGCCATATAAATGAGAGACGATAGCTAAGCTCCATAAGAGTGGTAGTTTAGGTCATTTGATTATGAATCATATGACACATGCGAATCTTGTTTATTAGACAAGATGACTAAATTACCCTTTAAGGGAAAGGGTGAACGAGCGATTGAGTATTAGACCTAATACATTCGATGTATGTGGTCCGATGTGCATTCATGCCGTAAGTGGTTGTCTTTACTTCATTACCTTTATCGATGATTATTATCGATATGGGTACTTGATTCGATGAGATACAAATCAAGCATTTGAAAAGTTCAAACAATTCGAAATAAAGTAGAAAACCAACTTGGGACAAGTATCAAGACATTACGATCGATCGTGGTGGGGAATACTTAGACCAAGAGTTTTGGATTATCTCAAAGATAATGGGATTTTATCTCAATAGACTCCTCCTTACACACCACAAAGATAATGGTGTGGCAGAAGGAGAAATCGAACCTTGTTAGACATGGTACGATCAATGATGGGCTTTGCAAAGTTGCCAAATCCTTTTGGGGTATGCACTTGAGACAAATTGCTTACTTGTTAAACGAGTTCCATCAAAGATGCTTGATGTTACTCCATATGAGATGTGGACTAACAAAAGATCCTATCTTACTCGCTTGAAAGTTTGGGGTTGTCACGCTTGTGAAGCGGACACGGTCGAGATAAACTTGATGCAAAATCGACAAGTGTTTGTTCGTAGGATATCCTAAAGAAACAATGGGATATCAATTCTACCATGCCGAGGAACAAAAGATGTTTGTTTCAAGCATGCTGTCTTTTTAGAGAAAGAGTTTCTTTTACAAGAAGACAAGGGGAGCAAAATTGAACTCAAGAAGTTCAAGATGCTCGAATGCACGCAGATCAATCGCTCAACTCAAACTGACTCATACAGATGAAGTAACAGCTCAACCTTCTACAACACACTAAGTTCCTAGGTCACGAAGATACGCCTGCTCCCTAGAGATATGGATTTCTCGTGAATGAACAGAATGACGATTGTTCATAGAAGATGATGAGCCTACCACCTATGAAGAGGTTCTGAAGAGTTCAGAGTCTGAGAAATGGCTTCATACTATGCAGTGAAATGGATTCCATGTATGAAAACCAAGTATGGACTTTGGTTGAGGCACCAAGGAATCAAACCCATAGGGTGCAAATGGGTTTTCAAAAGAAACCACATGGATGGTAATGTAATTACCTATAAAGCAAGGCTTGTGGCTAAAGGTTTTCACAAAGACAAGGAGTTGACTACGACGAGACCTTCAAATTTCAAAGAGCAATGCTTAAATCCATTAGAATACTCCTAGCCATCGCCACTCATTACTTACTATGAGATATGAAAATGGATGTGAAGACGTTTTCCTAAATGGAAATCTAGCCGAGGATGTGTATATGACACAACCCGAGGGCTTCACCTCCTATGATGACGAAAAGGTATGCAAGCTTCGTAAATCCATCTATGGATTGAAACAAGCATCCAGAGTTGGAATATCCGCTTTGATGAGGTAATCAAAGAGTTTGGTTTCTCACAAAATCCGGATGAACACCGTGTGTATAAGAAGGTTAATGGACCGCAATCGTATTCCTTGTGCTGTATGTAGATGACATATTATTGCTAGGAAACGATGTCTCTATGCTACAATCACCAAGATTTGGTTGTCCAAACAATTTGCCATGAAAGACCTCAAGAAGCAACTTACATCCTCGGGATAAAATCTATAGAGATAGATCAAAAGGTTGCTTGGTCTTTCACAATCAACGATCACATAGACAAGATGCTAAAAGGTTTAGCATGGAGCAATCCAAGAGAGGTACCTTCCGTGACTCATGGGATAACACTCTCAAATCTATGTGTCCTAAGACACAAGATGAGAGGATGCGCATGAATATGATCCCGATGCATCTGCGGTAGGATCTATCATATACGCTTATGTTATGTACGGACCCGATGTATCATACACTCTAAATGTTACGAGAGATACCAATCGGATCCTGGTGAGGGTCACCGGGTGGTCATCAAGAATATTCTCAAGTACTTGCAAGGACTAAGGATGTTTTCTTGATATATGGGATGGAGATCTCCGGTGAGTGGGTATACAGATGCGGCTAACTGATAAGGATGATTCCAAATCCTAATCGAGTTACGATTCACACTTTGGAAGAGTTCCAAACAAGAGACAACTGTCGATTCAACAACCGAGGCAGAGTACATTGCCGCTCGTATAGCGAGAAAGGAAGGTTTGATCAAGAAGTTCATTATCGAACTTGGTGTAGTTCCAGCAGTTGATGGGCCCATGCGGTTGTATTGTGACAACAATGCGCTATTGCTTGCAGCGAAAGAACCAAGGTCTCATCAACGATCCAAACACGCATCTCGCAGATATCATCTCGATCGTGAGATCATAGGACGAGGTGATGTCCAGATCGAGAGAATTCTCACCGAAAGCGTAATATTGCGATCCGCTGACAAAGCCATTATCACAAAAGAATTTTGATTCTCATGTACTCGCTTTATGGTATTAGATATCAAAGGCGATTGGCTTTAGGTCAAGTGGGAGATTGTTAGAGTAGGCCTCAAGGCAATCGCCTTTAGCGCATTTTGTACAAAGTTGTGTACATACTTTATGAATAAATAAAGAAAGGCATATTTCATTAACTTGTCGCTCATTATTTATGAACCGATATTGATCAATAAGCAAATTAATGAAGTCCATGATATATGACATAGCATGAAGGAAATTGTGATGTGATCATACTACCGAGATTCCTATCATGTGCAATTATGTCAAGATTCAAATTATCCCTAGTCATAGGATTACCAAACCCGACATCGTAATCCTGAAAGAGTAGACATCTCAAGCTCCTTGATTTGATCAAGCAAAGGATCTCGTGTCGTAAATATGAGATATTTAGGTTGAGATGTGGATGTCACTAGAGGTAGTAAGTACATTGGATGACCTCGCTATGAGATCATCACATGGATGTCCTATTCTAATGTCATTGATAATCTCATCATAGCAATAGTGCAAGTATCCTTAGACTTGAGGTGCTCAAGGATATCTTGGATACGATTCGTGCTTTGACTCCATTCCTTGTTGCCTTCGTAGGTTGCTCATAGGGTGGTGATTGGGTACGCCTTGAGGTATTCAAGGTAATTGAGTAGCCAATGGAGGATTCACCACTTCGTGATAGCAGAAGATGATACCCACGGCCTCTCGTCGTAGTCATTAGTTGGAAGTCTCTGGTAGAGCATATATTTCATGAAGAATGTCTTCATTGACATATTAAGTAATGAGTCCCGTGACAAGAACTGAAATCACTTGGACTAGATTTGACGTGGTCGCCTAGTAAGAGTTGACACTTTGCCCATACTCATAACCAAGTGGGGTATAGCATGGTGAAAGGACGAATTGCACTAGAATTGTTTCATGGAAAGGTTCGTGATATGGTTCATGATGAATACATGTTCATTCAATCAAACCAATTACTTTCCGATCAATTAGGGGTCATGATGTGTTGCTAGATACCGCCATGACTTGCTTGGATTAAGTGTTAATCTAAGTGGCCAACATAACCGAGAACCTAATGGGTCACACGCGTAAGAGTGTCTCTGAGAATTAAGTGAAATAGTTTTGGATAGAGTTTCAATATTTGAGAGCAATCGGATTAAATGGATCCCGATGAGATCGAGATATGTCCCGATGAGATCACGATATCGATATTGTCAAAAAGATTTTCAGGGTTTTTCCATACCAGACCTTGTGAGGCTTAAGAGGACCAATTCAGCATGGATCGACCACTTCAGCATTTATTTATATATATAATTAATATATATATATATATATATATTGCAACGTGGAAAGGGAGAGAAGGTTCCATTTTCATGCTTTGTCATTAGTTTCATTTAATGACTAGATGACAAAATAATGAATATGAAGAGGAGATGAGCATGTTCGTTGGTGCAGGATGAAAGAAGATAGGTTTTAAAAGGAAAGAGTTTTCTCTCCTAATCTTCGTGGGTTTTGGATGAAGGCAAATTGAAAAGTGTTTTCAACTTTCTTTCAAAGGAAACCAACGATTTTCCTCTCCTCTTCAAGCTCCTTCATCGTCTTCTTTGTAGCTCTCCAAGAACAAAGGTAAGAGCTAGCACTCTTTAATTTGTTCTAGCTATTCCCGGGTCAAAGGGTTTGTCCCGGTTAGGTTCTCCGATCTCTGCGTGGATACCGTTAGAGACGGTCTCCTTTGGCTGTTATGGTTTGAGTTTGTTGTATGACACATGGATCCTGGCTTCGGGAAGGTCTTGGAACAAAATTTTGTTTTCCTTGCATGTGGGTACGTGATGCTCACACCAGGATTCTCCTACATGCAGGAGCAAGTGCCTCCTTTGGATCCGAGATTGTTCCAGGCCTTTGCTCAGACATTTGTACAGGCTATGGGTCGATGCCACAGCCTTCCTGCTTCGCCCCATTCAGAAGGAGAGACGGTTTGAATCGGCCGAGGAAGTATGGGCGCTTGATTTCTTTGGGACATCGATCCCGAGGAAGTCGAGACATGGTCATGCGGAAGATTAAGAGAGTCTTTGGATCGATGGAGTGCGAAGATGACGAAAGTCATCTATGCTACCGCTTGTTTGTGGAGATGCTCAGATTGGTGAGAGACCGTGCGAGCGGCGGATGAGGCCGAGGGTTGGCATGGCAGACTTCCTCAGGCTTTCGTGAAGAAGTATCTGCTGAGGTATATGTTCAAGAGGCGAGGAGTTCCTCGCTTGACTCGAGAGGATATGACAACAATGAGTATGAGCGTCGGTTTACACAGCCTATCCCAGATATGCTTGGATCCGATGTTGAGTGAAGCTGCAAGATGTCGCCGGTTTAGTCGGATTGCACTTAGAAATCGAGAGAAAGTTATTATGCAATTTCAGGATTTTCAGCACTGGTCGAGGCGACTTTGAGGGTGGAGAATATCTGAGAACATCAAGAGTCTTGTGAACAAGAAGAGAAAGGGTAGAGAGCGATCCAGAGAGAGGGTAGCACTAGTACTCCTATGCAGACAGAGCGCTAGGAGCTTCCAGCCTCATCGAGAGGAGAGGAGCAATGGTGTGAGCCGACCTAGGCCGATGAGGACTTCTACTGCTTTCTCACCAAGCTTCTACGGTAGGCGTGGGAGGAGATGGGGACATGTCATCTGTCCCTAAGTGTGAGCACTGCGGTAATTTTCATGGTGGAGAGTGTTACAGATTGACAGGAGCTTGTTTCAACTGTGGACAGAAGGGACACAGGGCCAGAGAGTGTCCTCAGCCTCCACGACAAGAGAGAGGCCAGATGCAAGCTCCGAGGAGGACAGAGACCATGGGACAGAGGACTGCGACAGAAGTGGGCAGTTCAGATGTAGCCAAGAGGGTGAATCTTCCGAGGAGACCGAGAGGGCAGGCACCAGCTAGGGTGTTTGCGATGACTAGGGAGGATGCAGAGACCGCTCCTGATGTTGTGACTGGTATGATTCGACTCTTTGCTGATGATGTGCTAGTTTTGATTGATCCAGGTTCTACTCACAAGTTTGTTTCGTTAAGTAGACCTGTGTGTGATAGGATTGTGAGCCCATTGGATACTCCACTGATGGTGAGTACCCCAATCGGCCAGTACATTGTGATTAGTCAAGTGTATAGAGGCTGTGAGTTGTGTATCGGTGGAGAACTTCTAGTGGTGGATTTGATGCCACTGAAGATGGGAGGATTAGATGTGATTTTGGGTATGGATACGTTGGAGAAGTACAATGCTCGTTTGGATTGTAAACAGAAGACAGTGGAGTTTGAATTGGATAGCGGCAAGAGAGTGGTATTTGTGGGGGACAGGAAAGTGAGTCCGCCCAGAATTGTTTCAGCTTTGGCAGTAGAGACGATGATGAGGAAGGGTTGTGAGGCGTTTTTGGCTTATGTGATGAGACACGTAGGCGAGATAGAGGAAGCTGGAGGATATTCCAAGAGTCGAAAATCTCTGATGTCTTTCCCGAGGAATTGCCGTGACTACCGCCGCTTAGGAAAATTGAGTTTCCCATCGAGCTTCTATCAGTATCGCACCGATTTCACTTTAGCCTTCCGGATGGCTCGGCGAATTGAAAGAGCTTAGCGATGATTGGAGGAGTCATGGAGAAAGGGTACGTTAGACCGAGCTCTTCGCCTTGGGGAGCTCCAGTTCTTTTTGTAAAGAAGAAGGATGGATCGTTAAGGATGTGTGTGGACTACCAGAAGCTGAATCAGGTCACGGTGAAGAATCGATATCCGCTTCCTCGCATTGATGATCTGTTTGATCAATTGCAAGGGGCAAAGGTTTTCTCTAAGATAGATTTGAGATCGGGTTACCATCAGTTGAGGATTAAGGAGTCGGATGTGCCAAAGTCTGCTTTCAGGACTCGGTATGGGCATTTTGAGTTCTTAGTGATGCCTTTTGGATTGACGAATGCGCCTGCAGCGTTTATGGATTTGATGAATCGGATCTTTAAGCCATTCTTGGACCAATTTATCATTGTCTTTATCGATGATATCTTGGTTTATTCCACGAGTGATGAGCAGCATGAGGAGCATTTGAGGATTTCTTTGGAGACTTTGAGGAGGAATGAGTTGTATGCCAAATTTGATAAATGCGAATTTTGGCTGAGAAAAGTTGCATTTCTTTGACATGTGATCTCAGAGCAAGGAGTTCATGTGGATCCAAAGAAGATAGAAGCTGTGGTGAGTTGGGAAGCGCCGAAGAATGTAGCAGAGGTGAGGAGCTTTTTGGGTTTGGCAGGCTATTACAGGAGATTCGTGGAGGGATTTTCCATGATAGCCGCTCCGATGACTAAGTTGTTGAGGAAGAATCGTGTTTGTTTGGGTGAGGAGTGTCGAGAGGGCTTGAGGAGCTCAAGCTCAGATTGACGAGTGCCCGATTCGATTTTACCATCGGGTGATGAGGGCTATACTGATGTCTGTTGATGCTTCGAGGAAGGGTCTTGGTTGTGTTTTGATCAGGAGATCGGCAATTGCTTATACTTCGAGGCAGTTGAAGCCTTATGAGTTGAATTATCCGACAAATGATTTGGAGTTAGCAACTGTGATTTTTGCCTTAAAGATTTGGAGGCATTATTTGTATGGGGTTCAAACAAGGATTTTTACTGATCACAAGAGTCTGAAGTATTTATTGAGCCAGAAGGAACTGAATTTGAGGCAGAGAAGGTGGATCGAGTTACTTAAGGACTATGATTTGTTGATTGAGTATCATCCGGGCAAGGCCAATGTTGGGCGGATGCCTTGGCGAAGTCTTCGATTGCTCATGTGCGATCGCTTTATCTTCCTTTATTGGAAGAGATGGCCAAGCTTAAGATAAGCTTGAAGCAGGAGGGGTCGGATTGCCTTCTAGCTAATTTTCGAGGGAGACCGATTCTCAGGGAAAAGGTTAGGGAATTGCAGGCTCAAGATGCAGATTTGAGCAAGCTTCGAGATGAAATTCGAAATGGCAAGGTTTCTGAGATAGATGTGCAGGATGATGGGCTTATGACAGTGGGGAACAGGTTGTATATTCCTGATGTGTAGGAAGTTAAGGCTGAGATTATGGATGAGGCACACAATGCGCCTTACACCATGCATCCAGGTAGCACCAGGATGTATAGGAATTTGAGAGAGCATTTTTGGTGGAAAGGCATGAAGAGGGATGTAGCAGAGTTTGTGAGTAAGTGTCTAGTGTGTCAGCAAGTCAAAGCTGAACACCAGGCACATTCAGGCGTGTTGAGGCCATTGTCCATCCCGGAATGGAAGTGGCAAAGGGTGACAATGGATTTTCTGATGGGTTTGCCTAAGACTAGCAGGAGACATGATGCCATATGGGTTATAGTGGATCGGTTGACAAAGTCAACTCACTTTTTGGCGATCAAGCAGACTGAGTCTTTGCATGTGTTAGCAAAGAAGTACATTGATGAGATAGTGAGATTGCATGGGATTCTGGATTCGATTGTGTCTGATCGAGACCCTCGGTTTACTTCGAGGTTTTCGAGCAGTTTGCAGGAAACTTTAGGGACGAAGCTGAATTTTAGTACGGCGCTTCATCCTCAGACTGATGGTCAGTCTGAGAGGACTATTCGGACCCTTGAGGGGATGCTTCGGGCTTGTGTGATAGATTTTTTAGGAGCTTGGGATGAGCATTTTCCGTTGGTCGAATTTGCTTATAACAATTCGTACCATTCGAGCATTCAGATGGCTCCATATGAGGCTTTGTATGGGCGGAGGTGTAAGACTCCGATCTGTTGGGATGAAGAAGGAGAGAGGCAATTGGAAGGACCGTAATTGATTCGCATTTACGTTGAGAAAATCAATTTGGTTAAACAATGACTTAAAAAGACAGGATAGGATGAAGAGTTATGTTGATGCTCACCGAAAGGAGATGGAGTATGAAGTCGGTGAGAAGGTTTTCCTTAAGATATCTCCTTGGAAAGGAGTATTGAGATTCGACAAGAAGGGGAAGCTGAGTCCGAGATATGTGGGTCCTTATGAGATCCTTGAGAGGATTGGACCACTCGCCTACAAATTGGCGTTACCTCCGGAGTTATCGCAGAGTCACGATATTTTCCATGTGTCTATGTTGAGAAGGTATAGATCGGACCCTTCTCAGATCATTCAGGTTAGTGAGGTTCAGTTGCGAGATGATCTGAGTTATGAGGAGCAACCGGTGGAGATTTTGGATACTAAAGATAAAGTCCTCAGGAACAAGACGGTTCAGCTAGTCAAGGTTCTGTGGAGGAATCATTCGATAGAGGAGGCTACATTGGAGCCATTGGAAGCCATGCGGGAGAAGTATCCGCATCTTTTCAATGATTCAGGTAAATTTCGAGGACGAAATTTCTTTTAAGAGGGGGAGAAATGTTAGACCCTGAATTTTTTTTATGATGTCATTAAGCATAAATTTTGATAATTGAGTGATTATGCCTTAGTTTGATTAATTTGAGAGTATTGGTGGATAATTTCGGTTTATTTGAGCTTAATTCGTTATGATGTGGTTTTCCATGGGGATTATAGGGTAAAGGTTTATGAGGGCATTTTGGGAAGTTTACTTGAGTTGGAATGGATTTGGGCTTAGCTAAGAGGGGTATTATGATCTTTGTCCCATTCCTTTAGGTTTAAGAGAAAGAAATTAGAAAAAGAAAGAAGAGGAAAAAGAAAGAAAGGAAGAAGAGAAAGAAGAGGAGTAGCGTCATCGGTGAAGGAAGGAGAAGAGAAGAGAGATTTCGATCGTTGAAGTTTTCTGACAGTTTGAAGCTATTTCCGGGTAAGTTTATCTTCATCCCGTTGTATTGTGGCTAGATTAAAACCTAAGATGGCTTGAATGTGTTAGAATCGATTTGTTTTAGGATTTAAGGCATAAATGGTGAGATTTCTTGGGTTGATGCATTTGTGACTGATTTTGAGTTATTAATGGGTTAGAAATGTAGTATAAGTCTTGATCTACAGTTTAGATGTGGTGCATTAAAGTTTGGGAAGATATTGAAGTCAGAAAATGCAGGAAAAAGGGGTTCTGAATCGCGACTCCGACCAAGACGTCACGACGTCGCGAAAAGTACGCCAGCGTGCACCAGTGCATGTCGGCGTGCGCACGCTTACAAGGGTGCACGCTAGGCGGCAGGTCGTTACCGCAATGAGCCCCCCTGTTTTCCAAAGGTGAAATTTTTAATATTTTTGGCATATCTTTTGGTGTATATGTCCAATTGAGGTGATTCTTGATCCGTTGTGACCTAGAAATAAAGGGCTACGAGTTGCATGAAGAAGGGAAGTTCAAAATTTGCCTCGAAGGATTCGGAATTTTAGGAGGAGGTCGAATATGGGCTTTTAGCGCTTTATTTTGAATTGTCAAGCTTTGCATATTTTCTGTGGATACTGATCGAATGAAAACTTGGTTGTTTTAGGAAACCAAGCTGACCCGATTTCATCGCAAGAGGAGGGAAACCAGTGAGTCAACTACTCGAGCGATCTTAGGTGGGTAATATACTTATAGTTATTGTGTGAGTAGGCAATTTCTTGCCTATGTATGAATATATGTTATTTGTTATGCATGCTTAAATGTGATGAATTGAATGATTTTGAGTTCATATATTTTGAAAGAATCATAAGAATTGATAGCATTACATTTTGATTCCGATCATGTTATGCCTCGACTTCGGTCACGGCATTTTGACTAAATGCAAGATATGGAAGAATACCATACGATAAAATGATTATGAGCATGATTATATGCTTTTGTTTGAGCAAGAGTGGAACCATTTCGTTCGTCACGTGCACGTAGACAAGAGCCTTCTCCCGGCTGCCCACTTGTGGCCTATGAGATCCGAATGGACTCATTTCGTTCAGGGTGTAAACTTCGGTTTCTCCCTTTTGTTTCCATGGAACCCTCGAGTCATTGTGATGTGCATTGCATATGTGAATTGTTCATTGTGAATGCTTTGTGACATATTTATGAATTGAATTAAGTTTATTGAATGCGTAAATTGTTTGAGTAGCATATGAAATGCTTAAATTGATGTATGTATAGATATAATATATATACATTCATATGCTAGGATTTGTGCTAGTTGCCGATGGCTATAATTATATTAGCCATCGAAATGCAGTAGCTCAACCCATTACTTTCCTCCTCAAAAGTGCGAGCCGATTGTTGATCTTGCGAGGCATCGAAAAACTTCGAGCTAATTAGGAACTTTGTATTAAGTTCGTTTTTGGTTGGCCCTCCAAACACATTATCATGGAGCATATTTGCATGTATTTTTGGATTGCAACATATGTTGTATTTTGGAATGATTTCGAATACTTGTTAAATTTCTTTCGGTTGTAATGGTATAAGTTTAATTCATATTTAGATGCATGTGTAAGTGCTGGAATGTATGAGAATGATTATGTGTGAATTATGATCGAGCTATGTCTATGTATATGTATAAATGTTGGGATCGGCTCCGACGTTATATGATGCGCCCGTCGCCGGCACAGCCCGAGGGGCCGCCTCGGGAATCAGACATCCGGGGCTCGGGCCCAACAGTCTAGCTATGGAGGCCCTAACCAAAATAGGAGAATGGTCTGAAATGTTAGGGTTTTGTATTTTCCCAAAAGAGTTAGGAAACCTCGAACTCCAGGCAACATTAACAAGGGCTCTATTAAGCTTTCTAGCCACAAAAAGCACTCCACATTGCTTATTAGTCCAAGTGAATCTCGACCCACTAGAATTCAGTTCAAACAACTCACATTGGTCTACACACTGCCTAAAGTCATACAGGCCATTAATAGTCAAAAGACTGAGAGGCTCAGTCTCTTGAGAGAATAAAACCGAATTAAAATCACCCACTATCAACCAAGGATGAGTACCTACTGAGTTTTGACCAGAGATGCTTCCTAAGGTTAAAGTTGTTAGACCCATACACATAAGTGACAAAAAAAACCAGCTGCACTATTAATAAGAGTAACCTTTAAATGGATGAGTTGATCAGAGAATAGCTTAGGAACACACAAAAGCCTATCCGGATTCTATGAGACCACTATCCGAGCATTGGAATTTTGTTCTAAGTTACTAGAAAACCGCCAATTAGGAAACAAAGAGGAACAAACATTATTCAAAAAGTGCAAATTCTTAATCCTAGTCTCTATCAAACACACAAAAGACACAGACATTTTCTTCAACGCAGCAGACACAACTAACTATTTTATAGAATTATTTAGACCCCTAAAATTCCAAAAACCAAAATCCATGCTAGCAATTACCACAACAAAATCACTACTTAATTTTCTGCCTAGTTTTCCTATTTGTACGACCTATTACAGCCCCCTCAACCTCGTCCAAATTCCCTAGACTATGATTTTCCAACTCAGGACCCGATTCAGATTTAGAAGGGGACATAGAGTATGACTTACTTATCTCGGTGGCAGGGAACCAGCATCCTCAAGGTGCCCTTTGGCTGCATCGACCTTCTGTTGATCTTGTAGGGCCGTGGAACTTCCTGAAATAGTACAATCCTTAGCATTCTCTGTTGCCTTTTCACTCAATTGGGTGGGCTGGAGGGTTTCGTTGGATCCCGTTTTCGGAATCCAGCTCTTAACAAAACCATAACACTTACAAACCTTACTTTGATACTGCAAATGCTGGGCCCCGTTTCCAGAACCCAACCTCGGTACAAAATATCATCATACTAAAGCGTGGTTCCTTGAAATCTTTTCTTACTCTGATACCAACATGATGAGCCCCGTTTTCGGAGTCCAACCATTGAACCATAAACGTTAGCGTAATCCAAAGAAATCGTGAAGCTTAAAGTCTCATTCATTTCTATGCTCCTTTTTCCATAACACATCTCGCTTCTAAATCTATATATATAACAACAATTCATAATCAAAATATTCATATCAAAACGATACTTCCTTAAGTATACCGAATCTCCTCTCAACCTGATCCATATACGCAAATACATACATCTACTCAACATCATCCAGACATAATGCCTCCACATCAAAAGAATAGAATTTACAAGCTCTCATGGCATTCCAAGCCACAATACAATATCAACATCGAAATCCGAATATACAAAATATACAGATCCCAAAATTCTCAACATCAAACTAACTTAAAACAATACATTATGTACACATACAAACAAAAACCTTCACTTCCCTTCACCCGATCTTCTTCTCATCACCTGTGGATGGGAATGAAGGGGGGTGAGCTTATAGCTCGTGGGTAACAGGTTTACAAAATTCCTAAGATACAAAATTCCTATTCAATAGGAATACAATGAAGGACCCAATTATTGCATATTCACTAAGATAAATTCTAAAAACTCAAACTCTTCAAAAAGTCCAAACATTCGGGTCAATTTTTTCATAAGAGTTCCCCGTTGTCTTACGTTTCTACTGACTCCAAAATCATTCACTTTATTTCAAAAATCCAAAAGTTATGCTCCAAAAATATTGGGACTATCCTTATGTTGAAATAAGAATCTATCCTTAACCTCCATCCACAATTTTTAGATCTTTAAAGACTGAATTAAAACTTTCTATCTTCATAACACTGGTAGACCTTTGTCTCTATTTTACAACAAATCAAAAATCACTTCATTTGGATATCTACATCAAACGTTATGTCCAAAATATCAAAGCATGTCTGTACAAGAAAACAGGAGCTTGCCGCGGCGAAAACAGAAGCTCGTCGCGGCGTCATTGCTGGAACTCGCCGCGGCGTCAAATGTTGGAGCTTGTCGCGGCGAGGGCGCTCGCACACACCGCGGCGAGGGCACATGCCCACGCCGCGTCGTGGATGCTCACAAGGCCATGACGTAGCGCCAGGCACGCCATGACGTGGATGCTGCGTCTTGCCATGACGTCTAGACCGAAAACCTTCCGACAACTTATTTTCTGACACTTTCCATCTCCATACTTCCCAAATTTCACAAATAACTCATCTTAATACTAAATCATCATTCCTACTTCATTTCTAACTCATTTCAACAAAATCCATTCACAAACACAACACAATCATCAAACCTAAGACACCATCATCACTTCATACATTCAACCCCATTTTCACTTCTAACCATCACAAAACATAATTCATTCAACAAATCAAGAAGGGATGATGCTTATACTTACTTGTTTAGCTCCAAGATTCGTCAAATTCTTCAAGATTTCCAAAACCCTAATTTTCCTCTTCTTCTCTTCTTCTTCCACGGTTCTCTCCTTCATTTTCCAAACAAAACAACCAATTCTCCTTCTTTTTATACCCTTAAAAATTGTAAAATGTCCATTTTGCCCTTTCACTAAAGCCTTAAGTCTTAAAATCTTAAGTGTCATGCCCAAAATGTCCTTATGCATTCTTACCACTTTTAATACAACCAAATCATATAATAAATTCTTCTCACATTTACATAACAAGTAGATCCAAAATTTTATCCATCAAACCTCATAATTCATTTAGATCCTGCTCAAATTAACAAGAGAAATTCGGGGGCCAACAACTCTCCCCCTCTAAAAAAAGAATTTCATCCTCGAAATTCTTATCTGATTGAACAGGAGTGCAGGATGCTCCCACACTTGTCATTTAACTTCATCACTTAAATACTTTCTTCCAAATGACCGTAGTCAACAGACTCACTTGGTCTTTCGACCCCTTCTTTGGCCATTCACTTTCTGAACTAGTTCGTCATTATTCTTCAGATCACTTACAAATTTTTCCACTTCCTGTGTCGATAAAACCAATATCTTATCACATCAATATTTCCTTCATGTACTCAAGTATATCACATTTCGGATCCAAGACATCTTTTGTCAGTAGCACTACCTCATAATAATTTCATATAGACCAATTCATATTAGGCTTAGCTAATCCTTGTCCTAACTTGAGCATACCTTGTACCCCATATAAGTACACCTTGCACACCTTGTAAGGTGATACCTTCAGAGACAATTCATCTTTCACTTAATCATTCACATCACTTTAGTGTCAGTTCATGTAATTCTTATGTCGATCTCACTGTATTCCATGTTTTTGGCACGGATCCGCCTAATTCATCCATCTTTCTTTAATCACTTAATATCACCTGTCCATAACATCTCCATTTCTATCCTTCAATGACCAGCAGGCCTTACTCATCATAATCTAAAAGCGATGACTCTTTCTGTCATCAAACTCATCATACAGTATTCGATTGAAATCACGATGACAACGATTGTAATGCTTAAATTCAAAGAGAACCATACATTGGTCTCATGTTCCCATGAACTCCAAACTATAAACTTCAAGCATATCTCCGACAGTTAAGACCGTCGACAATTCAAACTTTCAGTCACTTGACATATTTCTTCTAGGATGTATAGCTTAAATCACCACTTGTACTTTTGTAACAGTCTCCTTGCTCAATCATCTTTGCCGGTACACATACTTCTGATCTCAATCACCCAGTATCATTTTTCATACTCGAACTCAAAATTCACACTCATTTTTGATTTCTTAGTAAGGTTCACAATTTCTGAACCCTCAATTGAGCTTTGTTCATACGAAACTGATCTTACATTTTCAGTGACTAATGGTACTTCATTTTTCCCTAAATTCGACTCTATTCAGCACTCGTTATTGCACTAGATCTGATAACCTCTATATCTGAATTCATACTTCACTACTATAGAATTCTCTATCTAATGCATCTGATTACAACACTAGCTTTACCATTTTTGCACTCATTTGTACAACATAATCTTCCAATAACTCTATCCATTATCTCAGTCTCATATTCAATTCTTTCAACTCAATAAGTACCTTAAATTTCATGATCTGTATATCTTACACACAGTTAGAATATTTCTGTACATATAATGTCTTCAACCTTCCAGCAATCACTACAGCAGCAAATTTCAATTAACGTATAAACAATCAAGCTATGTGGTTTCAATTGTCTCCATACACATGAATTCACTTCATTTTACTACGTTGGATCTTATCCTGATCGCTTATGCAAACATCATTGCATACTACTGAATTCCCAAATCTAGATGATATAATTTATCGGTGTTATCATTCCTCCAAATTTTCTTTACCTTCGTCCCTCATACGACTTACTCTTTTTTTTTCAAGTATTCAGACTATTCTTCTCAACTCTTCGAATTACACTTAACATATCATCAAACTTCGCTTGGATCGCTTTAATCGTCAATTCCATAGTATTGTCGGGGAATTTGTTAACTTGAACAAATATTGTCAAAACTCCATATGTCCACAACTAGTTCTCGTAATTCCTTAATGAGGAAAATATTACCTCTTGTTATTTTCAATTTCCCAATTGTCTTACCTTTCTTCACTGATTTTCTCCATTCTTTAGATTTCCCCACATTTCGCATTGACGTATTCTAATGTTTGCTCATTTATACTCGTTTCTCCACACACTCTAGTCTATTTGCAATCTTAGCTTCCTGTGCTTGTCACACCTTGATAAAATTTACATTTCCTGAACATATTCACCCAGAACATAACGTGAACTTATATACTCCTATTAACAAGTAATGTCGCCTCCAATTTAGGAATCCACTCGCATAGTTGGATCCTTTACATCAACAAAATACATACATTCTCAGTAGTATATTCTACCTCTTTTGCTTGAGTCTCCGTTAGGGATAAGACTCTAATACTCACCTTCGAATCATTACATATTCCTTTCTGATCGGTTCCTTCATTGATCATTCTTCATATAAACTATCTGATCTACTTAATCTAACTTAGTGAAATTCTTCTTCAAAAGAGAATTTCTTGCTACTATCATATATACCATCCATACAAATCTTTATCAATCACCTGCTATCATACTCACATCATCAGCTACTTTTAATCCCTCGAGAGGACCAATTTCTCTCATCCTCATAAGGTGATAATGTTCAAGTCACTCAAAACTCAATAGAGTAACGAACATACTTGCTATCGCTTATGCTTGGCTGGGTATCGTTAAAGTCATGTCATTCTGTCCACCGATTTATTCCTTAAAATCACCAATTTATATCTTACACAATTGATACCTTGATCTTCATTGATCTTAGACAACAGTTCTCTCTTTATCAAACATACTAACACCAATTGCATTCTAGTTTTTTCCAGAATTCACCTTTTTCTGATGCTATGTCATTTCATAATGGGTCCATTACCATACTAAGTGCATATACTCTTCTCATTTGATTTTTCATCCTTTTTCCTGATCTCATTCATACATAAGATGGGATCTTATACACACTTGTAATTTTTCCCCATACTACATATCATTTCATTCATCTCATATAAAGTCATTTATGTCTATTTCATTTCCCTTTCTCTATTTCCTCACTTCTATCTCATTTTCCCAATTATCAATTATTTTATCTTCCACACGTATATCCTCAATCAATTCAAATTATTGATGCATAATCATCATGAACTTCTAACCTCAATTCCACTAATTTCTTCTTACCGCGAATCATAAGTCCTGTCATATTAATCGAACAACCACTTCGATTCCAATTGCCTCGTCTTAAGATCATAACAAAGTTATGTTTCCATAGCGCTCTACTTGTACACTCTAATCTCATTAGGTATACTTATATCCCTATATTTCTCAAACAATCCATGTCAATACATTCGTATCTATATCACTTTCGAAAACATATCACCACAGTACCATATTGTTGTCATGATCAATAATACATCCTCCAATACAATTGCATTGAATCATTATATGTTACGTTCTCCCATTCACTATTTCTCCTTTCTAATTACTCGCAACTTTCTTTTTCTCATATCATGAAAGAGTACCATCATTTTCTCACCTCAAATTCTTAACACTATATCCACAAATCAATATTTCTTAACACATTTCACTAGCCAATGGTCCCATTTCTTAAGGAACCCCATATGAACCAATCATCATTTCATACATATATTTCTATTCTTTATCTCATCTTTCAAACTTTTATCTCACACTTGGAGATTCAACATCAATTTATCAAAATTCATCAAGAAATTCAAATCTCAATTTCCTTAACACATTACTAAAAACAATCAAAATTCTTGTCAATCTAAGTCAAACAACCACCTTGGTTCCTTAGATAATTCATGAAAATTCCTCCACAGCAAAATCACATTCTCACTAGCCATTCATACACTTTACAAACATAAGCGCTCAAGTAAGATCCTATTACTGAGCTCTGATACCACAATTGTTGGATCCCGTTTTCGGAATCCAGCTCTTAACAAAACCATAACACTTACAAACCTTGCTTTGATACCGCAAATGCTGGGCCCCGTTTCTGGAACCCAACCTCGGTACAAAATATCATCATATTGAAGCGTGGTTCCTTGAAATCTTTTCTTACTCTAATACCAGACATGATGAGCCCCATTTTCGGAGTCCAACCATTGAACCATAAACGTTAGCGTAATCCAAAGAAATCATGAAGCTTAAAGTCTCCTTCATTTCTATGCTCCTTTTTCCATAACACATCTCGCTTCTATATCTATATATATAACAACAATTCATAATCAAAATATTCATATCAAATCGATACTTTCTTAAGTATACCGAATCTCCTCTCAACCTGATCCATATACGCAAATGCATACATCTACTCAACATCATCCAGACATAATGCCTCCACATCAAAAGAATAGAATTTACAAGCTCTCATGGCATTCCAAGCCACAATATAGTATCAACATCGAAATCCGAATATACAAAATATACAGATCCCAAAATTCTCAACACCAAACTAACTTAAAACAATACATTATGTACACATACAAACAAAAACCTTCACTTCCTTTCACCCGATCTTCTTCTCATCACCTGTGGATGGGAATGAAGGGGGTAAGCTTATAGCTCATGGGTAATAGGTTTATAACGAAGAATAAGCAAAACCGTTGAAAAGTTCATTTGTCATATAAAAGTTGTAATAAGTTCATAAAACGCTTTGCTCCTAAATTCTCGTCAAATTCGAGAGTTTGAATTCCAAAACTCATAGTTGAAAATATCATCACATCAACACACATAACCATTTAACCATCAATACAAAACACTCAATATATGCAACATTCTTGACAATTCAAAGATGCAATGCATAAACAAATGGCTCTAGAGTTTCGTGGAACAAAACGGATAAACCGAAGTTTATACCGTGAACAAAACGAGTCTGATTTTTCAGGATCTCGTGGCCTTAAGCGGGCAGCCGGAGAAGGCTATATGTCGACGTACACGTGACTAACGAAACATTCCTCTCTCGCCCAAACAAAAGCACATAATCATGCTCTTTTCTTTCTTTTTCGAATATACAAAATGCCCTGAATTTTCCAAGACATAACATAAAATGTTTCAATGCATTCTCATCTTTATTTTGAAATTCATCATAAAAGTTCATATGCTGAAACATGTAGCAATTTTTCAAATCATTCAAAAGAAATAAAAACAATTTTTATTAAGTAATTGAAATCATTCTTGATTTGGGAGAAAACTTTATTGGCTCATTTCTAAATTATAAACATGAAACCCACCTGAAATCCTTGCTTGGATACATGCTCAAAAGATGCCTCTCCTTTTGATCCTCTTGCCTTCGTAGATCCCCCTTACCAAATACAAAATTCCTATTCAATAGGAATACAATAAAGGACCCAATTATTGCATATTCACTAAGATAAATTCTAAAAACTCAAACTCTTCAAAAAGTCCAAACATTCGAGTCAATTTTTCCATAAGAGTTCCCCGTTGTCTTACGTTTCTACTGACTCCAAAATCATTCACTTTTTTTTCAGAAATCCAAAAGTTATGCTCCAAATATATTGGGACTATCATTCTGTTGAAATAAGAATCTATCCTTAACTTCCATCCACAATTTTTAGATCTTTAAAGACTGAATTAAAACTTTCTATCTTCATAACACTGGTAGACCTTTGTCTCTATTTTACAACGAATCAAAAATCACTTCATTTGGATATCTACATCAAAAGTTATGTCCAAAATATCAAAGCATGTCTGTACAGGAAAACAGGAGCTCGTCGCGGCGTTAATGCTGGAGCTCGCCACAACGTCAAATGCTGGTGCTCGCCACGACGAAAACCAAAAGCTCGCAGCCACAAGGGCGCTCGTACACACCGCGGTGAGGGCGCATGCGCACGCCGCGACGTGGGCGTTGTGCGCGCCGCGACGTGCGAGACCGAAAACCTTCCGACAACTTATTTTCCGACATTTTCCATCTCCATACTTCCCAAATTTCACAAATAACTCATCTTAATATTAAACATCATTCCTACTTCATTTCTAACTCTTTTCAACACAAAATCCATTCACAAACACAACGCAATCATCAAACCTAAGACACCATCAACCGAAAACTCACTTCATACATTCAACCCCATTTTTCACTTATAACCATCACAAAACATAATTCATTCAACAAATCAAGAAGGGATGATGCTTATACTTACTTGTTTAGCTCCAAGATTCGTCAAATTCTTCAAGATTTCCAAAACCCTAATTTTCCTTTTCTTCTCTTCTTCTTCCACGGTTCTCTCCTTCATTTTCCAAACAAAACAACCAATTCTCCTTCTTTTTATACCCTTAAAAATTGTGAAATGTCCTTTTTGCCCTTTCACTAAAGCCTTAAGTCTTAAAATCTTAAGTGTCATGCCCAAAATTCCCTTATGCATTCTTACCACTTTTAATACAACCAAACCATATAATAAATTCTTCTCACATTTACATAACAAGTAGATCCAAAATTTTATCCATCAAACCTCAAAATTCATTTAGATCCTGCTCAAATTAACAAGGAAAATTCGGGGGCTAACAGTTCCTAAGTCCTCACTAGGTTTAGTGGGAGTCTCCAAATTGAGTCCCTCAGTATGCCATTGTTCCGCAGAACCACCTCTGTTACCCTCCAGCTCCGACACTTAGACACGTGGTAAGACTGGTTCCTTTCCCTTCAACGGTTCCTGTTGGAGCCCAATTTCAAAGGCTCGACCAGTAGGAGCCCAAACTTTCTTCTGTACTAGGTTATCCGGCATCCATTCATATTCAACATCAACATCCTTAAAGGTAGGTTTCCCATCTTCAATGTAAGTGGTTAATTGAAATGAAAAGGGCCAGGACCTGCCCAATTCCAACTCAACACACATATGAGCATACAAAATTCGAGACATGTTAGCAGTCGGTGTGTCCATTAATAGTGGCTTACCCACTACACTCGCAATCCTACCAAGTCCCTCCGTAGTCCAATACTCCACTGAAATATTGTTGAACTTTACCCAGATTGGAGCAGCACGGATATCCTTATGTTCCCACCATTCAAACTCCACTTCTAAATGAAAACAGGTTTACTTTGAATGTGCCATGGCCCCTTCTCCAAAACTAGGTTCATCCCTTCCGCAGAATCAAAAAGAAATAAAAAATTGTTAGCATTAGTAATCAACATTTCTGACAAACCAAAAGCCGACCAGGACTTGTTCAGAGCTCGTTGTACCACAAGAAAAGCAGGCCTTTTCCCTAAGAAAACCTAAGTAGAGTATGGCGAAATTGAATGGCACCTTGTTTAGCTAGGTCTAGTGGGGGAATGACCCTAATCTGATCATCGTGGATTTCCGAAGGATAATAAGATAAAGTCATCAACAGCGACTCGGTCACCGTGACATCAGCAACAACAAATTTCCAGGTTCTAAGGTTGACAGAAAAAGGCTTTGAAGGTGAAGGGAGAGCCAAATGGGTATCGACTTTCAAGGGGGGAAGGAGGAGGAAGATTTGGGTTGGTATTTTGATCTGACGAGTTAGGGATTTGGATCGAAGGCAAAGGGGGGAAATGCACAGAGGAAGATCGCGGAGGAGAAACAAGAATGGCGGTTAGGGGAAGTCGGGAAGGGGAGGAAGAAGAAGACGAGGTCATGAATACAAGAGCAAAACTCTAGGGATCTACGAAGTTATGAAGAGCTCTTCACCAATGCTCGGACGCTCAATCGCTCTCATCGCTCCTACTCAAAGTTATCTTTCATTTTGCCTTGAGAACAATTACCAAATGGTATCTTTTACCTCTATTGAGTAGAGTAGGTGCGCTTTTCTTTTCAGACAATTATAAATAAGAATTTTAACTTTCACTTGAGATATTAAATAAAGTGGCTCACTTATAAGTACAAAATTACTTGTAATATAATTAACTGATTATTTATAGTCATTTTTCTTTTGTCTTCTTTTTTAACTATTAGTAACTCTATTCTTTTTGTTTCACTTTTTTTTATCACTTTTTGTGTAATTTTTGTTTTCGTCTCACTCTCTTCCTTTCTTCCTCTCTCTTTCTATCTTGTCTTTGTTTGTCACTTATATATTATTGGATGCCCAAAAAATGATGTAAGTCATATATATAAAAGATGCAATTATGCTTTTGCAGTGAGACAGATGTACCTTTGAAATGAGGTAACTTGTTAATATATATATTTAAAGAGTGATACAATTGGTATAGTTAAGTGAGGTAAAAGTGTCTTTAAGGTGAGACAACTATCCTATTATAATGAGACGCCTCACTTAAAACACAAATACTAAAAAATAATGCAACCAATTTAGGTTGGTGAGACAATTGGGCCTTAGAGGCAAAGCAACTATTTTGATGAAAGTTGGCGCAACTCACCTGAAACACGAACACCCAAAACTGATATAATTGATCCTGTTCGGTGTGGCGATCAATCCTATAAGGTGAATTAATTTCCCCCTTGAAGTTAGATAACTCATATGGAATAAAAATAGTTTCAAATAGGTGAAAAAGAATACTATAAATAGTTTAGGTAGGTGAGCAACAATGTCTCTAATACGTGACACTAAAAATTTTCAATTTAAAAGATAACCCAAGTATGTATCTATAAATCATTACAGTTTATGGCTTGATGAAAAATTTATAAGTTGATTAATTTTGGGAGCAAAAAATTGTCTTTCAAATTCTTATTCATGAATTATAAAATCAATGCACATTTTCAACTTCATATTTGTTGGGACCCGATCTCGACACTGGATGTAACACCCCACTCCCGTAAGACCCGGACCCGACATCGATGGTGATATCCGAATCCGTGCCTTGCGAGGATAGGATGCTACCTCTCTCAATTAAAACACAGTACCAAAAAAAAAATTTTGAAACAATCATACGCTTACATATATGTATGTTGCGGAAAATAGTTTACATAAACAATCTGGTATATACAATGACCACGAGGGTCCTCATATAAAATACACAATAACGTATAAGCAAAGTCTTCACTATGATGCAGACGCAACTGATCCCGTCCTCATCTGGCACTCCACGATCACTATACACCCGTTACCTAACGGAGTATTCTTCTGAGTGCTGAAAAACAATTGCAAATTTTGGATGATTTTTTGCAAACTCAATGAGTGACCATCATCGATGGTCCGCTCACTCAAGTACAGAATCAAATAATAACTTATGTTCTCATTCTTTCTCTTTGGTCTCATTTTACAATTCCCATAGATCTATCTCTATCTCGTAATACATTTTCTCCTCATTTATACATTTACAAAAATCTATATTCATACATCCCATTTGGCTGTGACCTAGTGCCTAAACTATCCCATCGAAGGGCTCAATAATATCTTACCCTTATCCTATACTAGATACCGGGTTCATTATATGTTGAGCCTAAGGCTCTGAATCAATCATGAGGTTCATTATATGTTGAGCCTAAGGCTCTGAATCAATCATGAACTCGAAGTTCATTTTCGCACATTGAGATAAAAGCTTTAATATTCCATACGACACTAAGCATATCACAATCAGTCATACATTCTATAATTAGGAGTACCCCATAACTGTTTTCACACCAGTGTATGGCATTTCGCCTATCATTCAATCAAACATATCAGAATAATTGTAGTTTGTACCCATTATCAATAATCAAAGGTATCAGAATAATTGTAGTCTGTACCCATTATCAATAATCAAACATATCAGAATAACTGTAGTCTGTACCCATTATCAATAATTAAACATATCAGAATAATTGTAATCTGTAACCCATTATCAATTTATATCAGTGTGGTGACCAAGCATCTATCTTTGTCCGATAAGGGCACATTAATCAGTGAACGCGTCTTAGGGGTAGGAGAGCCCTCTGGGTATGCACTACTTCCCACGCGTCTTAGAGATAGGAGAGCCCTCTGGGTATGCACTAACTCATCAATCGTTGAGCTTTTCGCTCAAACTGTCCCCATCAAGGGCGCGTTAATCGATGAACGCGTCTTAGGGTGGAGAGCCCTCGGATATGCACTACTTTCCGCGCGTCTTAGAGATAGGAGAGCCCTCTGGTATGCACTAACTCATCAATCGTTGAGCTTTTCGCTCTGAAACTGTCCCGTCAAGGGCTCATTAATCAGTGAACGCGTCTTAGGGGTAGAAGAGCCCTCTGGGTATGCACTACTTTCCACGCGTCTTAGGGATAGGAGAGCCCTCTGGGTATGCATTATTCCCTTTCGAGCTCGAGGCTCTTTTTCAGTAGTCGAGCTTGTAGCTCGATCGATCACAGATTTTCTAATCTATTCCACATTTTCACATCACAAACACAATTACACTTTCACATACTCATAATGTTTCTGTATACTATCACTTCAATACTCTGGACCTTCTATCCAGAGTTCACATTCAATATTATCTCATCATTTTACTTCAGAGAATTTAAATTACTGAATTATAACATTTAATGCTCTGAGAACCGTCTAGGTCACTAGCTCACTCACACGCTCTCGAGAAATGTCTCGAGTCGACTTTCCAAATGCCCTATCAACAAACTAAGTTTACGAAATCTCATTTAATGCTCGAGAACCGTCTATGTTCAAGCTTAACGAGAAGTCTCGACTTTCCAAATGCCCCTATCACAATTCAAACACCCTAAGTTTACACATTGCCCTTTCAGAATAAAACTCATATAGTAGTTTACAAAAATAAACGTATCACGCACTTTAGTGACATTCCCGGCACTAACCCAATATGTCACCCTCAAAAATCTTTCTTAAAAATCAGAATTCAGTTGATACCCAAATCAGTCAATTCATTTCAGAAATCCCAAAGTTATTCTCTAACATATAACCATATGTTGGACCCCGATTTTTCAGTAGAATTTAGAAATAAGAAATGATATAAAAATTAGTGTTTTATATATGCATTGTGTAATGGAAGTTGAAATTGAGAAATAAAGAGTGAAAGTGTGAAAAGTTGTGAAATTAGAAAAGTTTGACTTGAGAGTTGACTTTTTGATTTTGGGAGAATTTGAGAAAAAGATCTTTATAAAACTTGTAGCTCCTGTCAAGAGCTTTTCGTAGCCATAAAGTTTGATATTTTTCGATATCGGAAGTGGAAGTTATGATCAGTCAAAGTTAAGTATTATTTTGTTTGAAGTTTGACTTTTTGGGTTAAAAGTTGACTTTTTGATTTAGGCAAAACTTGAGAAAATTATCTACATGAAACTCGTAGAGTTTGTTAAAAGCTTTTTATGGCCATAAAGTATGCAATTTTTTGATGTCAGGATTGAGAGTTATGATTGGCCGAAATTTGGAAGTTGTTTAGGAAAAAAATAATAAAGACAGAATCTTTGATTGGAAATTTGACGAAGATGACTGAATTAGGTGAATCCACACCAAAGACATGGGACAAAGAGAGATAGATATAAGGGTTATTTATACTGATATTAAAGTGTTGCGAAATTCTTATATTGAGTTAGTGTTGTTGATAAAAGCTGTCTTAGATTTGAAATATAATATACGTGAGTATGTTGAGGAAACATTTATGTGATATGATATTGGTGTTATCGACACTGGAAGTAAACTTTGTTAGTGTTTCGATTTTAAAAAGGAGGACATTGTTACATGCATCGTTTGTTGAATCATTCGATGATAGGGTGGAAAGTTGTGTGATAATTGAATGATTGTTATATACTTTTTAAATGAGTAAAGATTGTGTTATGTGAATGAGTGTGCTTTTGCGAAATTGAAAAAAAAAAGAACTACGTTTCACAAAGTGCCTTCGTGCAATTTGATGTTTTCGAATGTGTGAATTTGTGAATGTGAATGTGTCTTGTATGACACAATGTGAGAAACAGTTAAGTTTTGAAATACGCATTTGGGCATTCCGATTTTTCGAGTATGAATTATGTTTATTATGTGGGTTTGGTAAGGTCCCCTCCGTATGAGTCAGTGCACTGGTCTCCCTCTGATAGCCTTCTCCCGGCTGCCCGCAAGTGGCTTAAGAGTTCGATTTGGACTCCCTCCTGTTCACAACCATGTTATGTGGAATGCTCGTTATTACCGAAACCAAACCATTCTGATATGTTTTGTGATTTTTGATTTTGTTTATATTCGTGATACATTTATATGTGATGCATTCATTTGTGAGAACAATTGTAAATTTTCGAGAAATGAGTTTTGAAATCGTAAGAATTTTGGAAATTGATTAAGAATATTTTGAATGATTTGAAAGGCTTGAGAATTAAGTTTGAAATTCTTGCGACTGGGAAATGTTTATAAATGACGAACATTTTTAAGAAAAGATTTTTGCATATTTTCGAGTATAAATATGTTATCCATGGAGCGTAAGCTCACCTCCCCTTTCATCCCCATCTCCAGGTATTCGGGAAGGAGATCGGATGAAAGAAAGTCAAGACTTGTATTCAAACTTGTATTTGCTTGTCCTTTGTACTTTTGGAATTTTGGTATCTAAGTATGGCTTGGAAGGCCATTGTGGTTTGTAAGTTTTTTTTTTTTTGATGTTTGTGACCTATGAAATATAGTGTAATGGATTTATGAAGTTTTATATTTTAATTGTGTATGATTATGATGATGTAAGTAAACTGTGGGTTGTACATGAGTGAATTGAGATATGGATGTTTCTGATGATGTTTGAGAATTATTGGAGTGTTAGGTATAGATGTGTGTTTCTGCCGATGTTTGGATTCCGGACGGGGAGTCCGATGACTTTGTGTGATTGGATTTGGTTTATAGAAGTGTGTTTTTACCTTTGCATATTTTTGGGCTGTATAAGATACAGCCGTTATGCTGCCCGATTTTCGGTGAAAATCGGGTTAAGATAAGAATAAGAATAAGAATAAGAAGTTAATTTGTTAAAGATAAGTGTTTAGTTCAAAGATGAAATTTTAAGTTATTGCATGATTAAGAAGAATTAAGTGAATTGAAATTTGTGCGAGGATGAGTTTCCAAAAAGGAAATTGTATGGATTGATTATGATTTGAATGAGTTGGAATAAAGAGAAAGAGAACAGAAACGTATGGAAAGAAAAAAATATCCAGATTTCGGTTTGGCTTAGTCTAAGGTTCCAACGCAACTTTTCGTTTCCTAAGATTTGCGCTTTTGGATGTCGGCATTTGCTTCCGTTTTGTTCCGCTTCGAATTCGAAAAGAATCCGTTCTTTCGATTCTTACTTTAGATCCTGTTTGCTTCGTATCCGTTTTCCGTTTTCCGGTTGGGATCCGGTTCCCGAGATCGGGTCCCAACATAGATAGTATCAGAGCCCAGTAATAGGATCTTACTTGGGCGCTTATGTTTGTAAGGTGTTTGGATGGATAAAATTGAAATTGTGAAAATGTGATAAAGATGTAAATGGAATTTTCATACATTATATGAAGAACCTAGTGGATTGTTTGATTAAGGTGATGAGTGATGTTTGATTTGAAGAAAGTGTTAATGGATATTGAGAGGAGATTTTCATGATGAAATTGGAGGAATTGAGCTATGTATGTGTAAGATGAAATAAGAAATACTATGAAGGTTTGTCATGACATAATTGAAGAATTAACTTGATTGTTGATCAAAGTGACGAGAATGATGATTTATTTTAGGAATGTGATAATGAAAATGAGATTAGAAATTTTTGATCAATTAGGGATAAATCGATTTTGACTATGCTTATGCTTTAAAGAAAAAGGAAATGAATTCTTGGAAGATAAGGCAAAAGATAGATGGTCCATATTTAGGTTCATTAGGATTAAGAAATAGTGATTTTGATATGATTTTGGGTAATATTTGATACAAGAATTTAGAAATTGTGACGAAATGGAAAAATATGGATAAGAAGAATTTTGGTAAGAAAAGTGATTGGTTGATTAAGGTTATGATTGATTTTAGGTTTGCGATTAAACTTCTTGATGAATTGCTTTTGATTATACTTATGTGAGATGTGATTAAAAGATACTCGAAAGATGAGATATTTTGAGTTTATATATATATAAGATGTAAAATGAATATGTTAAGGAAAAATGAGTTGGGGATATAGGGATGTAATATGATAATGAATGTGGTGTAATTGACATTAAAAATGAATGAAATGATTGATTGTGATTTTTTAGATTTTGGGAGAATTTGAGAAAAGATCTTCAATAAAACTTGTAGCTCCTATCAAAATTAGCTTTTATATATGCATTGTGTAATGGAAGTTGAATAAAGTTTGATATTTTTAGATTTGACTCGAGAGTTGACTTTTGATTTTGGGAGAATTTGAGAAGTTATGATCTTGTAGCTCAAAGTTAAGTATTATTTTGTTTATGATCATCAAAGTTAAGTATTATTTTGTTTGAAGTTTGACTTTTTGGGTTAAAAGTTGACTTTTTGATTTAGGCAAAATTTGAGAAAATTATCTACATGAAACTCGTAGAGTTTGTTAAAAGTTTTCTGTGACCATAAAGTATGCAATTTTTTGATGTCGGGATTGAGAGTTATGATTGGCCGAAATTTGGAAGTTGTTTAGGAAAAAAATGATAAGGACAGAATCTTTGATTGGAAATTTGACTTCCTTAGATGCCAAATGGATTTCTCTGTTCTTCAGGGAAGTTGTAGAGCTTCCTTTGATCTTTCTATTGACACCAAATTTGTCAAATTCCGAGTTCGAGATCGAGAGATATGATTTTTGAAAGGTTCGGTTTTGAAGTTCCACTACTTTGTTTTTAATCTGATCCCTTTCGTAATCTTTGCTTAAAATTCCTTCGTCCGACATCCGATTGACTTGATTTTTGAAGCGTTGGATTCCTAAGACAATTAATTTCATTTTCTTGAAGAACTATGATTTTTAGGAGATTAAATGGAAAGAGATTGATTGAACCAAAGTAAGAGATTTGGTTATAGGTTATAAGTTGGATAATTTTCTGAACATAGTTCAGTATTTTGCGAAATTCAGGAGCTGTACAACTCCGATTGAGTTGATTCTTAAGGCTAAATAAAATTAAGATATAGTGCTACAACTCTTGTGAAGGGATCAAAATTTACTTTCATCCCTAAGATTGTCATTTTCTGGAATTAAATTAGCGTAATGTTCAGTCTCGGATTTTTCGCAGGTCCGATAGTATTTCAGCTATAACTTCTTCGTTTCTGATCCGAATTGAGCACGGTTGGTGGCGTTGGATTCGTATGATTGAGTCTGGAAGAAAGTTTAGCCAAATTATGTCATCTAGCCACTCAAAATGAGGATGCAAGGTATCAGTTTTTCAAAATCCTGTGCAGGGGCAAACTTGGAAATAGGCTTAATTGGAGGGGCAAGATGGTAAATTGTGCTTCATTAAATGAAACACATGAGGGCTGTCATTTTTACTCCAATAAATCAGCAGAAAGTTCACGAAAATAACAAGAAGAGAGAAGAAGAAACGAAGAAGAAGAAGAAGAGAATGAAAAAAAATCGACTATGGAAGGAAGGAGAAGAAAGATGAAGCAAGGTTCGGTTTTTATGAGTTTTTCTTAGGGATTTTCGTTGTTTCCAAGAGGAAATAGGGGGAAGATGATGAAAGCTTGCCTTGGAGCTCAATAATGTCGAAAATGGTGGAGAAAATGGTAAGAGAGAGAAAGCTTTGAGTTTTGAATTTTCTAGAGAGATGTTGGTTGCTTTAGCTTTAGATTGTTATGGATTTGAGTTTTATGAAGTCAATTTTAGAGATTATGTTTAGATGATGATTAATTTTGGAAAATTGATTAATTAAGGTTTATGCCTAATTTTGTGGTTTGAAGTTTTTAAAAATTAATAGCTTAAAATCATGGCAAATATGATGGATTGGTGAAATATGAAATCAATTTTGAAGAAATTGTGATTTATGGTATTGAATTTTGGATAAATTGGTTTAGGTTAATTTTGAAAATTGGAGATTTTGAAAATTAGAGGTTTAAATAGCTTGAATATGTGAGGAATTGATGTTTCCTAAGCTCAATTTGAGTACTTATGATTTTTATGATATTGAATTTTGGATGGAATTGGTTTATGTAAATTTAAAGTGGAAGAAAGAATGAAGGATTGGAGAAATTGATGATTAGGACAAGATTCAAGCATCAATTCGAGGTGGGTATTATATTTATATTTTGATTTATAAGCTAGACTTGAGTTTTCAAAAAATAAGAAAGCAAAATTGGGTTTGATAAATTATTGTTTATTTAAAATGGTTGAAAAAATGATGATTTATGTTTGAAATTATGACTTTCGAATGGTTAAAGTTATGTTTTAAAATGCTTTTAATAAAGTAAGGAAATTTGTGAAATTCTTTATCGATGATTGAAATGAGAAATTATGAAAATATTGGTGTTTCATTCCTTGTATGAATATGATTGTGCTTTTGATATATGAGTTTGTGTGATTTGTGATTGATACTTTGATATATGAAATTATAGTTAGGAGGATTGTGGTTGAGGATATGTACGTGAATTGAATGGAGGTGAAAATATGTTCATGATTTGACTTAGACGAAGAAATAGTGACATAAGAGAAAATGACATAACGTAAAGAATAAAAAAAAAGGTTATAGTTGAAAGGGTGAATTTGGAAATTAAGAGGATTATTTAATTGTTGTGATAAGAGTTACGATTTGGTATAAAAAGATACTAGTTAAAATAGAATTTAAGGGGATTATTTAAGGGGTATGTCGATGTTTCTAAACTGACGAAGAACGTATGAGTGGAGTATGAAATAAATGATAGTGATATACGGAGAAGTTCTCAAGGTTGTGTCGATTAGTTGTCAGAAATTCCTATTCGATAATTGAAAAAAAAATGTGATTTAGTACATAGAAGATCCATATTTGGTTGATCATGTAAGGTATGACAGGAATGGAAGATCATGAATAGTCGAAAGTGATCGTATGGAAGTATTAATAATAGCTAAAACATCATTGATGAACATAGTCGTTTGACAAACATCATGGGAATCGGGAAGATGATTGAGGGAAGAGATGTTTTATCGAATCATATCGTGTGACTAAAATGTTCCAATTTGAGGAATAAAACGAAGTGATAGGAATAAGTTGGAACATCATTTAGTGGCAAAGAATGAAAAAAATCAAGTATTGAAGGTTCAAATTGTTGATGGTCTTAATCATCGAGATATGCTTGATTAGACCTCCAACTCTGCACTCGTTGCCTAATGATGTCATTAAAATACTATATAAGGAATTAGGCGACAAAAAGAGTCGTTCGTTTTTATATATTGTGATGATAAAGGCTAAAATGATTGAATGTCGATTGATTGGAGAGGTGGATGACCAATGAACTTGATCGGTAGTAGAATTAAGCAGTGCAAGGAAGATGGTGAATTAGGTGAATCCACACCAAAGACATGGGACAAAGAGAGATAGATATAAGGGTTATTTATACTGATATTAAAGTGTTGCAAAATTCTTATATTGAGTTAGTGTTGTTGATAAAAGCTGTCTTAGATTCGAAATATGATATACGTGAGTATGTTGAGGAAACATTTGTGTGATATGATATTGGTGTTATCGACACTGGAAGTAAACTTTGTGAGTGTTTCGATTTTAAAAAGGAGGACATTGTTACATGCATCGTTTGTTGAATGATTCGATGATAGGGTGGAAAGTTGTGTGATAATTGAATGATTGTTATGTACTTTTTAAATGAGTAAAGATTGTGTTATGTGAATGAGTGTGCTTTTGCGAAATTGGAAAAAAAAAAGAACTACGTTTCTCAAAGTGCCTTCGTGCAATTTGATGTTTTCGAATCTGTGAATTTGTGAATGTGAATGTGTCTTGTATGACACAATGTGAGAAACAGTTAAGTTTTGAAATATGCCTTTGGGCGTTCCGATTTTTCAAGTATGAATTATGTGTATTATGTGGGTTTGGTGAGGTCCCCTCCGTATGAGTCAGTGCATTGGTCTCCCTCTGATAGCCTTCTCCCGATTGCCTGCAAGTGGCTTAAGAGTTTCGATTTCAAACTCCCTACATTCACTACCGCATACTGACCGTTATCTTGGGAATGTGCGATGTTCCGATAGGACCAAACCAAACCATTCTGATATGTTTTGTGATTTTTTATTTTGTTTATGTTCGTGATACATTTATATGTGATGCATTCATTTGTGAGAACAATTGTAAATTTTCGAGATATGAGTTTTGAAATCGTAAGAATTTTGGAAATTGATTAAGAATATTTTGAATGATTTGAAAGGCTTGAGAATTAAGTTTGAAATTCTTGTGACTGGGAAATGTTTATAAATGACGAACATTTTTAAGAAAAGATTTTTGCTTATTTTCGAGTATAAATATGTTATCCACGGAGCGTAAGCTCACCCCCCCCCCCTTTCTTCCCCATCTCCAGGTATTCAGGAAGGAGATCGGATGAAAGAAAGTCAAGACTTGTATTCAAACTTGTATTTGCTTGTCCTTTGTACTTTTGGAATTTTGGTATCTAAGTATGGCTTGGAAGGCCATTGTGGTTTGTAAGTTTTTATTTTGGGATGTTTGTGACCTATGAAATATAGTGTAATGGATTTATGAAGTTTTATATTTTAATTGTGTATGATTATGATGATGTAAGTAAACTGTGGGTTGTACACGAGTGAATTGAGATATGGATGTTTTTGATGATGTTTGAGAATTATTGGAGTGTTAGGTATAGATGTGTGTTTCTGCCGATGTTTGGATTCCGGACGGGGAGTCCGATGACTTTGTGTGATTGGATTTGGTTTATAGAAGTGTGTTTTTGCCTTTGCAGATTTTTGGGCTGTATAAGATACAGCCGTTATGCTGCCCGATTTTCGGTAAAAATCGGGTTAAGATAAGAATAAGAATAAGAAGTTAATTTGTTAAAGATAAGTGTTTAGTTCAAAGATGAAATTTTAAGTTATTGCATGATTAAGAAGAATTAAGTGAATTGAAATTTGTGCGAGGATGAGTTTCCAAAAAGGAAATTGTATGGATTGATTATGATTTGAATGAGTTGGAATAAAGAGAAAGAGAACAGAAACGTATGGAAAGAAGAAAAAAAATCCAGATTTCGGTTTGGCTTAGTCTAAGGTTCCAACGCAACTTTTCGTTTCCTAAGATTTGCGCTTTTGAATGTCGGCATTTGCTTCTGTTTCGTTCCGCTTCGAATTCGAAAAGAATCCGTTCTTTCGATTCTTGCTTTCGATCCTGTTTGCTTCGTATCCGTTTTCCGTTTTCCGGTTGGGATCCGGTTCCCGAGATCGGGTCCCAACACCATATCTTTCACTAAACCACTATTTTAGACTTCAAGCCTTTACAGACTGATTTAACATTTCCCCTCTTCATAAAGCATGAAGAGCTTTGTCTCTAGCAGAAATTATCTCATTTGAATAACGATATAAAAAGTTATGGCTTAAAAACCAAAACATATTCATTCAGGAACAGAGGTCCTCGTTGCGGCGAAGAGAAGCTCACCGCGGCGTACTCCATCATTCACGTCGCGACGCTGCGGCCTGCTTCGTCTCGACGTCGCAAAATTCACGCAGCATGACGTCTTGATGAACACGTCGCGACGTGCGAGCCGTCTCCTTCCCCGAATCCAATTTTTTACCATTCTCAAACCAAATCTTCCAATCTATTCAACACATAATTCATCTCTATTCCAAATTAACACTCATACATCATTTTCCAACTCAAATCCAACCCATATCATTTACAATTCATCAGAAATCTACCCCATGTTCGGAAACCCTAAACCAACATATACATAACCCAATCTTTACCCATATCACTCAAAACATAAATCAATCAACAAATCAAGAGGAAGGATACTTAAACTTACTTGATTTAGCTCACAAACTCCATAAGCCCTTCATGATTTCATCAAAAATCCTTTTCTTCTCCTCTTCTTCTCTCCCACGGCATCTCCCCATTTCTTTTCTTTCATCAACCCTAATTTTCCTTTTTATACCCATTTTAATAATGAAAAGTCCATTTTGCCCCTTCCTTTAACTTTAAGCCTTTTTCTTTTAAGTATCTTGCCCAAATTGCCCTCATACCAAATTCTTATAACTTTACTATTACAATTCGGGAGTTCCGACTCTTAGGGACTGATTTAAAATTCAACTCTTTCCGAATCACTGGTTTTCATGCCCATCAATTTTCCAATTCAATCATTTTATTTATTTTGACTTTCATAAATCTTTCTAAAATTCAATAACGAGAATTCTTAAATCACGTCTTTAATTGGAGTGTCAATGGTACAGTCATTGTACTGGAAATCTCATCGGTACCCATTTTGAAATTTTCTTGAGAATTCCCATAAAGCACTCCAATTCAATTTCTCAATTACACAATTTCACATTTTTCGCAAAAATACCAAAGCCTGGAATTGTCACAAATGTATGCACAATTTTGTGTACAGAAACACAACTCAATCCAAATTTACTATTTATCCTTCCCATCGGTGACGGGATGCTACACCGGACCCCAACCGGAAAAACAGAGAACGGAGACGAAATGAAGTGGCGGAAAGCAAAAACGAACGAAATCGAATTCGAAAGAACGGAACATGAGGCGAAAGTCAAAGTATGCAAACGAACTTGTAAGCAATTTCAAACTCTAACTAAGTCAATTCTTCAGTCAAAGTTTCTTCCAGAGTAGTGTGTCATCTTATACCTCATCCAAACTTCATAAATTCATATCTTCCAATTCTCACATCCACAATTAACATATGATACCTCATTGAAAAGCTAGGAAAATCTTCTATGACTTTCATGAAGACCACTTAACTCAATTCAAAACATATCAATCCAGAATTCGCCTCAAAGCACAATATACACAATCCTATACTTAAGAGCATTTTCAAAGACAAAGTAAAATAACCTTAACTTCGGAAAATCATAACTTTCAATTATAATTCAAAATTTCAAGAAAATTCGAGGTCCAACAATATTTTTCTTTTAATCATTACTATATTAGCTAACTAGTTTAAGAATGTCAATTTTCTAATATATCCTTGATAACTTCTTTACTTTTATTTGTAGGATATGCTATCTCTTTATGATAATAAGCCTTTTTTTTCTTTACTTTAACTAGTTTGTGTTAAATCAAGGAGATTATAAATGCATCTTTTGAGAAACTTTTGAAATAATTATGAACACAAATACTTAATACTTAAAATATTATATTTTGTGATATAAGAGCACATTTGTGAGAGATTTTTATAATTTAAAGCAATAAGCATTCATTATAGATTGATTAGATCACATTTGAGTGTTTAAGTAAGCAAATTAGGGAACTCTTTATATTATATTCAATTGGGGGTTACTTCTTTTAGCTTCTATTGATGTGATGAAACTGTTAATGGCTAATTGATATTTTTCTTTATATCAATATTATCCGCAAGTGATGGTAATATCGATGTGGATATAGTACAGCGTATTAGATCTGGATGGACCAAATGGAGAAGTGCGCCAGGGGTTTTATGTGACAAAAATATTCCTGTAAATCTTAAGGGGAAGTTTTATAAAACGGTGATCCGTCCAACTATGTTATATGGGGCAGAGTGTTGGCCAGCCAAACGTCGACATACAAGACAGTTGTTAGTAGCCGAAATGCGTATGCTTCGGTGGATGTGTGACATTACCAAAAGAGATAGGGTTCGAAACTGTATGGTGAGAGATGGACTACAAGTGGCTAATGTGGCCGATAAGTTGAAAGAAACTAGATTTAGATGGTTTGGGCATGTACGCAAGAGGGCCTCTAATGCTCTAGTGCGTAGTTGTGAGAGTATAACCTTTAGTGACTATAAGAGGAGAAGGAGATGCCTTACAAGACCTAGAGGGAAGTGATCAAAAAGATTTTTCTGAGTTGGACCTTAATGGTAGTAGCTATAAATAGATGAGTATGGCGTGATCGGATAAGGATAAGGGATTAATCTTTAAAGTTCGTCATTATAGTAGAGTAGTTAATTGGAGATGGGACTCGTGGCACACAAATTATGGGGAAAGTAGGATTGGCATACTTGTAGGGTATATGAACAAGAACTCCTACAGTAACTAGAAACGAGGTGAGTCGGTCTTTACAGCTTATCAGGTACTCACGGATCTGGACTCCATTAGGTTTACCCTGTATTTTTTATTATTTATATATTTAGTGTTAAATTTTTATTTATTTAATAATTTACCGTGCTAATTTTACCTTTTCCCTCTGTAACCTACATCATTCATATCTTGTCTCATTTGCTTGTGGGTCTACCAGAAACAGCCTCTTTATCAAACCTTCCCACACTCCACTTCATTGCGGAATTTCAGACTAGGTGATGATGATGAATATTATCCACAAGTGCACAATGCAATTGTAGCTACCACAAGCAAGTACGGGTCGATCCCATGAAGATGAGAATTACTAATAGTTACCTTTTTTCTATTATTTAGTCTACGAATTGGATTTTTTACTTTTTAATTAAAAAATAAAGCTAAATAAACAACCTAAAATTGAAAACAACAATGACCGCAGGATAGAGGAAATACTTAGCAAAATCAATATCAAATATTAGGTTCTAGTTGATGAATCCCCCCTAAGAATCATTAAGTAACTAACCTTTTATTATGCAATTCTTATCTTATATTAATAACTATTTCGAGACTACTAACATCTAATCCATCAGTTGATTAACAAAAATCTTTCTAATTAAATTAACTAGGATTGCATTATCAATTTATGAATTTCGCTATTACGTTTTACCCTAATCTAAAGGATTTATGGTGACCTATCTTTAGGATTGCAATCAACTCCTTTCAATTATGGTAGATTTATTCATACAAAAGGACTTCTCAATCTCAATCATATGAAATAAAATCATGTACTAATATTTCGGATATATTACAACAACCAAATGCGTAATTGAATCCCAATAATAAATCAATATAATTGCATTAAATAAAAGATCAAAACATATTGTTATCACATAGACACTAAACACATTTAATTACTTATAGAAAATGAAATAAAAAAACATGTAGAAAAACTAATAAAAAACAAAGAGTTCATAATTCTAAATCTTCCTTTCTCTTCTCTTAGATCTTTTGCAAGTTTGGATTTGATGTAACCTTTTACCAATTCTCCTTTATGTTAATTTCGTATTTTTCTCACCCCTTGGTCAAAATTGTCACCTCTAAATAATGCCCATGACCTAAATCTACGTCCTTTTATTGTGAAAACCAGGATTATTGGGACATACAAGATCACTTATATGACTATATAGGTGACCATGTAGGTCCAAAAACTCCTAAAATTGTTATTTACGTGTTCACAAAGACTTACACGACCACATACACAACCAGGTATCTCCCAATTGCTTCAAATGTTCATTTTATGTTACGATTTCATCCGAATTCCTCTTCTTTTGGTCCATAAAGGCAAATATAACCTATAAATAAACTTGGAGAAAATTAACTGCCAAAAATACAACAAAACTATAAAATATTAAGCAAAATATATCACAATATGGCTGTATAATTATAGTCAAATAAACATCTATTAAACATCCCAACACTTAAGCTTTTTGCTTGTTCTCAAGCAAATCATAATTTAAATTATCAACTTTAACACATCCATCCTTTATTAATCTCAACTTGTCCATCTATACTCTAAATCATCATGTCATATTAATCAAATTAACATATAAGTAGAATCAAGTTATCCTAAAATTAACTTCATAAGTCAATATTAATAACAATCACATCAATAGTCTCATTGAAATCAAAAGCACAAATCATTATACCCTCACTAGGTTTTCACTTGATGTACTCAAGTTTTTAGGGTGAAAAGTATCAACTCTCAAATCAATGCATAGTAGAATACTTATCATAGGCTTGCAAAATTATTACATCTCCACCAATTATAAGTAAATTAGAAATAAAAATTAAAAGGTTTTATAAAGTTGTAATGGGGCATAGGTAAGGTAATAAAAATGTGATAAAATTGAAGGAAATTTACAAAGGAAACATTATAAAAACTTGTTTGCAATCTACAAGTTCTTTCATTATAAATCCATTGGTACATATATTTTATATGCTATAAATATTTTTTATATATATATGTGTGTGTGTATATATATATATATATATATATATATATATATATATATATATATTGCATTAATCATGTACAACAATTAAAAAATATTGGACCTTTCAAATTTCAAGTTTCAAATTTTCAAGTAATGCCAATAACTTTCATAGTTGAAAGCAATACTTCAGTTATGCATAATTTGACCATTAACCCATTTGATATGGTATGATAACTTAGAAACATGGAGCCATTAGATACTAAGGTGGCTTTTTAATAATCTAAAAATAAATTAATTTTTTTTAATTTTATAATAATTTTAATTATTAAATTATTTTAAAAATATCATATTAATGATTTCTAATTAGATTAAAAATCTAATCCCAAAAGTTCAAAATCTCCTCCATTCAATTCACTTCTCATCTAATCTCAAAATCCTTAACACATAATCTCTAAATCCCTAAATCTTTCTCTTTATACATTGTCACCCAATTCTTAAAATCTAACTCATCCCTAAGTCCTTCCCACTATGACCCAGCACTCAACACTTGAAACTCAACTCAAAATTTGAAACACTAGCTTATAGATTCCAATTCAATAGTTAAGATTAGAGCCATCATGATATAGGTCTTCAACTAACTATAATTTTTAGTTGGTCTTCAATATTGGTGTGGCTTGAAAGTGTGTTTAAAGACTTCATGGAGTTAAAAAATGTTAGGTAGAGGCTTTGTGAGTTCCTAAAATAACCAACAAGCTTTAAATGTTTTTATACAATTTGAATATATGGGAACATAAGTTGAATGGAACTTATAATGAAATTTTATCTTGGTGATTCTTACAAGGTTGGAAATTGCAAGTTTTTAGTTAGCATGATGACCTATTCATAGATAGGGCTATTACTATTATTAAAAGATTGGCCAGAGAAAGTTCTAACTTAAAGCATTAATTAGTTATAAGTAAAAAAAGAAAAATTGAAGATAAATAAATATCTTAGGTAGCTATTAGAAGACTCGAAAACTAAGGGAAAGAAGAGGAAAGTTTGTGTTTGAAGGGAAGATAAAACAAATGGAGTTTGAATTTAAGGCTGTTATCACTGAGAACTAGAAATTGAGGAAGGTGTTTGTGACAAAATTTCATATCGGTTTTAATGGTGATATTTTTATTTTCATATATTTTTCATACTTAAAACTATGGTAATAAGAATGTAATTGAGTATAAAGTGTGCTATTAAATAAAGCTATTTTAATTTCATCTGTTTAAATTAAATTTTGGTTGCTAGAAATAAGTTATACACAAAAGCAATATAAATACATTCATATGATTGATGAATATATTGTTTGTGGTATTCATTCATTATAAACACATTTTATGCCACCATACGTGTCAATTATATGCACAAAAGCAAGGAGCTAAAACAATTCTATCCTTAATACATGTTAATCAACTTTAGCAATAAAGATCATAAGCAACATAAACACATATTTTTTCGTTGTAGTCCCTGTTTAATCTTTCTCTCTCTACTTTATTTTCTCTGGTCTCTCTCTAACGATTTTACCACTATACCCTCCCTTACCTTCCACGTTGGAAAACTCCCACCTAATTTAGCCTCTATTCATCATTCTTCCCCTGCACTTTTACACTTGGGGATAGGCTTGTAGGGCCTAGCCCATAGAGGTGACAGGGGACATCCCCCACCCTTGAACTTGACTGAATACTCAACCTTTGCCAATGCTAATAAGCCACTCATTGATGCTTCTCATGCTATCAACTCCTCAAATAAACCACTTATCGGTGCTTCCTGGGCTATCAATACCTCTGATACTCAAAAGGAACTTATATCGAAACAAGAAGCATGGAAAAACAAATTGCTTATTCATCACCATAAAGGTACTCTCAAGCACTATCCTAATGTGTTGAAGGATGGAATCATAGCTCCCCCATGAGAATTGTTGCAAATAAAATTTAAGGAGTGCTTGGTGAATGTATTGTATAATAGATGGCTTAAAATTTAAAGAATATTGAGAAGAAAATAAATGATTTGATTTTGATATCTTTGAGGTTTTGAGTAGATTGGTATGGTTTATGAAATTAAGTAGATGAGTTGATTAAAATTAAGTTGAAAATCATGACTGAAAAGAAAAGTGTGAAAATTTGAAGAATTTAGAAAGTTTGACTTTGGGGATGAATAGTAAAAATTGTTTGACTTGGTATTTGAAGTTTTGTAACTTGGTTTGAACTTGACCCTTTTGTAATCTTTTGTTATACATCCTTCGTCCGACATCCGATTGATTCAATTCTTGAAGCGTTGGATTCCTAAGACAATTACGTTCATTTTTATGAAGAATTATGATTTTTAGGAGATTAAATGGAAGGAGATTGATTGAACCAAAGTAAGAGATGGGTTATAGGTTATAAGTTGGATAATTTTCTGAACATGGTTCAGTATTTTGCGATTTTCAGGAGCTGTACAACTCCGATTGAGTTGATTCTTAAGGGAAAATAAAGTTAAGATATAGGGATACAACTCTTGTGGAGGGATCGAAATTTAATTTCATCCCTAAGATTGTCCATTTCTGGACTGAAGTTATGTTAATGTTCAGTCTCGGATTTTTCGCAGGTCCGATAGTATTTTGGCTATAACTTCTTCGTTTTAGATCTGAATTGAGCGCGGTCAGTGGCGTTGGATTTCTATGATCTAGAGGAACAATTTTTAAGAAGAAAGTTTGTCCAAATTATTTCGTTTAGAGGCTTGAAAATAGGACGTAAACTATCAGATTTTGAAAATCCTGTCTGAGGCACACTTGAAATAAAGCTTAATTGGAGGGCAAGATGGTAAATTGTGCTTCATTAAATGAAACACAAAAGGGATGTCGTTTAAGCCAAAGAAAGCTACAATTGTCTGGAAAATTAGAACAAAATAAGAAGAAGGAGAAGAAGAAACGAAGAAGAAGAAAGAATGAAGAGTTGTCTTCGTATGGGAGAAAGAGTGGAGAAGAAGGGAGGAGAAGCAAGTTGCGATTTTTCTCCATGATTTTCAAGAGATTTTCGTTTGTTTTCAAGGGGGAAGGAGGATGAAAGAAGGTGAAAGCTCCATGGCTTCCAAGAAATTCGAAATCAAGAGAGAGAAGGGAATTTTCAATTGGAAGGAAGAAAGGAGAAAAGGTCAAATTGAAGCATTGGACAAGATGCTAGCATGGATATGAGGTGGGTAGTATATTTATTTATTGAATTATAAGCTAAATGTGAATTTTGAAAATTAAAGAAAGCAAAATTTGATTTTGATAAATTATTATGGAAAAAAATGTTCAAAAAAGGATGTAAATGTTTGAAATTATGATTTCAAAGGTAAAATGAGTTTTAGAAAATACAAGACTTATGAATTTCATGGTTTTCAAATTTTGTGATTTATGATTTGAATGATTTAAAGAATTAGTGCATATATTGATATGTGATTTACGTGAATTGCATTAGATTGATTATGTGCAATTATGTGGATATATGCTTGTGTCATCTATGACACAATTTGATGATATGAAGTTGAAAAGGTAAAAATCAAGATTTTCGAAAAGTGCCTTGAGCAATCTGAATTCGTTTTAGTTATGTGTTAAGTGGGTTAGGTCAGGTCCTTTTGTGAGTCGCATTGTCTCTACTGTTTAAGCCTTGGCATTTGCTGCAATAGGCAATGGAGATTCGATTACGGACTCCTTTCACGACTACCTTTAATCGCTATGCTGGGAAGCGTAATCACGTCACTGCTCACTACCGCATGACCGTTATGGGGAATGTGCGATGCGTCTGTTAGACCGAACAAAACCAATTCGATGTGTTATGTGTTTTAATTTGATTATGATGTGATATACTATAATGTGATGCATTCATGTTTAAGGTATGTATGTTTTGAAAAGGTTTGAGATTTTGAGAAGCGAGAAAGTAAATTTTCAAGCATGAAATTCTGAAGCGGATATAAATGTTTTGAAACAAATGAAAATTTTGAGAAAATCTTAGAAAGTGTTGATGAAATTGGAAAGTTTGAAAATGAGTTTTTGGAGAAATTCTTAAATGGGAAATGTTTGAAAAGTTTGAAAAATAAAAGATTTTTTCCGCTTATTGTTCAGTTTCTAAATATATTATCCACAAGCTTCCGAGCTCACCCCCCTTTCATCCCCATCTCCAGGTTTTCACGCGGAGATCGGATGGAAGACGCAATCGATGTCAACCCGATAGTTTTTGTATGCTTTGTTTTATGTGTAATGTTGGAGTTTAGTTTTGAAGTTGTGAAAAGGTTTATGGATTATGTATTGCTTTTGTTTATGGCTTGAAAAGTCATTATGTAAATTTATGATGTATTTCAGGTTATGAGTTATGTATGATTGTGGAATAGATTTTGTACGTAAATTTGAATTGAGATAGATATAAATGGCAATTGGAATGTATATGAATGGCTTGTGATTGAATTGTAGATATTTGAGTTGAGATGTATTATGGATTGGAATGATGAAGTGTTTAGAACTAAGATTGTGTTTACTTTGGTGTTTAGATGCGGACGGAGGTCCGATGTTGCCTTGTGCTATTGGATTATGTATTAGAACTGCGTTTCTTTGGTTTTAAAATTTTGAAATGTCAAAATACAATTAGTTATCTTTGTCGAAATTTTGGTAAAATTTGGTAAAATGGGTTTAAAGAAATGAGTTTGAGGATTTATATGATTGTATAAGAACGCATTCGATTCAATTCGTTTTCGCATGGTCATCAGTGTTGGTGGGTTTTTTCTAGAATAAACGCTCGTCTTTTCTAGTGGTGCAAGCTTGGGCACTTGCTTGTTGGGGAAAGAAGGGTCAAGAGAAGGCCTTGCTAATAGAGGATGGTAATATATTATTCAAATTTTCTTCTGGCAACACCTGATTGACATTATCGAATCTAGTCCTTGGCTTATTTGGGGATAAATTATATTCTTGTAGAAATGTAGACCCAGTCTGGAATATGATATGGATTGCATAGAAGTGATTCCCCTCTAGGTTCAATTCCACAACATTCCTCTTGAACATTAGACTACTGAAGGTCTAAGCTATTTAGCTATTTCAACAGACAAACCTGTATGTATGAATACACCGACTACAAACATAGAGCGCATATGTTATACAATAATCTACATTGAAGTGAGCAAAGATTCCTTATTGCCTGATACTCTGCCTATGCTCAAACTCGATGATAATGGTGAACCTAAAGCAACTGAGATATCTATTCCATACCCTTGGAAGCTAACAACACCACAAAAACAATGGAGGCCCAACTGGTAAACTCTTCCAAACTGGCAGATATGAGGAACTTATTAAAACTTCTACTGATTAAGGTCCACAAGCATTACCATTGTTGGTGCCCTTAAGCCCAAAAGAGCATAATGATTCTAATCAATTGGAAAATTCCTCCCCCTTATTTGACCAAGCTATATGAGAGACACCCAATATTGAAATGCATATCATTGTCATATTCCTACTACTCATATAGAGTCCACCCATGACATACTAGCATATTAGGAAATTGTTCCAAAACTGTAAGCATCAGAGGCCCTAAAGATTCAACTAAATGAGGAGCAACTTCCTTTTTCTCCTCCTTTTGTTCAAATTGATTTCCTTACATATGATACGGCAGACCTGGACATCATACCTATTCCAAACACACAAGCAGACCATCCTAATCAACATTCAGGACAATAGCACACCAATCCTAAGCCTGCTACTGTTTCTATAGTTGATACATTCACAAGCATCCTAGAGCTAACTACCCACCCGAACTCTGCACAGAACTCTAACACATCAAGTGAAAGCGAGGACTCCCAATCTAATGTATGGACTTCCACAAGCACTAATCAAAGAAGGTCCACTCGTAAGAAAAAAAAAATTTCCAAAGGGTAACCATCCCCTTGATTTTGTTTGTTTGGAATATACGAGGGTTAAATAAACCTCACAAGAAAGCAATGACTAGAGATCTGGTTTTGGAAAAAAAAAAAAAAGGGCCTGTATATTAGGGCTTCTAGAAACTAAAATAAGATCTTCCAATCTACGTGAGGCTTCTGACATGTGCTTAATTGATTGTCTAATTATTCCATAACATTTAGTGATTAATGACATGAAATTGCACTTTGACTTGTATGTGGTTTTAGGCATAATTTAGAAGTAAAAGAGCTAAAGTGACTTGAAAGAAATATATTTAGGTCATTTTTCAAAGATTAATACTCACTTGTCTTCATAGAGCAAGAAGAAGAAAATTAACAACAAGAAGAAAACAAAAAAATGAAAAGAACATGAAGAAAATGTTGTCGACATAGGTCACGACCATCCAAAAAATTGCATAGTCATGCAACGTGAGACATCATTTATGGTGATGAATATTTTAAACCAACAGTCCCATTTATACCACATGTCCCAAACTAGCTATTCAAGATGAAAAGGACATGGTGTGTGTCATAAGTGAAGCAAAGAATGTGTGAGAGCTTAAACAAAAACGTGGGATGGTTGTAACAACATATGCATCCTCTTACACCTGTCCATTTTTCCTTAAAACGTAGTTATCCATTTCATTCCATTTAACCTAGCTTGGTAAGGGGGAAAGAACGTCTTGGTGGAGGCAGCTAGTGATAGCTCATGTTGCCAAGTACAAGAAACGTATCCCATACATTTTAATCCAAGCTTTTGAATATACAAAAGAAGTGTGACGGCAAAGCAAGTTGGGAGTGGAGTGTAACCAAGTGAGAGTGGAGCAAATCATCATAAGTTCTCTTTAGTTTTAAAATACACTTGTCCCATATACATTAAAAAAAACCTATCTGCCACATTGTTTGAATGTACCTATTGAATATGAAAAGAAAGTGGGTGTCGGCTATAAAAGGGGGGATAGAACTGAGAGTGAAAGACAACTATATATTTTTATCCTCTTCAATTTTATAGCATTGGGACAACTGGGAGAGAGTTTTGTGAGCTGATTTATGTTGTCCTCTTTGGTTTCCAAGATGATGGGAGGGCTAAAGCAAAAGATGAATAATGTGACATCCATGGAGAAGATGAAGGACTAGACATCCAGATGTCAATTTAGAGGTGACATCGACACCAACGAACCCAGTTAAGCATATTTTCATTATGTTTGTTATTCTTACTCTCTTTTTAGATTGATTACCTTATCTTGTATGTATTGATTAGGTATTGTATGAGAATAATTTTGATGGTCTATTAAATTGTTTTTTTATCAAAACTCATTGTTATAATTTGAATATGATACGTAATAGTTGTGTTTGAAGTAATATATGACAATTGATGGTATTAAATAATTAAAGATAACTTAACCTAGGTTAAATAGTCTGAGCTTGTGTGATTATTGTTTAGATTGGTCTATTTTCTTATTCATAAGGTGACTATCTAATTAATTTAGAGAGCATCTCCTAGCTTATTCGATAGCTAGGGTTAATTCACAAGCTCTTCTTAATTAACTATGATTTAAGGAAAAATCAGGATTAACAGAACTTGTTATTAATTTATGACCAATAGATTAAAAAGAGATGTGAAAACAACAAGTCAATGAAATATGTTTAATTGGGTATAGGCAGAGATTGAATGTAGCGCTCCCTTATCGTAGGGTACTCACCGGGACGCTCAGAGGTCATTTCGATACATATCCTGCAATAAGGGCGGGCCACTATCAATCGCTAGATTCACTTCACATGTCATTATATCATTATTCACTTATAAAGCATCAATAGAAAATAAAAATATTTTAAAAACTCAACTTTTTCCTCATTTCATTAAACAAAATCGAAAGGCTACATTATGTCTTGCAACATTCCTTACATGAACATCATCAAAGCCTAATACAAAAATGCTACATGAAGGATGAAATACACAAAATCTATCTAATCTATCCAAAATTCCAACTGACCGACCTTTAAGTCATGACTTATCTTGCCAAATCACAATCTACACGACTGGTAGAGCTTTTCAGTAGCTAGGGTCATCTCCCAGTCTTGAAAAGACAACGTTACAATTTTGGTGAGTTTTGCGAACTCAATGAGGTAACCATCATCGATGGTTCACTCAATTCATGCAACACAACAATTCATATAACATATCATTCACAACTTAGCATAATGAACACATATCACATTTACATTTAAGAGAAAGTTAATTTGGCATTTTAAAAAATCCACATACTTGTTAAAAATGCATATGAAATGCTCATGAGGCTCTTTTCTAATTGTTACATTGTTGTGACCGAGTGCCTAACTGTCCCGTATCTATTTTAAATACCGAACTCATTGCTAACTATCCCTTATCCAATGAGGATATAGAGCTCATTTTATATAGTGAGCCTTAGGCTCTTAATCACTTTTTGAGCTCGAGACTCTTGTTCACACTTTGAGTTTTAAGCTCTGATCGGTGGCTACTCTAGTCATAACTGTCATTATCTGATTTTGCATTCATGTATGGAATGCATCTATCACAATCAATCATATTATGAAGCACATAGTTCATCACATTCACATTCAAGCAGCACTTCAATATCCCATTCCAATATCACAGTCATCGGACCTTCATTGTCCGGAATCAACAATCAAAACACATTCATTCAATTATTTATAACAGAATTTAAACAAACAAGTAATTAAGTATGATCATCTAGGTTACTCACAAGTTACCCCCGAAACTAATGCCTCAAAGTTCTAACAACGTCTGGAGGTTAACGTTCTAGTTGCTTCTCAATGTCAAACAACATACATATATATCATAATTTGCAAAATTATGAATGTTTAATAATGCATATGTATGAAATGAATTATGTACAATGCATGTTCAAGACAATCCTGAGTATCTTTCCATCAATTTCATCACAAAATCATTCTCATATCAAAACTCATCTAAGTATAATTTCTACTTAGGTTCGGATCTCACTAAAACCATTAAAAACACAATTCATTTCTCATTGACTTACTCTCATATTTTTCCAAGACACACTTTCGGGTCTACTTTTCATGTTCAATTAGAAAGTGAAAATTATGTAATTTGGTCATACTCTCTTCTAGAAAAGTGTTCCTCTGTGTCTTATGTTTCCATTGACACTAAAATTACTCAATTTGGTTGAGTAATTTGGAAGATATATCTCAAACATTTTCGGACTGCTCTCATCCAAAGCAGTAGATTATACACAACTTCCAGCCAGAAATTGAACATCTTAGAGACTTAATCACAATTTGAATTTTTCATATGATTTGTATCCCTGTTTCTATAGTTTAATTCAAATCAAAAAAACATCTCATTTGAATCCTACAGATCCAAATATAATCAAAATACTGAAGTGTGTTTAGTAAGATATTCCTATTCACATTGTTCCAACAAATTCCCATAGTTTCATTTGATCAAAATGTTTCAAATCAATTCGTAATGCTACAAATTATTTTTTAGAGATATAATAATGTGTTAGGAATCTATTGGTTTAAGAATCAAGTCATTTGGATGTCTATAGAATAAGTTTTAGTCGAAAGAAGCAAGATGGTTCAGCTTGCACAATGCTCTCGAGTATACAGCAAGTCACAGCCACTATTGGAGAGCACAGTGACTTGATGTGATAAATAAACATGAGTCTTGCAATTAACTCATGGGCGTGAGAGAGGAAAGTCACAGGGGTGCAGGATTCACAGGTGTGAGAGGAACATGAGTATGAAAGAGTCATGGGTGTGACAGATAAAGACAGAATTTGGATGCGAGCACAAGTCAGACCTGTCCCCATTTATCACTCAATCTCTATCAATTCATTTCATATGGATATAATTTTTTTTATTGAGATATATCAATATCTTATGAGTCCAATGGTTCAAGTCTCATGTCATTTAGAGGCTGGACGAAGAATATATAACCAAAAAACCATTGGATGTTCATTACCCCTAAAAACTTCAAAGTCGCTATCGTGTTCAACCCCTAAAGTTGATATCGTGCATTTGCATTATAGCGATCTTATCCTATGAATCACCAAAGTCACTGTCATGCTTAAGCACAATGGTGAAAATCCAATGTCCTTAAAAAGTTGCATTTTCACTATACCTCAAGGTCACCGTCGTGCTTATGCACGATGGTGCAATTCCACTTCTTCTTCTCCACCAAAATCTCAACTTCTAAACTCTATAACTTTTGATCCAGAACTCCAAAATTTGCAAACTTTAAATCAATGGAAAGATAAAAGAGAGATCTACAAATTTTAAGAAGACAATTTTGTCCAAATCTATATAGATCAATACAATTTTTCATTTAAGTTTCAGATCAAATTTTTAACTCTCTTCACTTCATTCCCAATAACTTCTCAGATGACTTGCATTCACTAAAATCCAATACTTCAATTTTTATTTCTAATCTTTCTAATCCATTTCATTAAACTCATTCACCATAAATTCATACTACCCCTAAATTTGCAGTTTAATCAAATTTTCAAAATCATCAAAAAAACAAATATCAATAGTTGAACTCTTCATGTTCTGTATTTTCAACTTTTATACGTATTCTCTATTTTCTCTTCAACTTTTATTTATACACTCATTCCTATCTCAAACCATCATTTTACAACTAATCTTCAACTAAAAAACTCTTTTCTTGATCATCTCTAGAGCACTCACCTACTCACGTATACACACACACACACACACAGATATATATATACATGCACGGTGAATAGAAAACAGAGCATATCAGCATATCACCTTTTCATACTATAATTTTCTACACTAATCCCATACACCATTTCATTTCTATTTCAAACTCCAAAAAATCATTTCTATATCACCTGATCACTAATAATCCATCAAATACTATATAACACTATATCCATATTATCTCATCCTATTTACACAGTGTTCATGAATATACACGTATTTCCCATGTTCATGCAGATGATAGTAATTCATTAAAATTATTTCATAAATCTATAACTATAAAGGATTTACTCAACACTTACTTGTTAAAAACTCCAAGATCTGCAACTATTCCAAAGCCCTCAACTTTATGTAAATTCACGTATTCCATTGTATAATATGACCATCTTCTAATTTTTCTTAGGGTAGAAGACACGATTAGCAGTATGGAAGTGGTGTGGGATATGGAAAAAATACATAAACTCTTCAAAGGTATTTGATGAAAAACTTTGTGTATTGGGAGGAAATTTGAAGAAGGTGACTACGAAAAAACAGTTAGATATATAACTAAGTCCTTTTTAACTCTCTAAGATCATAACTCACTCTCAGACAAAATTATAAGGGCAACTTACTAAATCAGTGACACTTGTCACTTTCCTAATGTCTAAACTCTAACTAAGTCCCTTTGGAACTAATTCCTTTAACTCTCATCTTTACATCACAATTGTCTCCAATATTCTTTTGATTCCTTTTTCCTATTTTCCCTAAAATTCATAATTTCTGAAATTATTCCTAAATTCACCAAAATTCAAAAATATACCAATTCCACTAACCAATAAAATTTTCAATAAAATAAATTTCAAAATTCTCAAAATAATACAACTCAATCCAATTATACCCGGAATTATCCATGAATACATGTACAATTATTTTCATGTGTAAAATTTCACTAGTCACGTATATGTGTATGTCATATTATGCATGAGCATAAAAAATACATTTCTAAGCTCTCATTAATCACTCGTATTTACTATTCTAACCTCCCACAGGTGATGGGATGTTACATTGAATCAAAGAAGTGGGTCCTTAACGCATTCATCAATTTTCATCATTTTTGCATGTTTTCTTTAACTTCGCTTTACTAGTTTAGTTTCATTTTATTTTCTTGTTCGATAAACCAACCCCCTATATCCTAAACACCAATTATTTTCATTACGAAAGCTTTACACATACTCCCTGTGGGATCGACCTAGACTCACCACTACTATAGTAGTAGGTCTAGTTTATTTTATGCAATATTATGACTCGTTACTAATTTTGACGTTATTGCCAGGGAGTGTGATACTTTAATTTTTGTTCTTGATTTTAATTGGTGTTTTGTACATATTTGTTTCTTTCAATTAATTCTTAATCTTTTCACTTTTTGTTTAGTGTTAATGATTTAAAAATTGGAAAAAAATTCATAGATATAAGTAATTTCTTTCATAACTCATATTCTCAACGTTATAATTATGTTTGGAGTGATCATACAAATTTTATTTATGGATGGGATAATCAACAAAATTACTTCCATGATAGTATGCAGGATACACAACAATTCCTATATGGACCAAAACTTCTTATCACGACTCAGGTACATCTCTAAAAGATATGTTTAATATTATGACTGCTAACAACATTCAATTTCAATAGAATATGCAATAATTTAAACAGGGTATACAACAACTTCAACAGAATACATAGCAGACCTAACAAGATACTGTACAATTCCAGTAGGATAAAAGACAATTTTGAATACTAACATTTTGCAATTTCAACATAGTAATTAATAGTTCCAATAGGATATGATGCAATTCCACCAAGATACAACATCTAGACTCCAGAACTTGGCAAGTCAAATGGCTTAGATAACGAAAACTCTTGATCGCCTTACGAAGAGAAGCAACCATATCAACCCTATGTGTATCCAATGGATGTTAGTGTGGTGACCTTACAAAGTGATGATGAGCTTAAGAATCCTGAGTGTACTACTCAAGGAATTGCTTGTGAAAAAAAAGAAGTGGAGAAGGAGCCCAAAGCGAAAAAAGATACATCTTTTAGCTCGGAGGTAAATACTGAGTTCCAATTTGTTGTTAAGATTGACTCTTTACTTTTACCTAGCAAGTTAGAGAAATTGAGCAAGAATGAACAAGGTGAAGAGTCATTCGAAATATTTCCCAAGAGCATGGAGTCAATAGAGATTGAGAATCTGAAGATAGGGCATATGTTGAATATGAAACTATTAACCAAGACCCTATCTTGAACAACCTCACATGGAAGTGGCTCAAACTGTGACACCTAAGGATCATAATTTTGTCACGTGAGGAGAAAACATGTTGTCGAGCTAGTAATACTAAACAAAGACGCTTCTTGGGAGGCAACCTAAGGGAAGTAAATTCCGTTTCCTTTACTTTTTGACATTAGTTAGGATATGCATGTGTGTTTTTATGTTGGTTTGTTTCTTGTTTTTAATTTTCAATCAAAATGTGAGAGAGAATAAAAAAACAAACAACAAACATTTTCTCTTTTTTCTATTGCTTCGATGATTATTTAGTTAAGATTAGAGAATGAATTTACTAGAGAATTTCATGGAAACTTTAGCATGTATTTATGCTCTTGTTTTTGGTCAATATGCATTATCTTTAGAAGAGTAGTGATTAGTAGTAGACAAAGTTGGTGAGATTTTAAACTTTATTAGATTGACACATCCAGATCAATCTCATTGTGTTTGTTTATGTGTGACCTTCATGACATGTACATCCTTACTTTGCTTTGATTTCTATTCAAGACCACATTTTTTCACATGCATTTTTATGAAAATAATTAGGCATTCTTTGTTGATTACGAGCTACATTAGCCAAATAGTCTACCCCTTTATGTGAATTTTTCTTTGCTAACGCCCTTTGAGCTTTATCAATCTTTCTTTTTGTATAAACCACATTACATGCACCTAACCAAATGCCCTACCTAAGCCTTAAAGCTAGTGGAACATTTGTTTCTTGTTGAGCTTGTGGATGTATAAAATTCTAAATGTGGGTGTATGCATATGTGTGGGATGGTAAATAATTGTTGAGATGTCATTTTAGGTCTTATCATTGAAATTTGATTGTGGTTCTTCAATATGTGTAAGTTATAATTAATTAACCTGGATAATTTGCGAATACATAGGTCATTCGTATAGTACCTAAGGTATCGATCCCACGAGGAGGGATAATCTAATCCTAAAATCTAAGGCCAAAGCAAATCGCAGAAATTCAAATGTAAACAAAATAAAACAAGAATGCAATTCAATCATGCAAATCAACTCAAGAACTAATCATGAAAATATTAACAAATTAGCATTTGTAACGTGCACTCAAGAATCAACATAAGGAATTGCCAATTGAGATAAAGGGAATTTTACTAATCTTTAACGCTAACCTAATCGATTAAGAATTACTAGATTATTGGTTTTAGACGATCCTAGGGTTGATTAATCTCTCTTGAGTTATAACCATTGACCCTAATTTATAAATCCTAATCAGATTATAGAAGTTTCAATCTCTGAATTAACAACCTATCCAAAAACCCTAATTAGATCTGAAGTTGTCTAATAAACTATTGGAAACTATTGCAAGAGCTCTCTTCATATAATTTATCAATTTGATTTATTTCTCATTCTATTAAATCACCTAACTCTCGTTAGCCCAATTTAATAATTTTTACTCAATTCACCCACTCATTTTATCGCCAAATTATACAATTGTAGAAATTAAATCATAATAATTCCATTAAAACACAAACAATCAAATTTCATTAAATCAAAGATAAAAAACCCAAGGTGAGTTTAGAAACAATATAAACATCCAAGAATCCTATCATTAATTATTATTTCAATCCTATACAATAATAAAATTGAAAATAATAGGAAATACGAATTTGAATGGACGACAAGAAGTAGCGGTATAAGGAAACTCCTGATTTAAGAAATACGTAGAGTCAGCTTCTTCTCCACTTCTCTCTTCATTCTTCCCTTTCTCAATCTCTCGACAATTCTCTCTAGGGTTGCTTTGAAAGTGGTTGATGCAAAATCTCTTCCTCTTCTTTGTCTTACTCTTTAAATACCTTTCGTGTTCTAAGCATCCTTAGGATTTTTTCGAGGTGCAAAAGGTCCAAAATCTCTCTCAAATTTTGATTTTTTTAGTGTTTGTGTGTCTAGCTAACGCAGGCCATGATTATGGCCCTGCATGCCACAATCGTGGGCCACATTTGAGCCTTTTATCATAATTGTGGCAGGCATGCCACAATCGTAGGCCATGTCCTGAGCTTTTGTCATGATTGTGGGGCTGACTATAGTGCTTCTGTCATGATCATGATCTGTTGTGCCACAATCGTGGGCCATTGTTTTGGCCCTAATGTCTCTGAAACTTCTCCATTCTTTGACCCTGAAACACTAATAAACACATCAAGGTACCTCAAAAACATAATAATTAAGCTTAAAGACTTGTACTAACCTATAAAACACTTAAAAACATAAATAATTAGCAAATTGACACAATTCTAACCTAGACACATACTAAACGGTTAAATTAACTATTAAATACATATCAAACTAAGCCTTAAAACACGATGCAATTCACACTCATCAACATCTCCACTCTTAAGCATTTGCTTGTCCTCAAACAAACAAAATAACAAACATATAACACACAATGTAGTAATGATACAATGGCTTCAACCTCATGAAATAAATTTAATTTAAAACATAATCATTCAAGTCATGTCAAATCATTAACAAAAAAAATCCACGACTAGGGGCTTTGAACTAAATATACATATTAATTTAGATACAAGTGTTAATTTATTTACCCTTTTCAATTACACACACACATTAATAATTCTTTGGTCATTCAAACTTTGTAACTACTACTAAGTATGGTTTCATGAAAAATCAAGCTATTAGAAGTTCGGTAAGTTTTTATTAGAAGACACCTTTTTATTATTTAAACAAGGACTTGGTATTTTACTCAGAGGCAAACATTGGTAATGAATGTCGATCTGGTTACTCGACTAAGTTATTTTTTTATTAAACTACTTGTTTGAAACGTCATTATAGCCTTTTGACAAGGAGGCACACATTTGTGATGCGTGTCGATTCAGTTCTCAACTAGCTACTAGCTCTATTCATAACCCGAAGGCTATCGGATAGTGATTTATTTAACATTATCAAACATTTTTTTATTTAATGCCTACCTTGTTGCTTTAGATCCTCGTTTCTATGAAAAATACTAGCAAAGTTACTTAAGTCAAAAGACCTTAAATTATGATTGAATGTGACAATTTAGAGGGTTACAACTTAACACTAATTCCTAATTAAGTTACATATTTAACCAAAGAACCCCAATTCACTAATTTTTATGAGCTAATGATTCTCCATAAACTAATAGACTATGTTCAAAATTAGATATATTTCAATCCATCTAAGCCATTGACACATTCACACAATTCACAAAAAGCAATCTAACAACTATCATATAATATGCAAAACTCACATTCAAATCAAAACACATAACCCTCCCCACACTTGAACAACACATTATCCTCAATGTGAGAAGGGGACAAACAAACACATATGGGAAGAATAAACATAAAATTAAAGTAAAATAAAAAGTAAGTAAAGACTAAAGGTAAAAAGAAAAGGGTTAGAACAAGGCCTCATAGTGATGGAGGTGGGGAAGGCATTGGAGATGGCAATTGGACACCTTGAGCCTTGAAATAACGATGGATATGACATATGTCCCAACTCTAATGTCATTGAGTTAGATCCATCTCCTTCATTCTTTTAGAGTTCTCCACAAGTGTATCTGTGATTACCTTGGTGTTCGCAGAGATTTTATCAAACACTTTCTTCCAGCCCGATTCATCTATTTCTTCTTCCTCCTCTGACTCTTCACTAATCGAGTCTTTTTCTGCCTGCTAATGCGGTGCTGTAATTGAACTCGCCTGACTAGCCCTCATCTTCACATGCATCTTGTGGATGATATCCCAGAGTTCCATATCATAGGACTTGTGGATTTCAGCATGCCATAGATGATGATGGTTTAGGAAGTTAGGGAGATGGATAGTTAATGTTGGACCCCGAACCTTGAGTGGAAATTAGAAATATGAAAATGAAATAAAATGAGTATTTTGTATATGAATTGTGTTATAGATGATTATGATATTAGAATGTGTTATTAATGGATGATGAGTTGAGAAATTTTAAGCATGAACCATAGTTATATATGTAAGACATTATGGAAAAGCAAGATAGGATGTTTGGTGAATGATAAGAGGTTATTGAATATGAGAGTGATATAAAATGAGAATGAGAATTTAGAAGTTTATTTTGTATGATTATGTTTCATTAAAGCTTGAGATTGACGGATAAGTTATCTTTGGTTGAGAATTTCATTTGTTGTTAATATTAGAAGTATATGTTATATGTGTATATTGTGAATGTTGAGGATTGTCAATTGTTGGTTGTGATAGATTGGTATTGGAATGAGTATAAAGTTGTGCTGCCTTTGAAGAGTTCAAATTGAGTAGATTTTAAGTATATATGATGTTAGGATTGAAGATAAATCCTTTGGAAGTTGAGTTTTAATGAGGGATAGATGTTGTTGAATGGATTTAAAGTGGTTTTTGTAGTGTTGGTGAAGTGTTTGAGGTATGGGAATGTTAGGAGAAGGTTTGGAAACCTTTGAAGAGGGTTTCGGGGTGAAATGTTGTTGTTGGCGAAAGTTACATGCATGTAAATCCAGTGCAGAGACGATGTTATCAGTGGGTTACACAGCTGTGTGAATTTTCACACGCATGTAAACCCATCTCAGCCCATCCGAAGGTCACACGCATGTGTGATCGACAATATAAATTTCACACGACTTGTGCTTTTCGGGATATTGACATATCGAATTTATTTGGCCATACCTCCTTCGTCCAGACATCCGATTGAGTTGATTCTTGAGCGTTGATTCCTAAGACACTAAATTTCATATTAATGGAAAATTATGAATTTTAGGGATTTTATTGAGCAAGATTATTTGAATCAAAGTGAGTTCGACTATTTTCGAATATAGTTCAAGATTTTGAGCATAACTTTTGCTCGGAAATAGAAATGATGTGATTCTTGTTTTGGATTAAACTAGAGAATAGAGCTACAATTGTTATGAAGAATTCGAGTTTCAATTTGGCCTTAAGAAGGTTGATTTTTGGATGGCAATAATGTGCTAGAAAGTGATTTAGCATAAGACATACCCGGAATGTTTCGAGCCGAATTGAATGATTATTGAGGCTTTATGAACTTAAGACATAGAGGAATAATTCTCTAGAAGGAAGTTTTGACTAATTCCTTCATTTTGATGATGAAATTAATGTCCCAAAGTAAGCTTGCATGAGAAAAAAAGTTCAAGGGCAAATTAGGAAGTTAACTTAAAGAATTGAGTTTAAAGCTTATAAGAAAGGGGCAATAGGGCCTTTTTACTCTATTTAATGACTTGGCCTATAAAAGAAGAGGGGAGAGTCGTTTTTCAAGGAGGCTCACGAAAATTCCAGAAGAAGAAAGAAGAGGAAGGAAGGGAGAAAGGAGATTTTCGTGGAGAAAGAAGAGAGAAGAGGTGGAATTTCTAATTTTAAAGGATTCAAGCTTGATTTTTCCATGGATTCATGAAGGAAAAGAGGGAAGGAGAAGAGATTTACTGCAAGCCAAGAGGAATTTCGAAAATGGGAAGAGAAAGAGGTAAGAGAATCTTTAAGTTTGAGTTTTTAGAGTTTTGTTAGTTTAGAAATATGAAAAAGGTAATGGGTTTGTGATTTCCTTGATTAGTTTTGAAAGATTTCATGATGAATTGGTTTATTTTGGATTTATGTGAGTTAAGGTTTGGGTAAAGTTTGAGAATTTGAGATTTTAGAAATCCTTGGTTTGGAAAGATTGGAAATATGATGATTACAAATTTCCTATAGTTAATTTGAGAAGTATGATGTTTATGATTGTGGAATTGGTTGATTATGGCTTAGGTGATTTTAAGTTGGAAGAGAGAAAGAAGTAAAGATCAAATTGAGGATTGGAGCAAGCTTATGGCATGGATAAGAGGTGGGTAACATATTTATTTTGCAAATTATAAACTAACTAATAATGTTGGTTTGTTAAGCTATTGTTTTTAAATGAGTTGACTAAATTGACTTTTGGGATGATTTATGAAAGATTGGTTTCATTGTTTTCCGAATGAATCAAGAACTGTTTCGGACTTTCAAACGAAAGGATTAAATTAACTGTTTTCAAAGTATTTGTAGGATTTTGATGAAAAGAGCATGATGATTGAATTCTTATGTTTGATTTGTTTGAGTTTTCCATATGTGAATTGTGATTAGTTATGAGATTGATTGATAGTTTAAGATTGTGTCTCGGACGGAGGGTCCGGTAGATTATGATGTGTGTGTTTTTGTCTGGAATTTATAGAAGTGCATTCTAGTTATTTGCAGGTTTGGGTTATTGATAGTGTAGCCGTTATGCTGCCGGTTTTTCTTTATAGTAGTACATGGATAAGGAAATTTGTGTATAAATTTAGGAATTTTTATTTTGACATGAGTACGAGATTGCTATAGTCAGAAATGAGAATAAAGATAAACGTTATGAAGATATTGAGTTATCGCCTAAGTAAGAAGACCATGTTTAAGGATTGAGATTTATAGGAGGAAAAAAAATAAATTGATATCGGATAGGGTAAGTCATAAGGGTTTCCAACGCGACAAGTTTACTATGTTCACGTTTCGGATGTCGGAATCTGAAATGCATTTTGAAACCACCGTTTGTTATGCTATGTTATCCAGTTCACTTTCTATTTGCATTTGAATTCATTTGGTCTGATGCGGATTCGTTTTGATTTTATCTCAATTCAAATTGACCCTTTTGTTTCGGCGCGCATCGATTCCATTAGTATCAGATTTGTTATTCGATTCTTTTTCGTCATGGTTATGTTTCTGTTTTCACATTCAATTCGAATCTTTGATTTCATTTGTATTCGATCCAATTAACTTCGCATCTGATTCGTTTCTTTTGCTTTGGTTTTCAATTTTCATTCCGCTTCAAGAGTAGCGTATGAGCGTTAAGTGTAAGAAGTTGGGTTCCAGAAACGGGATCTAATAGTTAAACCACTACAATCCACGCTATAATACTCAAAAATGGCGAAAACTAAGTACCCCATACCTAAATTGTTGCTCCTTATGCGCAGAGTCACAATAATAGTGTTTAGCACTTGTGTGGAGGTGTACACTGGATTGTTGTGATCCATGCACCGTAATATGAAGAGTGCCTTTGTTGAACACTTGTTAGTTTCTAATTTATTAAAAACAAGTTAACACATGAATTTGTGTAATAACAAGTGCTCATGGGTCCTTATGATGTTATTGTGGGCATTTTTGGCATCGAATTGCTCTAACTCGATGGGCTCATTGCAATGGAGAGAAGCATGAAAATCATCGTGCTAATAGATAGTGGAAGATTCGGGAACCCACACATATCGCACATGATTTTGATGTTCAGTTTATAAGCTCATACCCGCAACCTAAATCACATTTCTTTAGGGTTCCTAGGTTCATAGGAAAGGGAAGTAAAGAATTCTAAAGTGAGCTCCTAGTAAATAGGAAATTGGAAGTGTATGAATTTTGCCCACTAAATTCTTTCTGCTAAGTTCTCTACCCTATCGTGCAGTTCTAGCCTATCAAATGTATCAAAATCAAAATATTTAGGGACTACAATTTGTTTAGCATTGAGAGATTGAAAACGAATACCTTCCTCCTCTACGTAAATCAGGAAGGGTGCTTCGAAGTCCGCTGCCTTGTTCCTTCTCCCTAATCCCGAGACTTGATTTTGTCCCGATGATTGATCCTCCTTTCTTGATTCTTAATGTGTAGTATATTAGCTTGTGAGTAGGTAGAAGTTGGCAGAGACTAGAAATTTGAAATTTGGGTAGAGAGAGGTGAGAGTGCTTGGAGGTTCTAAACTTAAAGAGATAAATTAAAAATAAAAATGAGTGAAAAGATGAAGTTAGAAATGAATATATAAGTGGATAGAGGGTAAAATGGTAAATGTTGACTTTAAAAATTACATGTCTTTTTACACTGCCACACGCCACGATCGTGGCTCGTGATTTTTGCACCAATTTTAATATTTCTTATTCTTTTTTTTCTCCACCTCCCCAAAATTACTTATTAATTATTTATAGCCCTTTCACATTTCTATACTATCTTCCTCAATCATCAAATTAATGGCAAAGTCCTATGCCTTCCAGATTTTATTTGGAAATGAACTAAACTAATTACAAAATTTAACTATCAAGAAATCAAAAGAAATAACTTCAATTTAAAATTCCATGGGTTGCCTCCCATAAAATGCTTCTTTTAACGCAGATAGCTCGAGATTTTTTTTCTCATGTTGGTTCGAATGAATCGTGTAATGGTTATGCAGTCATTGATTTTACAATTTGCACATGAGCTACCTGCCTTAGGTTCCACTCTCCCTTTGATTTTCCTTCTTTCGCCTTCTTCTTCGTGATCATTTCTTTCTAAATACATTCCCTAGATCCTCATTATCTTCCTATTGTCCTTGAGGTTCGATTTCCTTGATATTAGTTGGAGGTAAAGGAGAACTATTGTCTTTCTTCGACAATTTGAAGGTTATTCGATGCTTGTTGACCCTCAGAATTAGTTCACCCCCATCAACATCAATTATGGAGCAAGCAGTAGCCAAGAATGGTCACCCAAGGAGCTCTCGTAAGACACGTGCTCGACGTCCTAAGTGATATCTGAACACACATCCCACAAGAGTGGCGTACTCACACCAGTCAATCACCAAAATCAAACTCATTCCTTCAACTTTAGAACAAATTTTAGCAATCTTCATATCAGAATTACAAAATGACTTCTTCAAAACAATTGTAGATTAATGTCTCTAGTTTATTTTTAATTAAGAATCACCTCATTTGGAGCTCTACAGGTCGAAATGTCATCAAAATATCGAAATATATTCAGTATAATATCCAATTCATACTTTTTAGACATGTTTTGGTACAAAAGGCATAATTTTTTCTCGAGATGTCAGATTAAGGTAATTCTAGGATGGTTTTGAAGAGAACTTCTAGATCTACAATTTTGTGAAGACTCTAAACAAAGATTTTGCATCTAAAAGGGATCAAAATCATAAATTAAAAACCCCTCAGGAAAAAGTGTTCGCTGCAGTCATCTTTTTGGCTTTGAAGGTGAAGAACAAAACCACTCAGGAAAAGTTCACCGTGGCCAACTTTTGGGTTCACCGCAAAGAAACTTCCTTCTGGAAAAGTTCACCATGACGTACTTTTGGGTTCACCATGGTGAACTCTAAAAATCAGACAGAAAACCTGTCAAGGATAGTTTTGCAGACTGTCAATACCCATTATCATGTAAAAACCTTAACTTTCTCATCCGAAGTCCAAAAATTACAAACTATATATCGTTGGAAAGCTAAGATGATAAGCTACAACCTTTTGTTTAATTCTACCTAGATCAACACTATTTTTCCCCTGAAGTCTGAACACACTTTTTACCCTTATGAAAAACTTGAAAAAATGCAACATACTTTGAGATATCATCAGCAAGACACAATCATTTTTCATTAACATCATAAGATGAGAGTTTTACAAAGTTTTAATGGGTATTTCAAGCCATAATATATCATAATCCAAAAATACATAGTTTACATAAAGTAGAATTGCTCAAAATGCGACTAAAACCTTGTTTTATAAAAATTAGCTTAAAATACAAAATAATCAGAACTCAGAAAAATGTCTTTATGCTCGATCACTTGATCTCTTGCTCATCACCTGAAGATGGGGAGAAACAGAGGGAGTGAACTTAAATCTCATGGGTAACAGTTTTATAATCAGTAACAAGCAAAAATCATTGAAATATTCATTTCCATTTTAAAAAACTCGTATTGAATCATGAAACACATATTTCCCAATTCTTAATTTATCAAACAACTATAAACGACCTAAATCATGCATCCAACAAACTTGTAAACAAATAAGCACATCAAAATGGTTTGGGAGGTCCATAAATAGAAACAACTAACACGTTCCCACAAAATGGTCCTATGTAGTCATGAAGATAACGAACTAACACAATCTCACATAGTGGTTTTTGCGTAGTCGTGAACATGAGGGAGTTAACAAACATAATCGCGTTGGAATTCCTTAGACTAATCCGATGCGAAAATCCGATATAATTTTTTTCTTTCTTTCTTTTCTTATTCTCATTTCTTTTCTCGTTACTCCAACACATACGAATCATCTTCAATCCATACAGTCATACACATCTTATATAAATCCGTACCAATCTCAAATTACATTTTAACCAAGATTTTATCGAAATTTCGGAACATAACTACAGATCTTGACAGCCCAAAATTTAAAACAAAGCAAACGCACTTCTAATATCGTAATCCATCCAATAACAAAGGCAACATCGGACCTCCGTCCGCATCCAAACACCAATGAGAACACAATCTTAATTCTAAACACTTCATAAATTCAATCCATAACCATTTCAACTCAAAATTTTAATCAATCCCAACCACATTCAAAATCCAATTTCATACATAAAGCATAATCATACTTATAACTCATTCCGAACACAATACAATCTTATACATTTACTGGCCACAAGCAAAACCATTCACATACAATCGGACTAAAATACACTTTACTACCTTTCTAACTATCCAAAAAGATCTAATACCACATCAAACTTTAAACATACGAACATGCACAAGTTTGATTTGTGATCATACTCGTCTTCATCCGATCTCCTGCGTAAAACACGGAGATTTGGGGATGAAAAGGGGGTGAGCTCGAAGCTCGTGGATAATACATTTATAAACCGAACAATAAGCGAAAAATATTTTCTTTTAAACTTTTCAAACTTTTCAAAATTTCCTATTTAAGCATTTATCCAAAATCGCATTTTCAAACTTTTCAAAACTTTCATAAACCTTCCGAATTTCATGATTATAAATTTCTCGTCTTATTTCTCAAAATCTCAAACCTTTTTCAAATCATGCACGCTTTAAATATGAGTGCATCACATTATAAACACATCAAACACATAACACATCGAATTGGTTTCGTTCGGTCTAACAGACGTCTCGCACATTCCCATATAACGGTCATATCTGTAGTGAGCAGACGTACTACACTTTCCGCATAACGGTCCAGTGTAGCCGTGAAAGAGTCCGTAATCGGATCTCCATTGCCTATTGCAGCAGCGGCGAAGGCTTAAACATGTAAAGACAATACGACTCACAAAGGACTGACCAAACCCACTTAACACATAACGAAAGCGAATTGATTGCTCAAGGCACCTTTTTAAAATCTCTTGATTTTCATATTTTCAACTCATAACATCAAATTGTGTCATAAATGACACAAGCATAAAATCACATAAATTCACATAATCATCTAATGCAATTCATAGCATCAAATTAATCACATAATAATCACATTCATGACAAAATATGCACTAATTTCTTTAAATCATAAATCAAATAATTTGAAACCCATGAAGTTCATAAGTCTTGTATTTCTTAAACTCATTTTCATCCTTTGAAATCATAATTTCAACTATTTACATTTTTTTTTCAAACATTTTTTTTTTCAACAATTGCTTTTTAATTTTTAAAAGTCACATTTAGCTTATAATTCAATAAATAAATATACTACCCACCTCTTATCCTTTGGCTTGCAATTGGTCAAATTGATCTTCCTCAACCTCCAATTGTTTTAATGGCCTTTTCTAAACATAAAAGTCCTAATTAATAAAAATCATATGCTGAAATTTTCTAAAGAATGCAAAACATGAATTAAAACCTATCCAACTCAGAACTATGCCATTCTTCAATTATAACTATCGAATCCCTTCTCAAACGTAATCCAAAGTTTCATCAATCTCATGCTCTACAAAGATCCACCAATGCTGATTTTCTTCTTTCCATTTCCATAATCCTTCTTCTTTCCTTATCCTTTCATCCACTAACTCTTCAATCCTTCTTCACTAAACATATTGAACACAATAACCCAAATACCTCAATGCTGGAATTTTTCCCAAGCATATAAAAACTTAACTTAAAAACTAACTAACTTTACCAACACCTTTTCCAAGTTATACCAATCATAACATTTATCAATTTAATCCATATTTTGTTGAAAATCATCAACTCTAGGCCATCCATACATGCTGAAATTTTTCCCTTTTCATTCTTTTCATATTCTTTCCTTATCCCTCACCAATCATTCATTCAAATCACCATGATAACCAAGAAAACAAATTCTAAGCAAAATCATGAATTAACCAAATAATACACATGCTGGAATTTTCCAAAGAAAAGGAAAACATGTAATTTCTTTGCCATCATCTTAGCCATCCTTTATCTAAGTCATTACCATCAAAACATATCTCTAAACTAAGCAAAATCCCATCTTAGATGCACAATTTAACAACAAATCAAGTGCTGGAAATTTCCAAGAATGGGAAAACTTAAAATTCATGCAACATCATATTACCTATACTTTAACCTAACCTTTAACATCAAAGCTCAATAGCCATCAACTTTTGAAAATCCCTTACCTATATGAAAACCCAAAATTTCAGATTTTGCTTCTTTCTTGAAAACTAAATTCTTTTCTTTCTTTCCTCATCAATCCTTCATCAATACATTTCAAACCACCATCATTAAACAAACTACCTACAAAACCGTGAATTAACCAACTAATACCAATGCTGAAATTTTAATTCAAGGAAAACATGAAATTTCTTCAACATCATCTTACCCATGACTTAGCTCAACAATTTACATTAAAACTCATCTTTAACACCAAAACATCTATGAAGTAACAAATGGGAACATTGCTGAATTTTAACAATGCATGGAAAACTTCCATTTCAACTTTCCTAACTTCCTTATACCTTCAATTACTTTATTTGACTTGAATCAAGGCTTAAAACTCTTACTTAACATAAGATCAACATGCTGCAATTTTTCAAGAATGACTTGACTTTCAATCTACATAACCTCATATACCTCACTTATATTCTATTTAAATCGTTAACAACATCAAAACTCATTCAAACCACTTTCATAAACACATTTTAACACAATTACCCATTGCTGGAATTTTTAAAGGAATGAAAAAATTGGCTTAAACCTTACAAAATCTCACTTATAATCTCACTTATACCTTTCCTTAGCTATTTCAACTAAAACCCCCTTCAAAACTATTCCAAAATTTCGAAATTTCCAAAACCTAAACCATCCACTAGGTTCTTCATATAATTCATAACAAGGACATTCACTTCATTTCTCAATTCTTACTTATTTAATCTTATCAATTTACCTCTTTTCAAAACCTCATGCATATCACTTATACACATTCTCATAATTTCAATCTTACCAAACCTATAGCCCAAGTATGATCATAATACTGATCTCTGACATTCTCACAAATTCGATTTTTATCCTTATACACTCTCATCAATCTTATGTGCCCAGTTAAGACTATAGTACTGGGCTCTGACACTTATCCGAAGATTGCCCATGAAACAAACATATCGCCCAAGTTCATAATACTGGGCTCTGATACCACAGCATTTTATCCAGAAACCAATTTGTAACCCATACAATTCAGACTTCCTTAAGATTCCTTTCTGTTTATACTCATCCTCAATTAAATGACTGATACCAGAATCACTTTTCAGTTCCTCTCATACAGGCACACTCAGTCCATTTTTGTCTTACTTTAACCCATTAAGAACTTCACACTTATAATCACTCTAAACATTCACCGCTCATTTCCTCTATGGTTTCCATATATCTGTCACATACGTTTCCTTAGTCACAATCGATATTACTATCCAATAAATATCCCCCAACAGTACATCGACTTAAATGCGACAACTCTTTTCATATACCACTATTATGGTTTCATTTTATTCAAGATCTTTATTTCATTCTCCCCGTATCATTAAACTGTATGACTCATTCCCATATCCGTTACGTGCAACTTGACCTTGTAAGGTCATATCAATTTCATGATTGAAACAAATTCGATGCATCTTGCTTTTGAAGTTATGTTGTAAAAGAAAGGCATTAGTTTATTCTCTATTCGTTTGTTTTGTTAAATTAGTTGTCATGAAGGAGCTATGATGCCACTTGAGGTCTATAGAATAAAGTGAAAAGGAATGAGAGAAGCCTTTTAAGATGAATAAGATGAAAAAAATTATCGAAGGATTAGCACTTGACATATAGAATGGACCAAACTAAACCTACATAACATGTATTTCATAACTTGTAAACTTGTTGCCCAAAATGACACTTTTTCTGAAAAGTGATTTCATAAACTTAATATCTTTTTCAAAAAATCATTTTCATATTTTTTATAAATCATCGATACAATATTCACATACCAAACGCATAACACTTTCTCAAAACATTCTAAAGGCAATAAATGCAAATTTATAACACAATAGAAAACATTTAACTTTCTTGATTTGGAAGAAACATTAATGGCTTATTACTCAATTATAAAAATGTAACCCACCTTGAATTCCTTGTTTATAACTTGCTCAAATGTGCCTCTCCTCTAGCTCCTCTTGTCTTTCTTGATTCTATTTTCAACAATAGAAAAAATTTCATTCAATAGGAATTCAAATTGAAGACCTAAAGAATGCACATTCACTACAATTGATCCTAGAAAACTTAAACTCATGCATTTTCTAAATTTCTTGAACTAAAACCCTTCCAAAAATTTCAAAAGATTTAGTAAGACCTTACCTTAAATCTTCACCAAATGAAGAGTCTCTTGGTTCTAATGAAAGCTCTTCTCTCGTTCTTCCTTTTTCTCTTCTTGGACAACCTCAAAATCCCTCTTTAAAGCCAAGGAAAGATGGAACCTGGCTTAGTTTTCTCCTCTTTCCTCTCAAACCATCGCAACTCTCTCTTCCTCTCTTTTCTCATTCACATTTTTGCTTCTTCAATTGAAAGATAAAGCTTCTTCTTCTCCTTTTTACCCTTAATGATTATAAAATGTCCCTTTTGCCCTCCATTTATGCCTTATGTCTTTTTAAACTTAAGTGATCTTCCATAAATGCCCTTCAACATTCTTACTACTTTAATACAACTAAACCATATAATAAAATCCTAATAACCTTTACATCATAATTAAACTTCAAAAAAATTAATCTATAAAAACCTCATAATTCATTTAAATCATGATTAATTAAAGCAAAAAATTTCGAGGCCAACAATAGAAGTCTATGAGGAAAGTAAATTTATCAATTTGTACTTACACATCCTTAATAATCCCCTTCGGTTGAGGAACTATTTTGTCTGTCATCTTCACTAACATCTTTGTGGGTTCCAACTCTCCTAACCCAAAATTTTGACCAAAAGTATAAGGAATCATATTGATACTTGCTCATAAATCTATGAATGCCATGTTTGTTTCGACTATATGATACTACAAGGAATGTAAAAATCCCCTGGGTCCTTTTTCTTTTGTGCTATGTTAGGGTTTTCTTCCACTATGTGCTCCTTAACCTTCTTCTTGTTTGATTCCTTTAGAATAAGCTTCATTTGTAGATGTTCCGATATGTCTTCAACCTTTAATTCAACCTCTCTAGAATTCCTCGTCGCCTTACTATCAGTTGACTTCTGCTGAGCAAAAGTAGAGTACGAAAATTCAGGTTGAGGTTCCTCGATTTGCTTAGCTACAAGCTTATTTAGAATGAATTCCATAATTACTTGTCTTTTTCCGTTAGCTCTCTCTTCTTTATCATGTTTGATTTCCTTTTCCTGGGTCTGAATAATGGCCATAATCTGTTCCTTTGGATTAGACTCGGTATTGCTTGGAAGTAGTTCCTACATTTCGAGTAGAAATTGCCTCTGCTAGTTGACCTACTTGGACCTCCAAATTGTGTATTGAAGAGGCGTAGTTTTTAGTGACTTGCTTGAATTTTTTTCAAGCCTCCTATGTGCATCCTCCATGCCTCCAATTTTATCTAAAATCTTATCCAACTTAGATTTCATTGAGCTTTGTTTGTCTTGTTGGAGCCTGATTTTCCTTAAGGTCTAAACTATCCTCTAGCATTGTTTGTCCATGAGAAGTTAGGGTGATTCTTCCACCCAGGGTTGTAAGTGTTAGAGTAGGGATTGTTTCCTCCTCCTCATCTATATTGAGCTCCCATATAATTCACTTCCTCTGGGTCGCTTTCCTTCATTAATAAACAATCTACCATATCATGGTCCATTTATCTATAAAATTCACACTTAAGTTACATGACTTTCACCGAAGTTGAGGACAAAGCCTTCATGTTGTTGAACTGTTGAGTCAAGCTATCCATTTTCTCTTGGATTTCAATCATTTGATCAACAATTACAATTCTTTTTTGTCCTCGGAATGTAGTAGTTTGTCTAGTCTGCTCATTCATCCACAAGAAGCTATTACTCGCCATCTCCTCTATCATCTCTTCTGCTTCATCTACCATCTTTCTCATCAATGATCCTCTTAAAGCTATGTCAATTGTGCCTCTCGTATGTGGGGTTACTCCGTTATAGTATATTTGCAACAAGAATTCCTTGGGTAAGTTATGGTGTGGGTATTTCCGTTACAAATCCTTATATAGTTTCCATGCTTCATAGATTAATTCCCTGTCACTTTGCTGGAAGTTAGTAATCTCCTTAATGATATTAGTAGTCTTATTTAAAAGAAAATACTTATCTAAATAGGCACAAACTAGTTAATCCCAAGTTGTGATATTAGCTAGGTTGAGGGATGATACCAAGCCTTTGCTCTATCTCTAAGGGTAAAAGGGAAAAGCTTAATTCTGACTGCATCTTCTAACATCTGATGATACCAAAAGGTATCACTTCAAGGAAGTTCACTATGTGTGCATTAAGATCTTCATTCGTTAGTCCATAAAACTACATGCTCTATTGAAGCATGTTTAGGAGAACATGTTTGATTTCAAATGATGCAGCTTGTACGAGTGGCTTAGCTACTCCTTGGTTAGCCGCATTGAACCCTGGTCTCATGAAGTCCATAAAGGTCCACTATTAACATCTTTGGTTCGCTTCGTGATCCAAATCCTACTGAAATTTCTCAGCCATTGCTGCTTCTGTGATTTCCTCTTCTTCTTCACGTGCAAGCTTTCCCAATAGATCATTCTAATCAAGTGACGTTTAAATTTAAGGTTTTAGTTTCACAATTCGATCCTCTCATGACTTTTATGTTCATGTAAGAGCACGATTTTAGAAATGGAAAGAAAGAAAGAAAACAAAAATTAAAAACTAAATAAATGCCTCAAACTATAAAACTAAACTAATTAATTAATTAACCGTGATAATCCACAAATGTATGGGTCGTTCGTGTAGTACCTAAGGTATCGATCCCACAAGAAGAAATAATCTAATCTTAAAATCTAAGGCCAAAGCAAATCGTAGAAATTTAAATGTAACATAACTAAAGCAAGAATGCAATTCAATCAAGCAAATCAATTCAAGAATTAATCACAAAAATATTAACAATTTAACAATTGCAACGCACACTAAAGAATCAGCCTAAGGAACTACCAACTGGGAGAAAGGGAATTTTACCAATCTTTAATGCTAATCTAATCGATTATGAGTTACTGGATTATTGGTTCTAGAAGATCCTAGGATTGACTACTCTCTCTCGAGTTATAACCAATAACCCTAATTTATAAACCCTAATCAGATTATGAAAGTTCCAATCTCTCAATTAACAGCCTATCCAACACCCTAAGTAGATCTGAAGTTGTCTAATAAACCATCGGAAACTATTGCCAGATCTCTCTTCGCATAATTTACCGATTTGATTTAATTCTTGCTTTTTTAAATCGTTTAACTCTCATTAGCTCAATTTAATTATTTTTCACTCGATTCATCCTCTCAGTTTCTCACCAAATTATGCAATTGCAAAAATTAAATCACAATAATTCCAATAAAACACAAACAATCAAATTTTATTAAATCAAAGATAAAAACCCTGAAGGTGAGTTTAGAAATAACATTAACATCCAAAAATCTTATCATCAGCTATTATTCCAATCCTATACAATAATAAAATTGAAAATAACAGGAAATACGAATTTGAATGGACTACAGGAGACAACAACATCAGGAAACTCCTGATCTGGGAAATACATCAAGTCGACTTCTTCTCCACTTCTCTCTTCCTTCTTCTCTTTCTCTATCTCTCCACAATTCTCTCTAGGGTTTCTTTGAAAGTGGTTGATGCAAAAGCTCTTCCTCTTCTTTGTCTTCTTTTTTAAATATCTTTTGTATTCTGAGCAGCCCTAAGGTTTCTTTTGGAGGGGGCACGGAATGTTTGAAAAATCCCTTAAAACTTGATGCTGACTCCAGTTCTTCTGTCATAATCGTGGCCTATTATGCCACAATCGTGGGTCGTTGTTTTGGCCCTAATGTCTTCAAAACTTCTCCATTCTTAGATGTTGACCGTGAAACACTAACAAACACTTCAAGGTACCTCAAAAACATAATAATTAAACTCAAGGACTTGTACTAACCCATAAAACACTTAAAACATAAATAATTAGCAAACTAATACAATTCTAAGCTAAACACGTACTAAACGATTGAATTAACAATTAAATACGTATCAAACTAAGGCTTAAAAAATTATGTAATTCACACTTATCAAAATTCCCATATGGATGCATGCATGCATGTATATATGTATGTATAAAGGAAAAAGAAAAAGAAAAAGAAATGTTTAAATAAATGTGTCAAGGAGGAAATGCATATGGTTTGCAAAGTTATTCATCATTAATGCAACCTCCTAAGTTGTATTGAATGGGTTATCTGAGTATGTTGAATATGAGGTGGATGTTGCTTTCAATGGTCACTCCCTATGGTTACAAAGTCTTGTTTATGACCAACTTTTGTGAGTGATTTATACTTCGTGTGGTTTGTGTATGAAAGCTCAAGTTTGAGTTGTGAAGTATCGTTTTTGCATTCATCATAGTTGATATACACAATTGTGCGTGAATGTTGGTTTTTACACTTGATGTTACATTGAGAGTTACTTTGTTTCACTAGCTTTAATGACTTTCATGTTACTTGACCCAAATATATCTCACCTTATCTTTGCCCACATTATAACCTTAAAAAGTCCTTTGATCTGTGATTTTGTATGTGAATCTGAGTGATGAAAAAATGAAATGATATGCAAAGCTATGAAATATTTTGATTATGAATGGTATTTTAGTGCACCCATGAATATATGTTATTTAAATACATTTTCTAAGTCTACTTCTACATTGCTCAGTTTCTAAAGGTGAAGATTGTTGATTAATCATGACTATCTTGCTATGGTTTTTAAAAATTATTCATCTTTATTTATGATTATGTAATCTTAGGAAATATGGGAAATGAGTAAATGTTTTAATTTGTGATCTTAATTTTGATGTTTTGCCCCAGAACGATTAAAAGCTAAATGTGGGAAAAATTGGCATATGCTTAATTGATTGTATAATTTTTTCATATTATTTAGTGATTAATGACATGAATTTTTAAGATACTCATTTTGACTCATACATAGTTTTAAGCACAATTTGGAAATAAAGGAACTAAAGTAAATAGAAAGTACTATATTTGAGTTATTTTGCAAAGATTAGTACTCACTTGTTTTTATAAAGCAAAAAGAAGAAAATTAAAAGCAAGAAGAAGACCAGAAAATAAAAAGCACATGAAAAAAATATTGTCAACATGGCGCCTGGCCATCCAGAAAATTGCATAGCTATGAAGCACGAGACATCATTTATAGTGGTGAATATTTTAACCTAGCTGTCCCATTTATACCACATGTCCCATAGGTTAAAAACCTAGCTATTGACGATGAAAAGGACACGGTGTGTGTCACGGCTGCAGCAAAGAATGGATAGAGCTGAAACAAAAACGTGGGACGGTTGTAACAACACACGCATCACGCTACATCTGTCCATTTTTCCTTAAAACGTAGCTGTCCATTTTAACCTAACTTTGTAAGGGCGAAAGAACACCTTGGTGGGAGCAGCTTGGTGACACCTCACGTTGGCAAGAGCAAGACACCTGTCACATACGTTTTAAATTAAGCCTTTGAATATACAGAAGAAGTGTGACGACAAAGTGGGCTAGGAGTGGAGTGTAACCGAGAGAGAGTGGACCAATTCATCACATGTTCTCTTTGGTTTTAAAAGACACCTGTCCCATATACGTAAAAAACCTAGCTATCACATTGTTTGAACGTAGCTATTGAATATAAAAAGAAAGTGGGTGTTGGCTGCAAAAGGAGGAACAGAACCGAGAGTGAAAGACAGCAATATATTTTTATCCTCTTCGATTTTGCAACATTGGGACGGCTGGGAGAGAGTTTTCTTAGCTAATTTATGTTGTCCTCTTTGGAAACGCGCAAAAGATGAATAACGTGAGCCGTGGAGAAGATCAAAGATTAGATATCCTGGTAGCGGGAATCGAACCCGCATCGTTAGCTTGGAAGGCTAAGGGTTATAGTCGATATTGAGTCATCATCTTTAACATCTCTAATTAAAAACCGAATATGAAACTTTGATTTCATTCGGCTCCTTCATAGAATATGGAAAAATATCCAGCTATAAGGTGAAAAAAAAAAATGGACCCATAACATTTATATCAATCTTTCGCTATCTTAATGCATTCAAATCAACGCTTTCTAGATGATCCCTCTAGACATGAGAGGGATTTTAATAATCTTTCTAGTTACTTCGTTCTTTATTTCTATTTGAGAGAATCCTTAGGAAAAGCTTTTTGTTTCTACCGATTCTATGTATTCCTCTATCCGTAGAGTACATTGAATGTACAAAATGGCTATAATATAGTTTCTCTTATTCGTATTAACAGCTACTCTAGGAGGAATGTTTTTATGCGGCGCTAACGATTTAATAACTATCTTTGTAGCTCCAAAATGTTTCAGTTTATGCTCTTACCTATTATCTGGATATACCAAGAAAGATATACGGATGTCGGTTCGGAGGTGACATCAATGTCAACAAACCTAATTAAGCATATTTTTCATTATGTTTCTTATTCTTACTCTCTTTTCGGATTGATTACGTTATCCCGTATGTATTAATTGGGCATTGTATTTCTAGAATTTGAATGTGATACGTAATAGTTGTGTTTAAAGTCGTATGTGGCAACTTATAGTATTAAATCGTTAGGGATAACGTAACCTAGGTTAAGTAGTCCAAGCTTATGTGATTATTGCTTATATTGGTTTGTTTTTCTCGGTCATAAGGCGATTGAATGATTAAATTTAGAGAGCATCTCCTATGTTATCTGATAGTTATGGTTAATTAACGAGCTCTTATTAGTTAACTATAATCTAAGGAAAATTCAGGATTAATAGAGCTTGTTGTTAATCTATGACCAATAGTTCAAAGAGAGATGTGAAGATCACAATCCAATTAAATATGTTTAATTAGGTATAGACTGAGATTGAACCAAAAACCGAGGCCCTAACGCATTCATCAATTTTTATCATTTTTGCATGTTTTATTTAATTTGTCTTTACTAGTTTAGTTTCATTTTTTTCTTGTTCGATAAACCAACCCCCCCATAACCTAAACACTAATTATCATTTTGAAATATTTACACGTACTCTCTATGGGATTGATCTAAACTCACCGCTACTATAATAGTAGGTCTAGTTTATTTTGTGTAGTGTTACGACGCTACCAACTTCCACTTTTTTGGCTGTGGATTGGGCTATAAATGCAAACTTGTCCTCTCATTTCAATGGTAGAATCTTACGTTTTTATCATACCAAGCATGTTTTAGCCCTTGTGAATGAAGAAAGTGAACAACATTTACAACTATCTTGTCTCCATCATGACTGTAATATCAGGTTTATTGTTTCCCTCATTTACGCTTCCATTTTCCAATTTCAAAGAGCTATACTATGGTCTAAATTGCAGCTACTTGAGGCCACTATCACAGAGCCTTGGATCATTATAGGTGACTTTAATTGTATCAAAAACATATTAAAATCTGAGAGAGGCCAAGCAATTCTCTCTACGACAGGATGAGAACTTGAAAATTTCTTGCAGAATATACAACTTACTGACTTCGATTTAATAAGCATTTCCTCACTTGGTCTAACAAACAACAGGGCCAATATCTCATTCGCAGAGAGCTTGATCAAGCTCTGGTAAATTCATCTTGGTTATCTATCTTCCAGTAGTCATACACCCATTTTGGGGATAAACTCCTATTAGACCACTCATATATACACATTCAACAGTATTCAGCTCAGTCTTAGGAGGAACTCTATTTCAGTTCTTCGATGGACTTACAAAACAACTTAAGTTATTGGATATTGTGAGAGAATGCTAGCAGTAACACATTCCAGGGTTTAAATCCTTCTAATTGATGCAAAAATTGAACAAGGTTAAGATTTCTCTCAAACGCTACAACTCGACACACATATGTTAAATCAAAGAATGCAAAGCACGACTCCTTGCAACTCAATCCATCCTAAAACAAAAAACCATAACTGCATGGTTAAAAGATGGGGATCAAAACACAGAATTTTTCCACGCCTTTATTCAAGCTAGAAGAAACACCAATAAAATAGTGGAACTCCAAGATGCATTGGTAACTTCCACTCCTCTCAACTTGAACTCATATCCATAACTAAGGGATTCTTTGAATAGCTTTTGGCCACAGCCACCCTTCCTACTCAACTAATCGACATACAGAGGTATTTTAACTGCTCTTTGAACCAGACTACCAAAGAGTCCTTAATTGCCCCTTTCTCGAACAATGATATAAAACAAGTTCTCTTCAACATGAATCCCTCAAAAGTGCTTGGTCCTAATAGATTCACTTCTTGTTTTTTCCAAAAGTCATGGGACATTACTGGAGACTTATTCACCTAAGTTGTCCATGAAATTTTGATTTCTTCTAAAATGATCAAGGCCATCAATCATGCATTTATATGTACGATTCCTAAGAAACCAAATCCCACGTCACTGCTTAATTATAGACCTATTTCACGTTGTACTACCATTTACAAGGCCATCGCCAAGTTGCTAGCTAACAAGATGAAGTTGGCCTTACTTGAGATTATTAAAACAACTCAATAAGCTTTCCTTAAAGGTCATTCCATCGGAGACAATATACTCCTCATACAATAACTAATGAAAGATTATCAATCAAGCATAAGGCTTCTGAGCTACTTATGGAAATTTGACTTTTGTAAAGCCTTCGACACTATCAGTTGACCATTTTCCCTAGCTTGCCTTGATTCACTGGACTTTCTTGTTGTATTCAAACAATGGATCATGATGTGCCTTCAAACCTCCTTTGTGAGCATTTTAATGAATGGTATTCCCACCAAGCCCCTGATATGTGCGCGAGGAATCCGGCAAGGAGACCCCCTCTCCCCATATATATTCACACTAGTCATAAAAGATTTATCCCATATGCTTGAGAAGATAACACTGGCCAACGGCAGATTTGTCTATCACCATAATTATCCCCTATACCTTACTCACTTAATGTTTGCTATGACCTTCTATTACTATCAAGAGCATATAAAACCTTTGTTATTATTCTCCATGATATTTTACGTTTCTCGAGTTGGTTCGGTTTATAAATAAATATTCATAAGGGTAACTTCTATTGCTCCTTAGATGTTCATAACTCTTTGATTCTTACTAGCATATTAGGAATGGAGCTACACTCTACTCTGTTCAAATATATTGGTGTCCCTATATCTCATGCTAAACTCACTTATAGGGTTGCATTCCTTTTATAGAGAAATTCAAAGCTAAAATCTTAGCTTGGCAAAACCAATTCCTTTCCATGGTAGCTCGAGTCACCCTTATCATTTTGGTATTAAGCAACCTACGCATCCATTAGATCAATCACCTTGTTCTTCCAAAAAATTGATTAAGGACATATCTTGAACAATCAAAACATTTTTTTGGTCGAGTTCCTTATAGAATGCAAAGAAGACTAAAGTGAAATGGAAGGAGGTCACCATCCCCAAAGGCCATGGGGGCTTAGGCATTCCATCTACCACTTTTATGCAAAAGATACTCCTATGCAAGAAAATTTGGAGACTTTATGTTAATAAAAAGGTTCTTTGGATTCAATGGATACACAAAAACTACCTCCATACTCAAAATTTCTGGCAATTAGAATCATTTACAAGCTGCTCATGGATATTTACAAAAATGCTTCACACAAGAGAGAATATCTACCTGTGGATCTTCCATAGACTAGGAAAAGAGGACTCCATTTGGTTATGATACGATAATTGAACTTATTTCATTCCTTTAATACACAGAGATGAGCTCCACTACCTCTATCAACACTTCCCTCCAAATACCAAAGTCTCCTCTCTTATATCAGCAGATAGATGGTCTGGAAATTTTTGAGGCATTAGTCAATTGTCTCAATATCTTCCAATGATTATAAACAACTCTAATAAAGACAAAATATTTTGGAAATTAAGCCCCACTTGTATATACACAAATAAATCTTGTTGTAAGATTTTCTATATAGAACAGTGTTATGTCTAATTCTATTGAATTTTTCTTGCATTCATATCTTAATTTTGGTTACAAAGTCTTACAATTTAATTCAAGTTTGATATGAATTGACTGAAAATGATGTGAATATTGCATGAATGTTAATTACATTATCTTGTGAATGTTGCATGGAAATAAGAAAAACTATACATGAAAGAATGAACTTAAACGTGAATTATGCATGCAACATGAATTAATTAAAAACATTTATGTAAATGAAGTCACACTTGTGACTCCCAAGGAATGGGCGTGACAACTTATTCTGCACTCATTTTTAAATCAGACGCGTGTGCAAGTTTTGACGGCATAACAACCCTAAATATAGACTTGTGCTCTAAATAGGAAAAGGAAACTCAACTAGATGAGGCTAGACTGATACGTTAGAGCAAAATGAATAGAGAGAAGGTGTGCAGGTGGAGAAGCAGAGAGTTGTAACTATGAAGAAAGAAGAAAGAAAGAGCAAATAAAAGTAGAGGTGAAAGCTAGTGTGAGCGTTCGATCATCTGGGTGTGAACCAAATGGAGGTAAAAGGCAAGAGCTGATGTAGAGAGCTTGAGATTGGTAGGTGACCCACCATTAACTCTCTCATCTAAAAACCCTTTCTTTGCTTACTTTGTTTCATATTTGTTGCTTTATTTCTACGTTACATTATGAGACTTCTTTGTTGAACTTGTTTTCTTTGTTAAAGTTTGATAGTCCATTTTTGGTTTATTCATTATTTTATTGGTTTGATATTTCTCTGCGATTGTTGAATATGGGATTGAAGTATTTGAAGATGATAAATCGTGTTTATTCTATGATGGGCTAATCACTTGTTCTTAAGGATTAATGTAGCTAATTTAATTGATTATGCATAATGATCAAACTTTACATCATTTTGGTATTAAACGAAGGCTCGAGAGAAGAAGTTTAATATAGAATGAGAAACTATGGACACATAAGTTATAAATTAGAAATATACTAACTTAAGTGGGAAATTATTAGTTGGGTTTAATAATTAATTGGGATGATAAACTTGTCAAATATGAAAGTTAGATTAGTTTGTTATTTGAATTGATTTTAGAACCCAATTGGTAATTTTAGCAAGACAATTATCCGATTAATTCACCTTCATTATATATAGGAGATTAAATAAGTGAAGTTAATTCTCAAGAGTTTCACATCAATTAACCAATTTGTTTTTCTTTCAACGAAATCAGTTTACTTTTTAGTCTAATTGTGTAATTTTCTTTAAAGCCTTTACTCAACAAATCATGATAGAATGTTTAGGATTGCATTTGTTTTTATTATTTTCATTATCCAAGATTAATTTGAGTGAACCAATTTCACCTCCATGGGAGACGAGCCTAGGTAATCATCTACAACTACCTTGTATACTTGTGAGTAGGATAGCTTAGGTATTTTTAATGTAACATCCCGTCCCCAAATTAAGGGTTAGAATTTAGATTTCAATAATGGATAAAATAGTAATGTGAGACTTAGAGAAAATTTTGCATCTCATGCTCATGCATAATGTTAGCATACATGTTTGTGAATTTGAATTGTTGCACACATTAAAATAATTGTACATACACTCAGTGACATTCTGGGTATAATTGAATTGTAATGGGATATGTGGAAAATTGTGGTTACTATGATGAAATAAACTTAGATGGTGGATTTGAGAATTGGAAATTGTTTCCAATAGTATTAAGTGGAATTTGGATGGTGATTTATTAAAATTTACGTAAGTTGAATGAAGAAGAGAAGCTACAAAAGTTAATATTGGTCAGAAACTTCCATGAATAAATCGTACTGATCAATATAGATTTTTACAAAATTGTCTTCATGAAAGTTGTAGATCTTTCTTTTATCTTTCCATTGATATAAAATTTGCAATTTTTGGAGTTTTAGATCAAAAGATATGGAAGTTAGAAGTTGGGTATGTGACATTGGATTTTTAAGAGTGGATGTCGCTAGCGTGTACATGCACGATAGCGACTTTGGTTGTTTAAAGAGCAAAAGTCGCTATCGTGCAGATGCATGATAGCAATTTTGGAGGCTCAAGGATGTGCACGATCGTGACTTTGAAGGTTGATAATCGATGTATATCCGAAGAGTTTTCTTGAATTGATTTTTGGTTTTTATACCGAGAGGAGTTGTAAAATGTTTGTGGATAGATATATATATGTAGATAATCTATTTTGGTTTGAATATGTGGAATTTTACGTAAGTTGATGAAGAAATGCATATACTTTGTTCTGGGTAAAAGTAGACGTACTATTCATGCATGTAATTGTGAAGTATTTTTATAGATGGTTTTATATGGTTTGAAATGAGTTTAATGATTGTATATGAAGATGTTAATGAGTTTGTGAAATAGAGTTAACAAAATGGTAAGTTTTAATGAAATGAAATGTTTTGAAAAATGAAAACAAAGTAGTGAGAGAAAGATGAAAACACAATAGTGAGAGAAAGCTTATAGGAAGTTTTCGGTTTTGATCAATTATTATATAAGTTTGTTTTTTTATGTTTAGAGGTTGTCATGGGTATAGAAAGATTGAATATATGAATCATGAATGGAAAGATTAGTGGAGGGTACAAAAAATGAAATGCAAAGCTAGGATTAACATTCGTATATGAATGTTTTGTTTTTGATGTTTATGAGTAATAATGGGTTTTGATTTGTTCGTGAATGATAATGAGCTGAGAATGATGAGGAAATAAGCTAGAAGTGATAGAGTAAGAGAGATGTTTTAAGATGTAGAGATGAATTAGAGTCAGAGATGAAACTTGTTGAAGTGTGTTGGACCTTTACACATGCAGTGTTTCCACTGAACATGAATCCGTATTTTTGCTATATCTTGGTATATAAAAGTCCAAATGAGATTATTTTAAGTTCTTCTTAAACTAAAGATGTATGAATATATTTTTCATGAAGGAATATAAATTGAATTCTGTCTCTAAGAGTTTCAAAATTTAGCTCGAAGTTGACTTTGTGGATTCTGTCGTGGTTTGGAGCAGTCTGTAGTGTTTTTGGTATAATTTGCATAATATCGAACCAAATTGCATGAAATTGGTTCCATTTGAAACTTAAGACATAAAGGAACAATTCTTTAGAGTATTGTTTTGCCTAAATCCTTCATATTCCTTATCAAAATGACCATGAAATATGGACACAAAGGTCTATTTTGAGAAGAAGAGAGAGAGACTGTAGCATGAAGTGGAGAAGAAAGGAGGGAGTACACGATCATGTTTATGCACAATCGTGAAATTTTAGAGGAGTATGGAAATGCACGATCGTGGAAATGCACGATCGTGACTTTTCGCGATCGTGACATTGGATGCTTGTTGTAGTGGACTGATGTGAACATCCTTCACTCTTTTGGCCACAACTTCTTCTCTAGACATACAAATGACTTGATTGTTGAAACATTAGATTCATAAGATATTTATCTATCTTGGAACAAAAATCTTAGCATTCATAATTTATTTGAAAAAGATTGATTGAACGAAAGTGAGAGAATCGGTCGGAATAGTGAACTGGTGTTGTTTTACTGAACATACCTCAATGTTTTGATTATATTTGGATTTATAGGATCCCAAATGAGATTAATTTTAATTTTAAGTAAACTATTGAAATAGGGATATAAATCATCTGAAGAAGTCAAATTTTGAACTATTCTTTAAGATGTTTAAATTCTGGATGGAAGTTGTGCATAGGACACTATTTTGGACAAGAGCAATCCGAAAATGGTTGAAATATATCTTTCAAACCACTAAACCAAATTGGATGATTTTGCTATCAATGGAAACATAAGACATAGGGGAACATGATTCTAGAAGAAAGTGTTGCAAAATGAATTCAATATTAGGGTCAGAAAGAACATGCAAAGTTTACCCAAATGATGTTTTTATGAAAAAACCTGGAAATGATTTAATGGGTTATAACTTATGACTTCGATGGTGTTTATGGAAACTTAAACTTAAGTATAAATTATACTTAAGTAAGCTTTTAATGAAGGGAAGTGGATAAGTGGTTAACAAATGGACAGGTGTCCAAGCTATAAAGTTAAGATTTTTATTACCCTTGAAAGATAAGCTATTGTACTTGTCTTTATCTTTCTCAAAACTTCTTTCTCTAGAGTTCTTCCAACACAAAGTTTTTCATCAAATATTCACCAAAGTTAAATCTTTCTTTTCTCTGTTTGTCATCACTTCCATTTTGATATTTCTTTCTTTTATCCTAAGAAAAACTGAACCTCTCTGTCAACTTTCAAATTGATGTACGCGTGGTGCATGAGGGATTAGGGTTATGTGATTTTGCAGATATTGGAGCTTCAATCAAGTAAGCTTGTTATGATTATGTATTTCTATATGGAATGAAGCATGCATCGTTAGTTCACTGCTAAATGGTTATGAACAGTGATATTCTTATTTTTTGGAAAAATGAGTGAGGAAATTTTAGTGTGTCGTACATGGTGATTTTCTTTGGATTTGATGATTGAAATGTTATGGGATAGTGTTAAACTAGTTTTTGGAGTTGAAAGATCAATGAAAATGTGTATGTGATAAGAGTAAAAAACACTGGAAACTTGAATAGGTAATGCTCTGTTATGTTGATGTTTTTACTGTTCATTTATATATTTATATACATGAGTTTTGGAGTATTATTAGAGATTATTAAAAATGAATGTAGAGTTTAGAGATAAGTGTATGATGATGTTTAGAGCTAAGAAAGAAAGATTAAAGTGATAGCTAGAGGAAGAAAGTGAAATGAATGCAAAAGTTGAAAATGCAGAAAAATGAAAGTGTAGTAATGCAGAAAATGTGATGAATATACATAGTGAGTGTTTCTGTTTTTGATGATTATGAAAAATGATAGATTTTTTATTTAGTTGTGATATGTTGAGCTAAAATGAAATAGGAATGAAAAGGAAATATTGAGTTTTAAGTTGTAAGTTAATAGTGATATATATGTATATAAAGAGACTTTTTTTCCTCTTCACTAGTCACATACGGGTATTTATGGAAAAAAATTGTGGATGAGTTATTGATATCAAAGTACTAAAGGATTGAGATTGTGATTCAAAGAAATGATGAGATATTAAATTATGAAATGAAAATGAGCTTTAGATATGAAATTGGTAAGATACCCGAGATTGTCATTGAGCATGCATTGTACATAGTCCATTTATACAATTGTGCATAAATAAATGCTTATAAGTGTGCAATTATTAATGTTAGTGCAATGTGTGTCTTGCATAAATGGGTTGTGCAAGTTAAGTGTCCGCATTCAGGTGTGTCCAGAATTTAGAAGCAAATGCTAATCTGGAGTGTACTGTGAGTAGACCTAGATGGTCTCATTTCATTATTTGTTTTGTTTGAATTTTTTTGTATTGATTGACTAATGAATGATTATATGAATGTGATTGAATGTATTGGTTTTCGGACAGAAGGTCCGATGATTGTGATGTTTGATTGGGATATTGAAGTGTTACTTGTATATGAATGAGATGAAATAAGTGTGCATAATTTGATTGTTAAATGTCGGACCACGATCCGATGATAAATGTATTTGAATGTGCATTTGCATATGAATGAAAGTGTTTCCTCAACTTTAATGTCGAATGTCGGGCTAAGGTACGATGATATGTGAATGTGATTAAATGAGAATATGCAAATGTGATTGATGCATTTCATTTCATGAATGCATGAAACATAATGGTTGTTGTGATCAGAGTAGCCACCGATCAGAGCTTAAAACTCAACAAGTGAAAATAAACTTCGAGCTCAAAAGTGAATCAAAACCTCAGGCTCAACGTTAAATGAGCCCTATATCCTCCAAGCAGATAAGGGACAGTTATTAATGAGCCCTATATGGGACAGTTTAGGCACTCGGTCACAACAAAGTAACAAATAAAAAAGTGAATCTTATGTGCACTACATATGCATAATATGAGTGATTAAATTGTATTGAATGTGAAGTGTGAAATGTGTAATGATGTGAATTATGTGTTACATGATTGAGTGAGCCATCAATGATGGTCAGTCATTGAGTTTGATAAACTCACCCAAAATTTGCAAATATTTTTCAGGACTCAGAAGAATACCATATTAGGCAAATGGGAGTATAATCACTGCATGCAAGGAAAATATAGAGGTTGGGATCAATTCGTGTCTGCATTAGTATTTTCCTATTTTTTATAAATTTGTATTCTGCAATTTCGGTAAAATAATTTATTTCAAAATTTTTGTATAATGTGTATACAAAGGTATTTATGGTGGAATGTAAAGATATTTTGACTAATGTGTTTTGTATTTGTAATGGGCCCCAATTGGCTATTGAAATTCTATTGATTGTATTATGTTGATTGAAAATGTTTATGAATAAAAGTAGGCCCGAATTGGTTATTATTTCACATATGTTTGTTGTTGTTTAAAAAAATTTATACCGACTTTTGAGTGATTGAGTGTTATAACATGCCACACCCGCGAGGTACGGACTCGGATATCACCCAAGATGTCGGGCACATGTTTTACAAGAGTGGGGTGTTACATTTAGAACTTATTTTAGAACAACAAATAGTTGTAGGTTCCTTGGTACAAGCTTATCGAGAAGAACTCCCTCAGCCCGAAAGCCTCGATGATTACTTGGCTAGTCATCAAAATTTGTCTAAGTACTAAAGATCATTGGCATGGTAATTTTGATCCAATATGTGAGCTTTGCAAGCTATCAATTGAAGATCGCAATCACCTCTTTGTTCACTTGTGCTTACTCCAAAGTGGTATGAAGTCAAATGCCACACAAATTTGAACTTTACCCTACGTCTTATAATTGCGATGACACTTTGACCTTGTTTACCCATAGTCTTTAGCTCTAAAAGAAGGATAGAACACTTCATGCAACAACACTTATTATCATAATCTACTATATTTAGATGGAAAAGAAATTATAGACTTTACACTCATGTGGCAACAAAAAAATATCATTTTGCTACAACATTGTCAATGACATCCGAAATCTCCTTATAGCAAACAACGCACACCATGACTTGTCAATTTCTTTGCAAAGTAGATGCAACTTATAAATTTATCCTCTTGAATTGTATCCATATTTTATTTCTGACTTATTAATGTACTATTTTGTCGATGGTCTCACCGTAGTCTTCATTGAAATGTTGTAAATAATTTACACAATTGTTAATGATAATTTCAATTTTCAAAAAAACATAAAACACATTTTTAACTTTTATGATTTCTAACAATAATTTCCATAGACAAAGTAACACATTTTTGTAAATCAATTTCATCTATTAATTTCTAGGAATTTTCATACGCAAGCAACATGAACATAGTCTTATGATTGATCAATGCCTTACTTATGGTATTCATCTATTATAAACACATTTCGTGCCTCCAACCTTTTAATTACCTATAAACAAAAAAGGAACTAAAATAATTCCATTACCAATTACCAAATTCAACAATAAAGATCACACACTGAAAAGAAATTCCTTACAATTTAATGGTTGTCTTCATTGAAATATAATAGAATGCGTACATAGCAAATCATTGGACAATTCATAACCAAGGTCCAAAATCCAGAAATTACATCCATTATATACAAAATTAAATCTAACCTTACTTCATTCAACTAAAATAAATTGGATATAGACAATTAATCCCCTTAAAAGAAGTGTAGCGAAAACTACATCTTTTTTAAGTTTCAATCACACTATGTTGACTTCCAATGTTAATGTTAGGTACTTGTTAACTGAAATTTCCAACATCTCTATGTTTTGTCAAAAGAAAGGAGGATTTCTTTTGTTTTGTGTTCGATTTTCTTTTTTTAACATGATAATTGATTTTACCTAATTAAAATCATTAATTTTAATATTTTAATTATTAAAATTATTATAAATTGAGAAAAACATTCTTATTTTTTAAAATTACAAAAAATCACTTCAACATCCAATGAGTCCATAATGCCAAACTACCATACCGTATTGGATGGGTTAATGGCCTAGTTATATACAACTAACATAAAAAGTTAGGGTTTGGGGTAAAAAATAGTATCATTTTGTAAACATTAAGGAGTAAGGTTGTACCATTGATAACGCAAGCGTTAACATAGAACTTTTGTGAAACATTATAGGAAAATTTGCACCTTGACCTTGTTTACCTAACATATGTGAGATCAAGTTAACATTATATGAGTAGGTAATTTCTTCTAATAAGGTGATTCAAACAATGGAAAATAAGATGACAAAAATTTTGACAGTTATTGAAATATGATTAGTAATATGACGATAATTATTATTGTTTTAGATCCAAGAAACAAGCTTACTACCATTGAATACTATTTTTCAATAGTTGTATTATTATTAAGCCTTAATTCATGTTGACAAGCACAAATAATGTTAATATAGAGGTCATTCATCCTTATAAAATTTTATTTAAAGAAATATATGATGACATAAAATGTGAAAATAGAGAAGGTCATTCATCATTTTAGAAGTTTCAAGAAATGTCCCATAATGTATTTATATCTATTTATTAATAATCATATATTAATTTAATCAGTTTATTGCATAATTGAATATGATTTAGATAATGATTTTTAATATAGAGGAAGTGGTGTGAAATGTTGATGAATTTGACTATGGCAAAAATTAGTGAATAAATTGTAAGTAATGGTATGGTCTTTAACAAAATATGTAAATATAAGTAAACTTTTCTTCCATAAGCATTTTAGCACTATAGGTAGTAATACTATATAGTTACTAAGTAATGTTGAAGTTGAGTATGTAAAGTAAGGAATAGATCAAGAAGTTTTGAACTTAAGGTAAAAAAATTTATTTGGACTTTCCATAAGAGTTAAGCTAAGCTATTACTTGCAACTTATGGTTAAAAGTCTTTTAGCAAAATAATCATTATAGACAACATAATCAATTAGGTTTTTTAAAAATTACTTTTTGTATATCATCAAATGGTGTGTTATTTGCCAACTATTATTTATCTTTGATAACATATTAAAATTCATTGTACAAATAACATGCATATCTTTTATGTTGTCCAATTCGTCTATCAATACTTGCTTCCACATCTTCTATAATGGTAGTTGATGTTTGAGATAATGTCTATCAATACTTGCATGTTTTATGGTGTTGTTTAGCTCATGTAGTTGATGAATCTATAGATTTGGAAGAACAAAAGATTTGAGGGTGAAATTTAATATGCTTATGTTTGATCATTTGACATTTCTTATTTCTTATATAAATTTAATGCCACTATATTTCTTTCTCTTAAATATTTCTTATTCTTCTTTACTTTAGATAGTTGTCTTCAACATTTTGTTTTTGTCCAATGTCCAATACCTCTATACTAGTTGTCCTCTATACTAGTTGTGAATTGTACAATACAACATCTTAATATAGATCTAACACGTGATAATGAAATAGCTTATGGTAATAAGAAATAACAAAAAAGCATATGAATGATTAGTTTTGATTTATATCGGTAATAATTTTCAAGCTCGAATGAGCTAGAGACTTTACAAGTTTTTAGATTCCTCTAAATCCGACTTAATCTATTATCATCTTTAATTGTATGTATCACCATCAATTTAGAGCAAGAAGGGACATCAATAATTTTTCTTTGTTTTCATATTATTTTGTTACTTCAATGTCAGTTTGCTACATTTCATTCGTGAAGAGGAAACGTAAAAAAAAAATATAAATCTTGGATCAAAATTGGTATTAATATTAGTTTTGATACGATGCCATTTTAAATAATTTTTTAATTATAGAATAAAATTCTAAATATATATAGTTAAATTTCAATCCAAGTTACAAAATAATAACCAAATCAGTATGTTACATAATCTAATGTTAAACAAATTTATATCGATTTTGAAATGTCATGTTATTATTAGCAATAAAAATATAAAGTTGAACACCTATACAGGCATTGTTTACCAATTTCACATCGCTCCATAATAGTCCTCACTTGTTTTAACTTTTAAAATAATAAATAAATAAAAGAATATAAAGAGATATATACCACCTAAATAAAAACACGTGTGATTATGACCAATCAATCTATGTCAAGAACTACCAAAATTTTCCTCAAATCTTTTGTTCCATTAATTTTGGTCCAACTCTGCTCCAATCCATCCTAACCATCCATTTATGCTATAGATAGGATGAAAAGCTGAAATAGAATTAGACCAGGTATTATTGGGTCAAAAAAATCACGTCCCCAAAAACATCTTTAAATTGATCAATTATTTGTCTAAGAGAAAACACTTATTTCAAACATCGGATCAAATAAATTCGTGAAGAGGAAACGAAAAAAAAATATAAATCTGGATCAAAATTGGTATTAATATTAGTTTTGATACGATGCCATTTTAAATAATTTTTTAATTATAGAATAAAATTCTAAATATATATAGTTAAATTTCAATCCAAGTTACAAAATAATAACCAAATCAGTATGTTACATAATCTAATGTTAAACAAATTTATATCGATTTTGAAATGTCATGTTATTATTAGCAATAAAAAATATAAAGTTGAACACCTATACAGGCATTGTTTACCAATTTCACATCGCTCCATAATAGTCCTCACTTGTTTTTAACTTTTAAAAATAATAAATAAATAAAAGAATATAAAGAGATATATACCACCTAAATAAAAACACGTGTGATTATGACCGGTCAATCTATGTCAAGAACTACCAAAATTTTCCCTCAAATCTTTTGTTCCATTAATTTTGGTCCAACTCTGTTCCAATCCATCCTAACCATCCATTTATGCTATAGATAGGATGAACTGAAATAGAATTAGACCAGGATTATTGGGTCAAAAAAAATCACGTCCCCCAAAAACATCTTTAAATTGATCAATTATTTGTCTAAGAGAAAACACTTATTTCGAAACATCGGATCAAATAACATTTGATAGTTATGACGCAGGGAGCATGCATGCAACACATGCAGCTAAATATCTGCCGCAAGGAGAAAAATGGGCGCCCATTTCACTGAAAAGGTCATTTTTATAATAAAAAGTAAGAGAAATGTGACAATAAAGATATAAAAACTGGTTGAAAGAATCAAGGTATCGTAGAAAAGCAACAGATAACAACAGAAGCAGTAGATAACACTACCATATTGATATCAAGGACTTCATCAAAAGAATTTTACTAACCTACAAAGGACAGCGTGTGGTATAGTTAAACGACATTTTTCAGCACTAAGGGGTGCACAAGGACGCTCTATATCATGTGACCATACTCTGAGCTTTACAGTGCAAGGTAACTCTGCAGCAGCTGCAGCTGCCAGTGATGCGGCGATTTCAGAGTGCATTCTGTTAAATATGGGCTGACTATCAGTGTCATTCTGTTGTGTATTTATAGGAGTCAAAAATTCACCAGATTGAGGTACAGAAAACCGAGAACGAGAACTGCGATGTCGCAATCTCAATCTACTGGAACTCCCTGACAGGCTGGTGTTTCCAGGCATTGCTAAAGAAGCCACTGCAGCTTCCACATAATGAGTAGGACTTGTATACTGAGCTGAATGCTCATGATCACCACTATTAGGAGGAGGTGTTGAGGAAACATTAGCCTGGCTTTGACCAATCAGCCATCCTTGCAAGAAGGGTAGTTCCCACCAAGTTGGATCTCTAGGCAGTAAAAGTTGATGAATTTGGCTAAAGATTGCATGTTGTTGAACAGGAGGGACGTGTCTAGATACTCCATCCAAGGCACTATTGCCACCACCACCACCACCAACAAAAGTATCTAGGTTAGTAGATCTCCCATGCTGGGTCTCCCCAACAGGATTCATTTCATCCATATCCATGGCGTCTCCTGCGGCGCCAGAAAAACCATTTCTCATTGCACTGGGAAAAGCATTATTTAATGTACCAAGATATGAGCAAGATGGAATTGCCGGAAATGTCTCCATGGGGGAAACTAATGTGTTATAGTTCTCTACTGCATTTGCATCCACCTGAAACTGTGTTGGTGCAGAAGGATCTACTTGCATTATACTTGTACCACCATGTCTATTAACATCTATTCTGCTATCGTCTACAGTAAAAGAAGGCACAAACAAGAAAGGAAATGACATAAGAGGTATTTCAGCAGCCAAACAAACTCGATCACTGGAGTGAACATTTGTCATGAAAACAGCAGGAGGAGGATATCTCAGGTAACCAGGAGATGTTGCTCGAGTCATCGAGGAATCTGAAGAGTCAAGATCATTGACCTGCATATCAGTCCAATAATGTAATCTACAGGATGGTATGGATAAAATATCAATTAAATACTCCTTAAAGTATTCACCTCAGCAGTCAGAAGAAATGGAACACCATGTGGGTGAAAGTGCACCGCTCGAAGAGAGCGTCTTGTTTTCAACACAATCGTTGGCGAGGAAGCCTCCCCTCTCTTATTGTAGTGCCATATGTATAACTGAAAAAGTACAGTAACATTATGTCAACTAAAATATGAGGTATCAAAATTATAGGAAAGGAATATAAGGAACATTGACCTACACTAAAGGACCAAAACCACACCTTGTGACCAGATGCAACAGCCAATAGCTCTCCTTCACCATGGAAGGCAATGGAGGCAATGGGACGATCTAAGAGAAAATAAATTCAAAAGGTTAACTTCATCTTAAGAAATAATAATTAGTCAACAATAGTTTTAAAAAAATATCAAGAATAACAAGAGCCTGAGTTTAAATTACAGAAATCACGTGACCCTATGCACTCTGCAGTCCTTGCATTCCACAAGCGAACCTCAAAATCCAAGCTCCCACTTGCAAGAATTTCAGCATGCAATGGGTGAAACCTAACCTGTATAGCTAGAAATTCAGTGTAAACCAGACAACATGATATAAGAATATAGATTTACAGGAGAAAAAACGTATTATTTTGCATACTGTGAACAGCAGCCATGAATTCAAGTTATCAGTCATAATTGGAACAAAATTCAAATAAAAATGTCAACTACAATGCACTCAAAATTTGAAGTTAAAACTCACCACCCAAGGAGTCCTTCTATGACCACTCAACACCTTTAAGCAATTTCCAGTCTGGCAATCAATTATCTTCACAGTGTGGTCACCACTGCAAAAATTATTATAGTGGGACGAGAGAGAAAGGGGGACAAGATTACAATCACAACTTGCATGATCACAAATAAAATGGTATTAGTGCAAAAAGAACTTACTGAGTAGAAGCAAGTGTTCTTCCATCAGGACTAAATGCTGCTGCAATGGTTGATCTAGGAGGAGGCACCAGAGGACAATACTTGGCTGATAGATGGCGCAGAGACTCTGCCTCAACCCTAAGATATAGCAGAAAACCAATAAACAAAAAGGCCAATCTGAAACAGAAAGTCCAAAAAGACATAAATATAAAACTGAAATCATTGAAATACCAAGAAATAAGACCACGCCTAGCATCTCTTGACGGTTCACTTTGAGCCATAGATAAAAGATTAGCATTCAATTGAGATGCTTCTCCCCACCGCCTTTTTGGCACATGCTTCATTTTGTCGCATATCTCCCTCCGCATTAGCAAGCACAACACATTCCTGCTACTGTAAAAGTTTGAAAACAAAAGCACAACAAAATAATGAATCAATAAACTTTCGATAATCCAAAAGGATAAAAATAGCACACAGACACACACAATATCCAGTTGAGTCGCAATTATCAAACTCAACTCAGACAAAAACTTCCATAATAGCAGAACTTAGTCACATTTCAACTCCAATTGACTAAACCTATCTCAAAACTTCAACAGACTAAACTCTAGTCCCCCTCAATCAAATAAAGTTAAATTCTAGCTCTATCAATTAAAGACATTAAATTGTTAATCAAATAAAGTTCACTTCTAGCTCTCATCCATATCAGACAAACAATAAGACATTCTGATTAAGACCCACCAATCGTTTCAACTCAAATCCACCGGCCAGTTGATAAAAAATTACAAAGGGAAGAAGCGAAAGGAACATATTCAGTCCCTAGTCACCGAATTTAATGTGAATGCAATAAAATACCTTTGAAGAGGGTTACTGCAAGGCGGAGACTGAAGCAGATTCCGATCAACCGGCAAGGCATTTCCTGTCATCTCTTCGTTCTTACGATGGACGTTCATAAGCATGTTACAGCCAAACAAAAGAAATTTGCAATTGCGAAGAAAGAGAAATTAAATAGTTAATTAAACCCTAAGAATTGAGGGTACAAAAATGGAGCTATGGATGGGAGTAGAATTAAAAAATGCGAGGGATCATCTCCGGTGTTGGATTGGAGCGTAGAAGTCTGGAGTCAGATGAATTGCTCCTGTTGTTTGAACCTACTTCATATTTTCATGACCAAAATACCCCTCAATAGTCCGTCTGCAAGCAACGCCGTAAAAATAAAATAGCAAAAAGCCTATTAATATTTAATATTGAATAGATAGATATTTTTAAATTTTAAATTTAAAGATTTAGATAATAATACAATTTCCTGTTGGCGGGAGGACTCTGTTGAGAGAGGATAGGATGAATTGAGATTGAGAATGCGGTTGTTAATTTTATGCAAAAGCGGAATATTCACATGCAATCTTTTTTGCTTTACAGCATTAATAATTTCCATCCAGGGAAGCATATTCACATGGACCAGGTCGTCAAAACCAAGCAAAAGCACGTTTAATGTTTCATCCAGGAAGACTCAAGGCCTCACCATAATGCAATGCCACAAACAAGAATCATTCAGTCAATCCCAGTCTCCTTTTATTGGAACATCTAAAAATGGGCTGTATACGCAATTATGGTTTACTTGTTTACTTTGACAAATGATTTTTTGTGGTTGGGTCGGTTGTACTAGGCTCAGGTCCAGGTCCACGCGTCCACGACCCATTCGCAGGTGGAAACCTCCCATGCATACGTAAAAATCTACGTAAAGACCTAAACCTAGCATCTATTCCATATATAAGGTACTACTTTACCATAATACAGGTACGAGATTACAAACCTGACATTTTTTGTTTACAGCGACCAAAACTCTCACCAAAAAGGCTAACTTGAGCGTCGGAAGGGCCCGGCTATCAACCCTCGACGTGCCTTGTGTTGTTTTGCAGTTATTCTCTTGCTAAAGACAATCAATCTCATGGATCCAAGCAGTAGCATCCTACCTCACCAGAATCAGGCAGAATCAGTTGGCGCCCACCGTGGGGCCCGATATCAGAGCATCATGTCCAGGAACACTCAGATCAGTTAGGCGGCAGCAGCCAACCCTGATATAGCCACCGTTGCGGCACTTGCGCTACATCGGATGGGTTTGCAGTTACCTGCTACTCTCCCGCTAGCACACCATGATTCTCGCACACAATCTTCGCACCCGAATTATCAACCACAACCTCAGAACCCAGATCAAGAAGAACAGAGCGTAGCCCTGGAGGACAACGCTGAGGCTAATACGCGTCCAAATTTTCAACACCCCCTAGATGCAAATCCTCCACCACAATAAACCTCCCTCACCCGAAAACAGATCGAGGAAGCAGCTGATTTATTGATTCGTCAAATTTTACAGTCTCAACAAGAACAACAGCAGGCACCCGCACTGCAGATTGGTGTGATGGTCGATCGTCATTCTGCTGAAGCCCTAGAAAAAATCGTGGACGATCGAATCAATGTGGCTATGAATTCTCGTCCGGATCATCCATCAGCACAATATAGCTCTCCCTTCATCCCGGCAATCTTGGATAGCCTCCCAGCGACCGGCACCAAAATACCGACGCTAGAAAAATATACTGAAAAGACCAATCTCCTGGACTACCTGCAGCACTTCCAGTCGATGATGAACCTACATTGCGTCCCCGACGCCATTCAATATAAGGCATTTTGCACCGCCTTTCAAGAAAGAGCCCGACGATGGTTCAATAATTTACCCCCATGTTGCATTACTTGCTTCGAGGATTTTAAGCTACTCTTCTTCAATCAATTTGCTACAAGTAAATGACCGCAGAAGACCGCCTTGGAAGTGATGCAGTTGACCTAAAAATAAATGAAAGTTTGCGGGAGTTCATCACTCGGTTTAATAATGAAGCTGTCGAAGTCCTTGACCTCACTTGCTCGTCTATGTTGGCGGCACTATGAGCAACACAAGGGATGAAGAGTTTAAGAAGTCACTGGTCCTCGATTAGCCCAAGTCTATTCAGGAGATAAGAAATCGGGCGGACAAGTATATCCAGCTCGAGGAAGTGTTGAAAAACACAAAACGTAGAGCAGACGACCGCGGGCCGAGTGGCAGAGCGGATGATTCCCACAAGCGACAGAAGAATCAGTCGAGCTAGAGAAAGCCGACGATCTATAGGGACATCGACGAGAATTCTTCACCCCGCTCAACAGGCGATATGCGGAAGTATTGGCGGCCGTGAGAGCAGATGGGAAACCCTCCGAGAACCCAATAAACTGAAGACTTCCCTCAAGAAGAGGGACCCTGATTTATATTGTCGCTTCCATAGAGACATCGGTCATGACACGGAGGATTGCTAGGACTTGAAAAAAGAAATCGAACTCCTTATCCAAAAGGGAAGGCTGGGTCGATTTTTGAAGTATGGAAAGAATGCCGATCGAGACAATGAGAATAAGAGCGGTCGGTTCAACAATGGCGACAACCTTAGAGACGAAATGATAGGAACGATGAAGGGAGGCAGAATAGGAATCTCGACGATCGTACGCGCGAGAGGACGATCGAGTGCTAAGAGGCGATGTAAACACCGGACAACAAGATGACCGACTGGTTAGGTTCATTAACATGATCTTTGGTGGTAGTGCAGCAGGCGGGTCCACCGTTAAAGGAAGAAAGAGGTATGCTAGATAGGTCGGTGAAGACTTGTCGACCAAGAGAAAGAAGCAGAACGATGGGATGATACCATTCGACAAATCTGATCTAGATGGTGTTAGTTGTCCTCATGATGACACGCTCGTAGTAAATCTGAACATGGATGGTAACGAGGTAAAAAGGGTAATGATCGATACGGGCAGCTCGGTCGACTTATTGTATTATGATGCCTTCAAGCAGATGGAGATACCAGAGGATCGACTACTGCCTATAGAAGGACCTATCAAAGGGGTAACTGGAGCATCGACCTACCCATTTGCTCAAGTATTTTTTTAAAGTAAAATTCGGACAAAATTCGTGTCAGATAGAGAATGACGTTAAGTTCCTAGTTGTGAAATTTGTAGGGGCGTACAATGCGATAATCGGACGAGCCACTCAAAACTCCCTAAGAGAAGTTGTCTCCACCTACTACCAAGGAATGAAATTCCCAACGTCCCATGGAATCGGTGTTGTCAGGGGTCAGCAGAGAATCGCTAGGGAATGCTACTTAGCGGAAACAAGGACACTAGATGGGGCGGTAATCTTGACAAGCTCTCTTGACGTGAGAGGTGACGAAGAAACGGAGAGGATGAACCCCGTAGAAGAAACGCAACAGGTCATATTGGATGAAGCAGACCGCTCCAAGTTCACAAATCTAGGGTCCGAGCTACAGAAGGGCTTAGTCAAAGAAATCACGGATTGCTTGGTAGAAAACAGATCGGTCTTCGCTTGGGTGCCGAGCGATATGCCTGGAATTTCTCGATCGGTCGCATCGCATTCTCTCGGTATCCGAAAAGATTGCAAGCCAGTTAGACAAAAGAAGCGGTGGCAAAGCAAAAAAGGCAGGAAGTGATTAAGAAAGAAATAGAAAAGCTACTTAGTGCTGGGTTCATTCGGGAAGTCAAATACCCTGAATGGTTGGCAAATGTTGTACTTGTGAAGAAGAAAAACGAAAAGGGGAGAATGTGTATTGACTTCACCGACTTAAACAAAGCATGCACAAAGGACAGCTTCCCTTTGCCTAAAATCGATCAGCTGGTAGACTCCACGTCAGGGCATGAATTTCTCAGTTTCTTGGATGCTTTCTCGGGCTACCATCATATTCAAATGAGTCTCGAAGACGAAGAGAATACAGCTTTTATAACTGACCAGGGCACATATTACTATCAAATAATGTCGTTCGGCTTGAAGAATGCAGGGGCCACTTATCAGCGGCTCGTCATGGAAGTTTTTAAGAAATAGATTGGTCGATCAGTCGAGGTCTATATGGATGATATGGTGGTCAAAAGTAAGACGGTCGCTGAACATGTGAAAGATCTCAAAGAAGTCTTCCAGACCCTTAATAAATTTTAGATGAAGCTGAACCCGAAAAAATGCGTCTTTGGTATGGCATCTGGAAAATTCCTTGGGTTTATGATTACTCGGTGGGATCAAGCTAACCCGAAAAGATCGGCTATAGTCCAAATGCCCTCGCCAAGGTGCTTGAAATATGTTCAGATATTGACCGGCGGATAGTTTCTTTGAAGCGATTCGCTCTCGTGATGGGGGACAAGTGCCTTCCGTTTTTCAAAATTTTGAAGAAAGCGGATGTGACCCACTTCCAATGGCCGGATGAATGAGAAAGAGCATTTCAACACTAAGCGATGTCGACTAGTCCACCCATCTTACGAGCCCGCTTGAGGGAAGAATCGATTACGATTTGGCGATCCAGAGGAGGCGATCAGCGTAGTCCTTGTCCGATCGGAGGGAAAGGAGCAATTCCCGATCTACTACATCAGTAAGGTGCTGAACGGACCAGAAACACGGTATGCGCCTATAGAAAAGCTGGCTCTCTCCTTGATAACTGCGATGCGGAAACTAAGGCCCTACTTCTAGAGTCATACCATCGAGGTATAAACCGACCAACCCTCGTGCGAGGCCTCCAAAAGCCCGAGACCTCGGGCGATTAATAAAATGGGCGAGAGAAATGGGGAGTTCGATATACAATATAAGCCTCAGACGACGATCAAGCGCCCAGTGTTGGCGGAATTCGTTGCGAAATGAGCCAACGACACGCAGGTGAGCAATGCCTTGCACGAGCCTATTTGTTGATGGATCATCCAACGCCGAGGATGCGGAGCAGGAGTGGTATTGATCAGCCCGCACCGGGAAGAAAATGTGGAATATGCTCTTCGGTTAGAATTTAGAGCCTCCAATAACGAAGTAGAATACGAGGCTCTGATAGTCGGCCTCCAATTAGCGAGGAGATGGGGTAAAGATCCGAAGGTGCACAATGATAGCCAAATAGTGGCATGGTCAAGTCATCAAGGCGATATGAGGCCAAGGGGAGCAGCATGATCAAGTACCTGGAATTGGTAAAGCAGGAGTTAAGTAATTTCGAGCAATACTTGGTCAGCAGGATAAAACGGGCTCAAAATGCTAAGACAGATGCACTTTCCAAAATGGCTTCTGATCGAGACGCGAAAAATAACGTTTTGGTCGAGCGGCTAAACCGACCTAGCATTCAGAAAGCCAATGAAGTCCTTGACGTAAATGCCGAGCGATCAAGTTGGATGGAACCGATCAGACAGTACATCCTCGATGGAGTACAACCGGAAGAAACCTTGGAGGCCAAGAAACTAAGGGTAAAGGCGGCCGAATATGCGATCGTTAATGGCACCCTGTACAAGCGATCTTATGACTGGCCACTACTACGATGCCTAGGAGAAGAAGAGACAGAGCAGGCAATGGCTAAAGTCCACGAAGGAATGTGCGGAAATCACGTAGGAGGCAGAATGTTGGCTCATAGATTGATTAGGTAGGGGTATTACTGGCCGACAATGAAGAGAGACTGCCAGGAGAAAGTCAATCGGTGTGAGGCTTGCCAGAAAAACAGTAACCTGTCTCACCAGCCGACCGAGAGGATGAAAATCGTGAGCCATCCTATCCCCTTTTCTCAATGGGGAATGGATATACTAGGACCTTTCCCCCTCGGTCCTGGACAAAAGAAGTTTTTGATAGTAGCAGTAGAATACTTCACCAAATGGGTAGAAGCGGAAGCGGTCGCTACAATTACTGAGCAGAAGATGGAAAATTTTGTAAGAAGAAACATACTAAGTCGCTTTGGGATGCCTATGGTGTTGGTTACAGACAACGGTCGGCAGTTCGACAACGACAAGTTCAGAGATTTCTGTGAGCGACTAAAAATAAGGCTCCAATTAACTTCAGTAGCTCACCCTCAAAGCAACGGTCTTGCGGAGAACACTAACAAAAAGATAATGAGTGCCCTCAAGAAGCGCTTAGATGGACGTAAGACTTGGGTAGATGAACTAGATGAAATATTGTGGGCGTACAGAACTACCCCAAATGGAGCCACAGGGGAAACACTGTTCAGGATGATCTTTGGGGCAGAAGCCCTAGTTCCAGTAGAAGTGGCGTTGCACAATCAAAGAATGTCGAGTTATGAAAAAGAGCGGAATAATGAAGCCCGTCGGGCAGAACTTGTGCTTCTTAGTGAAGACAGGGATAGGGCAACCGCTCGTTCAGAAGCCATCAGGCAAAAAGTAACGAAGTTCTACAATAGAATGGTAAAGCCGAGCGACATAAAGGTTGACGGATACGTCCTGCGAAAGGCCGAGGAGGCTGGAAAGCATCTTAGGAAGCTCGGTCAGACATGGGAAGGATCTTACCAAGTGGTCAAGCAAGCCGGACATGGCTTTTACATCCTGCGCGATACGAATAGGAAGATTCTACCGAGGCCTTGAAACTCTCAAAACTTGAAGACGTTCTACCAATAGATAAGCCTTATTTTAGTTATCATTTCTTTGTTTGTTATTGTTTATTGTACGTACAACTTGTGGGTACCTTTTCCTAGCCCTGCCAGTCAGGTTTTTTAACGGCCCACGCCCTTGTCATCATCAATAAAGGGGTTTCAAATTTCTTAGCAAGAAAAATCTCACTAAATTTGGCAAGAGGAGAAAATTTCACCAACTGATCGGCCTCGACCACGCTCGGCCAGGTTGCCAAGACAAGATCTTTGGAACCAGGCGATATCGAGATAATGAATCTCGGATCGCTCGGCCTCAACCACGCTCGGCCAGGTTGTCAAGACAAGACCTTTGGAACCAGGCAATGCCGAGAAAATGAATCTCGGATCGCTCGGCCTCGATCACGCTCGACCAGTTGCCAAGACAAGATCCTTAGAACCAGGCGATGCGAGAAAATGAATCTCGGATTGCTCAGTCTCACCCACTCGGCCAGGTTGCCAAGACAAGATCCTTGGAATTAGGCGATGTCGAGAAAATGAATCTCGGATCGCTCGGCCTTGACATCGCTCGACCAGGTTACCAAGACGGGATCTTAGAACCAGACGATGCCAAGACAGGATCTTGGATCGCTCGGCCTCACTATCGCTCGGCCAAGTTCTCTTGTCTCGATCGACCATGCTGTTTGGAAAGATCGCTCAATCTCAACACGACAAATAAAGGCGGTAATGGAAAATAAAAGAACTCTATTTCCTTGAATTAACGTTCTGGCCACAAGCCCGACCAGATGAGCATTCAAAAAAAATCATTTTGATCCTTCGGGGGGAGCGGAAGGGCCAGCAACTGGATCGGCAGGAGAGGGGCCAGCAGCCGGATCGACAGGAGAAGGGCCAACAGCCGGATCGGCAAGAGAAGACAATGGAGAGATCTCTTCATCGGAACTCAGTTCCAGCGCCTCATCCGGCTGGACCTCTCTTTCCTTCTCAACTATCTCCCTTACTTCCTCCAGAGAAAGGCCGAGAGCGGTGGGAAGCATCGGCTCGACATAGTCCTCGAATGAAGGACCATCCGACCCGTCAAGGATACAAATGTCGTGGCAATTCTTCAGGATCGAAAGGGCCAAGTCACAAGCGAACTCTAAGCACTGCCCTCTGAAGAACCGCCTCTTCCATTGTTTGATCGCCTCAACTCTCTGCTTTTTGATGGAGCCTCGCAACTCCTTCAGTCTATCCTCGGCCCTCAGTTTATCCCTCACCGCTTCATGACAGTCCTGGAGGAATTTTGATCGAACCTCCTGCTCTGTCTCCATCTTCCTCTTCAAGTCCTTACATTCCTTGGCCAGCCCGTCCTTCGCCGTAATCACCCTGCTCTTTTCCTCCTCCCTCGTAGCAAGTTGAGCTTTTAAAACGCTCCTCTCCTCCTCCCAAAATTTCTTCTCCTCCTTCAAGGAAGAGAGTTGAGCCCAGGAGACGTCTCTTTCTTCTTTGGCCTTTAAAAGCTTGGCCCTCAAAGTGTTCACTTGTTCCAGAAGATCACGGACTTCCCGATCCAGCGTTTGGACAGTCCCGTTGAGCTGTTCGACATGTTGGTGCATCGTGAAGGTGAATGACAAATCCCTCGCACAGCTACGGACGAGACGGGTTGCCAACTCCTGATTGTCCAGCGAGTTTATAAGCTTCTCGTCTCTGGGGAACGACCCTCTGAGCAATGTGAAGGGCCACAACGAAGTCCCCAAGCGACGCAGCCTTATCCAGACTGATCGCTAGCTCCCACTTCTCGGCGCTTGCCGCTCGCTCTTTCCCCTTGCCTTTATCCGATCGGGCAACACGCTCTTCCCCCTTCTCTCTCCCCTTTCCTTTTTCCCCGCTTGTTCGATAAGGTGGCGATCGATCGATAACTCGAATGATCTTTTTCCTCTTGAGAGGTGGCTCAACCTCTTCCTCCTCTTCTTCTATGACCGCTAGGCTTTCACCAGCCAACCGAGTCATCATTGTTGGTCGCTTTCGAATGCATTTGCCGGCGATTGCCGCAAACTGGGAATAGTAGGATGAGCTACATCCTGTTCGGAAATAGTAGGCTGAGCGACATCCGCACTGGCCTCTGCTTTCTTGTCTTGCCCCTTTGTCTTCGAAGAGGGCCTAGACAGCTTTGCGCTGGCCTCTGGTAGGATTGGAGGATCCGGCGAAATTGCTGAGCCTTGTCATGGTTGCACAGCAATAAAAACAGGTTAGAAATCGAAACCAATACTTACAAATACAGTAAATAGTTCAATCACGAGGAGTTAACCAGAGGGGGCAGTTTCTTCTCCTAGCCCGCTAATCCGGAGCGGGGGGTCGATTAGGAATGAATCGGCCGAGGCCCCCCGCGATATCCCAGAATGAGATGATCGAAGTCATACCAACCGAGCCTCTTAATGCGGTCGGCCACCTCCCACTCCTCTCTAATAAGAGACAAGCTCGACGCATCGTTCCATCACTCTACTAGAGGAAATCTCCACAGCTGGGACTCAAAGGAAGATGCCGGAGGCCTCACGAAAAAGTACTTCATCCGCCAAGCTTGAATTTTTGAAGCTGTTCCGACCGGGTGATATCGAGCATCTCTTTATTGCAGGTAAGGGACCCCGGCCCCAACGCTTGAACTCTGGTTCATTCTTAAAAAATGGCGTAGGATGCCGACCGAAGGTGGATAGCCGAACTGATGGCATAGCAAGGCCAGACCGTTAATGAATCTCCATCCATTAGGAGGAATTTGGCTCGGCCTCAATCGGTAGGCGACGCACACCTCGTCAATGATCGGAGCATACGGAAGCTTCATGCCACCGACCGAGAAGAAGCTGTCAGAAATAGCAAAATACCCTCCCAAGTTGTTGTGGATCCATTTCGTTATAGGAGGCTAGCCTAGGTCCCCAGGACAAAGGGATATTGTTCCTAATAATTGACCGATTCAACTCCCCCACGGTCATCGTTGATTCGTCTTTCGATGGCTCCTCAACGATCAGACCATCCTTCCAGTCACTCGCCGTGACTCCCTCACTACCTCTCACCCCAATACCGCCACTACTTCAAGCGGCCCGGCAAGTTGGGAGGCCCTCTCGGCTCTCTCATCCCTTGGGCTAACCCCACTTCTAGGACTGGTTGACATGTTTACAAAGAGGAAACTTTAGAAAGAAGCGAGGAAAAAGGACGTACCTAGTTGGTGATTGAAGTTGGGAATTTGAACGACGGTTGAAAGAAAACTCCGGAGACTATAGGCAAGAAGGTGAAAATGAAAGCAGAATGAAAGCCGGAGAACAAAACAAGCGTGAAGAAAATCTGCAGTCTGTCAATCCTGAGTATTTATAGAAGATCGGCCGAACGGACGCTCCAACCAACGCTTGACGCGTGGAGAAAATTCTAGTCGAACTCAGACACGTGGCAAAATCTGGGCTGTGCAAATTAGGGTTATCAGTTACCCATAGCGGCGCAGCAGTTGAAAGGACATATGTGACAGCTGTACAACGGTTACAAAAATGTTTCGTTTCAAATTTCCAAAACCTGTTAGAGGACACTCACCGTTAATAATGATTAAATTCATTGCTTCGATTAGATGCCTGCGCTCGATCGGTTGATCTTATGTTACGCTCACTCGGTCGACCTTATGCCTATTTTCGATCAGTCAGCCTTACCTCGAGTCGTCACGCACTAAGTGTTGATGTCCGACCGATTGGGCCTATCACGAGCTACCTTGAAACACGCTATATGATCCTTATGTACTCCTTCGACCCCTCCCCTTGGTCAGACTCGAGGAGTAGGGGGCTTATGGTTGGGTCGGTTGTGCTAGGTCCAGGCCCAGGTCCACGTGTCCACGGCCCATTCGCAAGTGGAAACCTCCCATGCATACGTAAAGACCTTAACCTAGCATCTATTCCATATATAAGTTACTACTTTATCATAATACAGGTACAAGATTACAACCCTGACATTCTTTGTTTACAGCGACCAAAACCCTCACCAAAAAGAATAACTTGAGCGTCGGAGGGGCCTGTCAGCTATCAACCCCCGACGTGCCTTGTGTTGTTTTGCAGGTATTCTCTTGCTAAAGACAATCAATCTCATGGATCCAAGCAGTAACATCCTGCCTTACCAGGCAGAACCACTTTGGTTGCATTCATCTCCCTAGTTTCCCGAATGTCATGAGAGGAGAACAACTTTAGATATCACTCGTCTGCTTAAGGCATAACAATCCCTTCTATTATGAATATTTTAGAATAGCTATATTTTACAGTGTGCTGATTTGATGTCAGTGGTGTATCTCAATATTAATGTTAGAATATTCTATTATTATGGAAAATCTGTCATTATCTGTATAAAGTAGGGACTTGTATTATGAAATGACACAAACTATCCTAAAGAGAAATATGTGAGTTTTATTCTTGTGTCGGTGGATGTAAGCCCTTAAGACAAAACTGTGTTAATCTCTTTCTTTTTTCTCTACCTCTATTCTGTTTCTTGTTATTTTATTTATTTTATATTTCAACATGTATTAGAGTTAAGTTACTATCTTTCATTGTCATAACAAGTATGATGGGAAACAAGTATGATGGGAAACCTGTATTTTACATTCAGATCTTTAATTGTCTTTCTTACAGGCTGTAAACATGGATCACAAAGAACGACTTCCAGGTGTTCAGCATGATGATATGATAGGGATGATATAAGAAATGCAGAGAAAAGTAGGATGTCATTCTATTATGCAGTTTATATTATTTCATTTAGTTTTCTTTTCTTTTTATGATAGCCACGACATACTTAATAGTGCCACACATATCACAGATATCCTTCTGCTCAACCAAGCTCGTATTCGTGCACTTGAAGACCTTGAGAGAATCCTTAATGAGAAAGAAGGGTTACAAGGAGAAATAAATGTTTTGCAGAAACTGATGCCAAGCTGAAGGTTGCTGCTCAACAAAAGGTGCATGTTGAACTCTTGGAAGATCAGTTGGAAAAATTAAGAGATGAACTGACTCATAGTGCTGCTGTTGAGAGAAGTCTGGTTGATCCTTTTAAAGACCAAGACAAATTTTTGACAGAGAAAGCGCTTCTTGTTCAGAATACAGTTACTCCTCCTCTCATTGAAGAGCTTAGAGTATTGAGAATGGAGAATATGTCTCTCAAGAATGATATAACTCACACTCACAGAGACGGGACTGTTAGTACAACTACCATAAACAATATTTTTGATCTGTTATTTCCATGTGGGTAGCTTCACTTAGTTATCTATTTTTAAAGGCTAGTTAAAGTCTTCAGATAACAATAATTTTGGTCTGGGTGCGATATTCGATCTGCTTATGTTTACTAGTTATGGTTGAAGTTTTTCCGATCACCTATTTGATGCACTATGAAGAATGTCTAATACGTATCATTGCCCCTTGATATCATCTCCACTAAATTTACACAAATTATAATAATAACATAATTAATATTATTAAAGTTGCAAATAAACTTCAAATAAATATTGATACAATTGTAAAATATCCAGTGAATTATAATAACAACAATTACAAAATTAATATTAATTTTATCAATAATAATTGTTATTACAAAATTATAATTAATAAGATAATTAATGTTATTAGAGTTGCAAATACACTTCATATAAATATTGAAACAATTATGAAATAACCAATGAATTACATCTTTCCAATATATTATACTGAAGGGGCATTTTTGTCATTAAACACTGTTTTTTGTTACGTAAAACATACAAACAAGCACATTTCGCCCCTCGTGACAAAGACAATTTTCTCTGCTCGCTACACCGCAACCAAACATCTCATCGTTTTCATTCTCATCGTCCGTCTGTCCATCTATCTCGTTCGCATACATGCATGTTGAAGACGCTAACCAAACAGACTGATACTGTACATATCTGACAAGAACATAGCCTATGTACACTGGCTTTGAAACACATCAATTGGTTTGATCAACTCAACTTGTCATGCTGTACATTCCTAGGTACCCATATGCGGATTGTGTGATCATCACTTGCGGATGCTAGCATTTGATGCCTCCTAGGATTCCAACTCACGGAGTTTACAGTCATTAAATGGCCAGATAACACCTCAATTGGGCTAGAGTTTCGCCTATTCCATATATATACCTGCATAGGCAAAGCAACATAATTGGCTACTGACATCAAATGGGCCACTACGGCATTTTATCAATTGTTTTAAGAGAGGATCTAAATGCAGGAAAAAACAGAAGCATACCAATGAATTTTCACTGCCACTGGCTATAAATGAGCTATTCAATCCACCAAAACAAGACCGTATCACGTATTTCTGTTGCTTGTGGCCCACATATTTCCGTGGCTCCTCCCACTTTCCAGCAACATCCCACAAATGGATCTCCTGGCTGTTAAGATTGACTATGAAGGACTTGTTGTCAGAGGAAACTGAAAGAGATGTAATTGAGTGCGGTTCCCGAATGACTTTTTCAGCATTTGTCACCAAATTTAGTATCAAAATTTCTTTATCAGATATGCCTATAAGATTTTTACCATCTGCTGTCACAGCAAGATCTAAAACTTTTGGGATCCTCTTCCCTCTCCAAGCTCTTCTCTCATTTCCATCGCAGTCCCATATGCAGATGCACTTCTGCGCATCACAACTGCCACAGACAAATTGCTTTGAGTCGGGAAACCAAGCACAGGAGCTCACAATGAAGCCATTATCTCCAAACGTACGCTTGCATCTACCTGTTTCCACATCCCACAGCTTAAGCACTTCTCCATTTCCACAAGTTAGCAACTTCCTATCATCAGGGCTCCATGACACAAAGGATACTGGTTTTTGGTGACTTCTTAGTGTGTGTCTATAAATCAACCTTCCACCTTCAGTTAACTGGTACAGTAATGATAAGAATCCCACCGATAAGATAATCAAAAATAAGAAGCAAAGCATACCAAAATGCAAATCATGTCAGCCAAACAGCATAAGATAATATTATCTTCTTATAAAGTTTTGGCCTCATAACATTACTCCCTCCCTCCAAATGAAGCTTGCCCTCGTCGAAGTCGTGAACTTGGACCAAAATCCGCCACTGCTTCCCAAGAGGCTTCACTGGAGATTTCCCATCCCAATGAACCAATATCTCTGCAATGTTGTCTCAGTGCGGCAGGCAATAATAGCTGCAGAAGTGGCGCTGGATTTGGAGGAAAAATTCGCAATGGAATGAATTGTTCTTGGCTCTCGTGAGTATAACGTTTCAAACTAGAAACATGGAACATTTGGGTGAATCTTTGAGTCTCAAGGTAAATCCAATTTATAGGCCACTTTACCAATCCTCTCAAGAATACGAAATGGTCCAGAAAACTTGGTCGACAGCTTTTGATTCTTGCACCGAGCTAGAGAAAGTTGTCAGTAAGGTACGCAATTTGAGAAGAACTAAATCATCCACCAAAACTCCAGTTTCTATGCTTCAATCATACACTTTCTTCATTTGTCTCTCGTGTAATAAATTCTCCTTCAGACCAGCAACACCTCATCCTCTCTTTAACGCTGATCCACCGCTTATCTTAGCTACCGGGCAATAAGACAAAAGCTTAGGGGTGGCCTGCCATAAACCACTTCAAAAGGAGTAGCCTTGAGTGCGTAATGGAAGCTTGTGTTATACGATATTCTACCCATGCCAACCGCTTTACCCATTTAGTGGGATGTGAGCTAGTAAAACAACGAAGATAAACCTCCACAATTCGATTAACCACCTCGGTTTGTCCGTCTGATTGTGGATGATAAGCGAATTGAAACACAACCGAAAGTGCCACTCAAACGAAACAATTCCTTCCAAAACGACCGGTGAAAGTCACATCCCTATCGGTGACTATGGTTTCGAATAAACCATGCAATTTAACCACATAGTCAAAGAAAACCTTGGCAACACTTACAGTAGAATAGGGATGAGCAATGGCAATCAAATGGCAATATTTGGACAAACGATCAACAACAACAAGGATAACATTTTACCAAAGGAACGAGGCAAGCCGCCTATAAAATCCATGGAGATGTCACCCATATTTGTTGTGGAACCGACAAAGGTCAGAAACCCAAATAGGTGAAGGTTTTCCGCTTTATGTCGCCGACAAACACCACAGACTTGATGAATTCTCTGACATCTTTCTTTAAGCCACTCCAATGAAAATCTCTCAAACACGAAAAAGTGTTTTTGGTAACCTCGTGCTCGATTGTACTACTCGAAAGAATCAAGGAATAGAAGGTGACCGGAGAGGCGATAAACTTCGCTTTTAAAGAACAATAGCCCATTTTTGAGAGACCATTGTCCCCTCATTGCACCTCGCCGAACTCCCATAATCGCTTTTGAATGTCGTCCAATTTTGTTGCTCGCTGCGAATAGCGTCAAGAGGCTCAATTGTGGCATGGAAATCGACATTAATTTCAATTTTGTCCTCATCTCTCCGAGACAACGATTCAAACCAAGTTAGACTTGCCGACTTTGTATTCCATCAAAAGTCATGACCCGAAATTTATCACCCAATGTTGTGCGAAGGAGTGAGGAGCTTTTGTTCCAATAGAAACTTAAGGCTATAGTGATCATCCTCACCACAAAATGATCGCCCCACAAGTATGAGCGCCTAATGTTTAATAGCTTGCACCAACCCAATCAATTCCTTCTCATACACCGGAAGACTACGATGCCGATCGGAAAGACCACTACCAAGAAGGCAACCGGATGTTGTTCTTGCAAGAGGACTGCACCAATGCCCGAGTCACAAGCATCACACTCAATGATAAAATCTTTGGAGAAATCAGGGAGAGCTAGGACTGGAGTGCTGGTCATCGCCGACTTAAGCTTCTCGAAAGCCACTGTTGCATCGTCTGTCCATCGGAAAGAATTTTTTCGAAGCAGAGCGGTCAAGGGTGCAACGATGACTCCATAGTTTTTAACAAACTTCCGATAGTAACCAGTCAAACCAAGAAACCCACGAAGCCCTCTAATGGTTGTTGGTTTTGGCCAGTTTAACATTGCCTCTATTTTTAATTTCTCTCGTCAGAACCCTTCGCCGTAAATTACATGCCCCGGATAATTAATTTCGCTTTCCCAAAGGCACACTTGGATCGTTTAGGAACAATCGATATTTCATCAAGATCTCAAATACCATTCAGAATGAACAATATGCTCACCTCTGAGAGCTATATACTAGTATATCATCGAAAAATACCAATACAAACTTACGAAGGTACGGAGAGAATACCTCGCTCATCGAGACTCGAAATGTGGATGGAGCATTCGTTAACCCTAACGCCATAACAAGGAATTCAAGTGACCATGATGGGTTGAAAGGCTGTTTTTCAACGTCTTGCCCCACATGAGGACTGGTAGAAACCAAAGGCTAAATCCATTTGGAAAAACCTTAGCACCATGTAATTCTTCCAATAGTTCGCCGATCACCTAATGGGAAATTTATCCTTCATCAGATTGAATTGAGCGCCGATAATCAACACACATACGCCATGATCCGCCGCTTTAGGAACCAAAATTACGGTGAAGAATAAGGAGAGTTGCTATGTCCGATTATCCTTGTTGTAACAACTTGGTGCATCGCTTTTCGATCTCAAATTTTTGGGCATGGGGATAACGATAGGGACGGACCACCACCGCTTCACCCCGGCTCTAGAGGGATTCGATGATCACAACGGCGAGAAGGAGGTGTCGTGTGGCTCGTCAAAACTTTTGGAAAGGAAGAAAGAAGTGTCCGGATTTTTGAGAATTATTGTCCGTCATTGACATTGCCTTCATCTCCGTAAATTGAACCGGGTTCTTTCTTGAAGCCCAGGCAAGGTAATGGGTGGGCCCCAACCTTAAATGTCATCCACAATTCCTCAAAGTCCCATAAAATAGGCCCTAAAGTTTTGAGCCAATTAACTCCAAGGACCATATCAACCTCACCCGCATGAAGAACCCATGGATTCACCTTTATAGTGACGCTTGTGGAACTCAATTCTTACATTGTTGCGCCTTCCCAAGCAATCGACCATCTCCCCACTTGCCACTTTGGCCCTAGCACCTCTTTCAATTCCATAGTAAGCTCACATCTTCCCAATAAGGAAGAATCGATGAAGGTATGAGTGCTTCCCGAATCAACTAAGGTCAGAATTGGTTTCCATTCAACTTCCCCGATATTTTCATGGTTTGTCATTCCACCCTTTCCAAAGAATAGCATTGAGCGAAATTATGGGTTGCTCAAAGGTGTTCTTGTTCATAATCCCACCGCCTTCCTCGCTTCCTCACAAAATTCAATCCAAAATAGACGCTTACACCGATGGCCCCGACAAACATCTCATCACAATTGAAGCAGAGCCCTTTTTACGACGATCCTCCATTTCCTCAAGGCCAATCGCCAATGTTTCGAGATTTGGCAAGGGGAAAAGACGAAATTCTCGTGGCTTCATCCTCCGTGGTTCAAAACTTCGGGCGCTTGATTTCGACGTCAGACAATGGATTGTCTTCGAACTTGCCATGTTGGATCTAGGGACAAATTAATAGAAACTGACTATTTATAATCAAATCAAACTAGCAGAGCCACTAGTTTTGCAATACCAAATCCATTTAGGTTGACAAAATGCAAGTTGAAATGATCCAATTTTCTATAATCAATTACTGTAAGCTGAGGCTCAAAAGAGTTGCCAGACCAATACAAAATAGTGATCTGTTGAATGTCTCAGAAAAAAAAAAATCCCTGTTGGTAACTGAAAACAATTTTACAGTCTACGGCTAAACTCTTAGCAATTAAAGAAATCATGATAAGATTCATTATTGAACTATTGCAGCTATAAATAGCTTGAAAATGAGCTGTATGGATCTATTTGCTATTCAGATGAGATCTAAAACCCCATGCAAAATTATATATGTGACAACCCAACTGAACAATTAACTTTTAAGCTCAAAAGCCTCCTATCAGGAGGCAGTATTCCAAACATTGTCATCACAAGAAGAGGAGGAAGACCTGGCGTTCACATCAACAAAATGGCATTTCCAACATGTTATAGAGCTGTTATATTTGAACTCGAATCTAGTCATATAATGAAAGTGCTACAAGTATATCTGATCCATCATTGGATATCATCCAACAGATTAAATGCGGTCAAATGATTTTGTTTTTTTTACCAGTATTAGAGCTCTTATGACTAGAAGGCCTCAAGCTAAAGCCACGCTGCAGTACGATGGATTCTAATTTATTGATAATTGTCCATACTTGAGTAAAGGAGCATGTTAGGAAAATAACTAATTAACTCATAAGCCACAGTGAACAACTAAAAGCTTTTAAAATTGAATGGATTCTTGACAATAAGAATACATCAAGGTGTAAATTCTCAATCTCAACAAGCGTTATTAAATGAAGAAATCAAGTTCACCACATGCCAAAAAAAAGAAATTAGTATAGTACCTTCCATATGATGGCAGTGCAATCACTTGAAGAAGAGGCTAAGTACTCGCCATTATTAGAGAATTGTACAAACCAAACTTCATCTTTATGTTCTGTCAAAATCTGTAAAAGAAACAAAGAACAAGGATGACTTAAACACATGATATAAGCAACATGCAGGATACATAAGCCAATACTCATTTTATCCATAGCCTAATGATTTTAATTTATTTCTGCTCCTATGTACTTGAATGATACTGCTGTTCTACAAAAGGGCAACAATAACCATGAAGCCCCAGCACAATTTCAACATACCCTAATCATAAGGTGCAGATAATATGCAACAGATTAAGCAACCAGCACGAAAGAGTAAATATTAAGTACACAATGAATAAATCAATGCAGTTCTTCCATGCCTGGAATATTGTGAAATATGATCTAGAATCATTAAAAAAAAAGTCCCATATGATCCTAACTGATCCATTCTTTGACTATGTTTAAAATACTAACAGTGGAAAACTTTTCCACTTTGAGTTTCAAAACACCTTTTTACTCTGGTTTTTAGTCAATTCTTTTAAAAATGTTGTCATTTTACATAGAAAAGGCACAAAAGAGGAAACAAAGATACCAACAAGAGTCAATAATTTGACAATATATTTAATCATTCGAATGTTCTAAAGTAAATTAAATTCTTGCCATATAGTTTGCGTTACAACTTTAAACAATAACAACAGAAGACCTATAGTCACATTTTCATTGACTTTGTTATATACTCACGTACACACCAAAAGAAAAAATATATTGTACTAATTATGTAGCATCATTGTGCCGAAATAGCTTTAAAAATCAGCAAGAAGCACACCTGAGCAGTCTCACAAGGAAGCTGATCTCTTGTGCAGCAATGATCTTCACACAGTGAAATGGCATCCATTGAATTATGATACAAACAAGATTCAATTTGTGGGATAACAACAGTTTCAACCAGATGTTCCAACCTTTTCTCAGGTAGCACAATTGGTGGAGGAAGTAATTTTACCAGTTCTGTTGATAGTCTTTTTCGCATCTCTTGGATACTATCATCCTTCTTATCTACTTCCACATCCTTCCAGCACAGAATACTGAAAGCTAGATCATGCATATTTTCCCTGCCAAGTCGAAACAAAGGAACCCGCTTTCTTAAAACAGTCAGTGCCAATGAGTCCTCCCCACAAATCAAATACTCTAGCAAGCATTGCTTAAACACAAGAAACATAGCTGAAGCTCTAGTCTCACCCGGAAAGTCCTCCCTTGCACTGAGTGTATTAATGCAGCCATCCCAATTTCCTTCAGCTACTTGTGATTCCAACAACTCCAAATCCATGGATTTGCACGAGATGCCAGATTCTGATTCCAGACATAAAGCAGACTTTCTATAACCCAATGAATAAAGGCTTTGGATGATGATTCTAATAAATTCATGCGTTTTTATCAGACCTTTTGGACCAACTTTTTTAGCTGAATCGTCCATCAATGAACTTCAGCAAATTCTTTGCTGTTTTGATAAGCTTCCTCGCCTTCTATTATCAGATATTCCCATTTCACAGATTATCCCTTAGTAATGGCAACAAATTGGATTGAAATTCCAGCCTCTATGGACGTCAATTTTCAAGGAGACACGTTCACACAAGGAACCAAACACCCTCTTTACCATGTAATCCAAACCCAAAATGATAACTGCATGAAAGCCGCCAGATAACGAAGAAAAAGCATAAAACCATCACTAAAAGACAAAAGGAATGACTATTAAAACATAATGCAAAAATGATCCCAACCCACCAGGCCCGGTTTTTAAAATTGCAAAACTTAATGCCCCCAAATGAATGGACACTCTTCTTTCAACAGGCAGAAAATTAGTTTAACAGAACTCAGCTTCTCATGTTTGTATCTCAAAATAAACTGCCCCAGTCAACATACATCTACCTTGTTCAAAATTCAGCAACAACATCAGCCAGTAATTTGAGACAATTAACAGGCAATACATTAAAAAGAGAGATAAAGAAAAACTCAGCAAGACCAACCAGATGCGCAAAAGAGGGAGCAGTAAGAAAAACTCAGCAAGACCAACCAGATGCGCAAAAGAGGGAGCAGTACAACAGGTTTACACAGAACACTGTATAAGAAAAGCACAAAAAAGATCATCACTTCAAAAGACAAAAAGAAGGGGGAAAAAAAGAGAAAGCATACCAGAAAGAGACAATTGCAGCCAAGTGGAATTCGACGAGGGGAAGTAATGATCTGTAGGTAAATAAGGACGAGGATTCGATTCGGAACTCTCAAGGAAGTGATGCTGTTCATGAAACGGAATAGAAGTGAACAATTAAAGATGCATCCGATGCTGGAGAAGGTGCGAAACGACCCTATCACCGGTAGTCTTTTACCTGTCTAAAATAAATTCGTCCTATTTTATTATTTTACTAATTTTGTCTGGATAAATAAATTTATTATGTCAATTAATTATTAATAATTTATTAACGGAGAAAATCATTCAAGTTAATTATTAATTATTTATACAAAATAGTTCATAAATAAAAATGAGAAATTGAATATATTTTTAAAATAAGTATTGATATTTTTAGGGATTTCATAAATTTATGATGTCAATTAATTATTAATAATTTATTAGCAGAGAAAATCATTCAAGTTAATTAATTATTTATACAAAATAGGTTATCAATAAAAATGAGAAATTGAATATATTTTTAAAATAAATAATGGTATTTTTAGGGATAACAAACTAAATAGTACCTAATCTTTTAGATTTTTTTAATAAGCGTCAAACTTTTAAAAAAATTTAAAACTTATATAAGTCAAGTCAAAAGGTTGGTTTACCAAATCCATCAAATGTCAGATAAATGTCCATCTATTAATTACATAAGCAAAAACAACAGTTTGACCTTATTTATACAAATTTTAAAAGATTATTCATTGAATTAAAAAATTAAAAATTTAGCACTAAATTTTTAAAAGTTTACTATAAAATAAACGTTAAATTCTACTGAATTTTGCGATTATAACCTAAATTTTAAATATAGTAATAAAATACTTAAACTTTTATTTTTGCAAAATAACCCAACATTTGTATTTTTGTTAATATTATTAATATGGCATATTATGTCACCTGTTAACTTTGAGATTGGATAACACATGGAGTTTATTTTCTACATCAAAATAAAAATATATTTTAAAATAAATATGAGTTATGTAAATAACTCATTTTTCTCTTTTTGCCTTTCCCACACACTTTAGTATCACAAAAAGATGGTATTACAGAAGATGGTTATTGATGTAATCAATTTAGCATCAATTTGACGAGGGAAAAATGATGCTAAGATGGTTATTGGAGTAGGAGATTATGAGATCAAAACATCAAACTCTTAATTGGGTTCTTCTTCTTTTGCTCTATCTCCTTCTCCAACTAAGAGAACAACCTTGGAGAGAAAATACATTTACATGTACAAGTTGGCTTAAGTTTCCCTTTTAGGATAATTTCTTTTATTGTGATTTTGTTGAGTTATAGTAACTTTCTTGTGAAAGAAACTTGGCTTGATTATTTACAGTATTGATGTTAGTGTCCTCAATTTCTTTTTAAAAAATTTCTTTTACAAACTCAAAAATTTGGAATGCTTTCTGAATTTGGAATTACCTTAAAATCTTATAGTATTTGATCAAACATATTTCTTTTTTTTAAGTTCTCTTCCTTCCTGGTTCTCCAAGTTTTTATTACCATGACTGACTAAATCAGGTTTATCAACAAAAAAAAAAAAAAACAGAAGCTATTGGATATGCCATGTCTTCTATTTAACTTTTTCAAGTTAATGATGTGAATACTAAACAATTTGATCATGAATTAATGATATAATCATATTATAGAGGACAGTAGGCATTTTGCTGCCACGAGTGTCGGTATAGGGAGATTTTTTAGATAAGCTAATGTTAATGGAGCTTATTCCTAATAGTTCTTGTTAAACTTTAGCAATCAATCAAATTACCATGCAACTCATTTAAATAAAATAGCATCATTAAGTTTTCTCTTCCTTTTTCTTTTTCCCTCTAGTAGTCACTTTTTTGTTCTTTCATTTTAGTGTTTTAAGAACCAAAGAACTATATATCACTGGTACTACTCAAACAAATCGGTAGCCAATTTTTGCAATTCTTTTACCATCATCTTAGTGACAGTAGAAATTTCAACGAGAGCAAGAAGAGAAAATGAGTTATTTTCATATTTTATTTTTATTTAAATTATATATTTTGTTGACATGGAAAATGAAGTTCATGTTCAATTTATGTGGTAAAGATGGTAGGTGACATGGTATGTCAAGTCAGCAACGTTAATGGAAAAATTAATGTTAGGTTATTTTTGGAAAAAATTAAAAATTTATGCATTTTATTGTTACTTTTAAAGTTTATGTTAGAATTGTAAAATTTATGAATTTTTTAATAATTACCTTTAAAATTTTCCAAAAGGTTAAAAACTTTTGAATCTAATATCTCTTTTTTTAAAAAATACAAGCTTAGGAGTATAATTTGATTAAGAAACAAATGGCTTAATAGCCATATTATGAGCTAAGATGATAACCTTTTCACCAAGGGGAGAAAACTAGTTATTTATTCCTAAAAGGAATGCTCCAATAAAGTTTAACTATAATTATACGTAGAACAACTCTTTAAACCAACTAGTTAATTAGACCCAAGTTTGAGTTAAAATGTGTGTAAGTAAGATTTATATTAAGATCATTTTTAATTTGTGTAACTTTAATTAATGCTAGTCCATTGCATATTAGATTCCCCATTTTATAGATGAGCTTATGTTGTATATGAGGTGGATCTTGTGCATAATGAGTTGTTCCCTAATTGAGCTTACCAAACCTTGAAAAATGTAGTTGTTGCGAACCTCTTTTCATTGGAAAACTATCTATTTTCTCTCCTTCCAAATGGCATAAATTGTTTTCCTAAAAGCAACTCTATACATTAAGAAGTAACCCTTGCATATATTGTTCTTTTGACTAGTCCAATCAATAAGCTTTAGCCAATCTAAATGTGAAGACGATTGGTTAAAAAGTTGTTAACTTTTTTTTGTCACAGGATAAAGAAGTATTGACAGTGTAAAAATAGATTCAAACTCCATTTTACAAAGTGTGTAAGGTTTAACGATGTTGGAGAATTTTAAATAGGATTAAAGAAGGAGACTATCCTTGCCCATTGCAGAAGTTAAAGTTAAATCGGAAAAGAAAAATGTTAAATGAAAACTTAAATTGGAAAAGAAAAATGTTAAATGAAAACTAACTTATTTATTCTAGTTTACAAAAACTAGTTAGATTATAAAAAATTAACTAGTTAATTAATATATCAGTTGATTTTTAATAATAAGGGTTATTAAGGTAAATCAAACTAAAAATTTGGTCGTTTCAAGATTTTTGTAGTTGAATCCACCAAATTGGTTCAATTTTTTAATCATTGCTTAGGTTTAACGCTCCAAAAATTATACTCCTTTAGATAATGTCCTGGATCTATTTAACCCAAAATATTTCTTTATCATTCAGAAATCTCCAAATCCTCTTCATGATTAAAATTGTTTTAGTTGTTTTAATAGGAACAATTCCCATATCCACCTCTTTTTAGGTAAGCAAACCTCTTGCCATTTAACTTTTGTAATTGATATCTTTAAAAATGTCTTTAGACTATAAGAAGCATTTCATCATCTTTTCCAAAGGTTAAATCAAAGTCTTAGAAAAAACTAAACAGGTTGTCTAATAAACAGGTAAACTGTTGAGGATTAAGTTTATAAGTTACACTCTACATATAAAAGAAAGGAATCTATTACAAAAATGTTAATCCCCTTCTGAAGTTTTTTCAATAAAGGGAGAAGTCCTTACAAGTTGGTATTTTAGTGTTAACAGTTATTCCCAAGTAGGTAAAGGGAGGTTTTATGACTTTCAATCCTACTAGGCAAGAAAGCTAGATGGAGAGACGATTTATAGATGTTGAAATAAATAACTAACTTTTCTCATTATTGATTGATAGCCCTAAAAGATCTTTAAATATATGAAGAGCTATCATTAAAAAAAACTCACAGAGGTGGGATCAACTCTAACTAGAAGAAAAAAGATCATCAATAAAAGACAAGAAATTTTTTTTAAGCCTTTTGCATTTGTTACGATATCTAAAACTCCTCTCCTTATTGATAACAAGATTAATTAGTATAATAAAGACTTTAACCTATAGAGTCAAAAGATAAGGGGAAAGAGGATCACCTTGACTTAAACCTTAGTAGTCGTATTCACCAAGACATAAAAAGAGTCAAGTTAATGATTCCTTAATCTAGTTGCAAATTTTAAGAGAAATCCAAAAGCTTTCAATGAATGTAAGATGAAATCTCCATTAACATTACTTAAAAGCTTTGTGAAAATCATTCTTTATTGTATAACATCTCATAAAATATGTATTATGTATTAAGTATTGAAAACCTCTTGTGCTAACAAGATAATGTCACTAATTTGTCTCCCTTTAATGAATGCAACTTGTGATTGATTGATGAGAGACTTGTTAAGTTAAGAAGACTTCACTTATTTAATTTGGATGAAAATCAAATAATAATAATCATAGAAGTATGTGAACTATTTTGATGAGTTTGTTAAGTGCATAGAAAAATATAAGTGACATAAATCGTCAAATCAAGACGATACATAGTCAAACCAAGACGATATTTAAGACTCAAAACGGTCCACTAAAGACAGTCAACATAAGAAGATACAGAAGGTCAATATAAGAAGATACAAAAGGTCAACGTAAAAAGATACAAGGTCAATATAAGAAGATACAGAAGGTCAACATAAGAAGCTACATAAGGTCAACACAAAAGATACAAGGTCAACTCAAGAATAAGACAAAGCGCGACACCAGACCAAAGCGTGACACCAGACGAAGCATAGTACCAGATGATGGAAATGAAAACTATTATAGGACTCAACTAATAATGGTTTCTAGAAGATTCAAGAAGCAGTTTTCTCAAGAAGACAGTTGAAGACTTAGGTTATAAATATTAGTTATAGTTGTAAACTAAACAACGCTTACAATAAAAACAATACAAGAGAGAAAATTTGATTGTACAATACTTAGAGAAACTCTGTACTCAAGTGCGAAAGAAAGAAAACGAATACACCTGTAAAGTGAAGCTTAAACAATATATTTCCAAGTGAAAGAAAGGCTAGAGCTTAGAGAAGTTAAGGAAGCAGATAAAGAATACTTTGTGAGAAAGACCTGAAGAGGCTCTGCAAATGTAGAAAGGATACTTGTAACGTTGAAGAGTATAGTGAAATCTCAGAAAAACTCTGAGGACTGGACGTAGCCCAAGGTTAAGGGGAATTAGTATAAAATCGCGGTGTCTATTTTCTAACCTATATCTTTTTAATTTTCTTGTTATTAAAAGGGTAGATAATAATTTTTGCGATTGCATTACTCATCGATTTAAGTGAATTGTTTTATAATCATCTGAATTTGTAAAGAAATTCAAGAAATTTCTAAAGATTAATATCTTTGAAGATTTTACACAATTCAACCCCTCCTTCTTGTATTCTACATATTATACGTGATTTCTATATTAACAAGTGATTTTCTTTAGTTGGTATCATAGCAAGGTTTTCAAGAATGTGAGTAAAGATGAATGTGAAGAGGTTATTAATGCCTCTACTATTCACAAAATGGGAGTCAAGATTGAAGTTGAAACAGATAAAGGATTTACACCGAAAGCAAAATTTGAGGGGGAGCTTATAGTAAGACGAAGTAAGAGTGAACAAGTTCCATCTGAAATACAAACAAAATCTTGATCAACAGGAAGAATATCCACAAAAGGAAAGGTTGAATAATCATCTGATGTGCCAATACAAGTTAAGACGATTCTACAAAGGGAGGAGAGCAAGGTTCAACGATCAACACACCAAGTATCTTTGGAGAGGAAGGCTAAGACACTCCAATCAAAAGAGCCCAAACAGTTAAGAAGGTCACCAAGATTATTGATCCTATGACAATAAGAACAGAAGAAGCAAAAAGTTGTGATTCTTGGTGGAGATTCTAAGAAGCAAGAGCAATGACAGCAGCCTACCAAATCAATTATCTCTATCCTGCAAAGTCAATAAGCAAAATCATCCGGAGAGACAAAGATAAAAAAGAAGTTAGTATTTGAGAGGAAGAATCCTCAATAGCAACTCTCTTCCAACCCAACAGAAGAACAAAAGAGGATGAAGTTTAGTCAGAAAAAGGTTTCTTCATCTAATGTTCCACAAAAGGCACAGACAGTTGAACACTAGCTAGTACTTTACAATCCTTCTCAACCAATCAAGAAAAAGGATTTGAAAATGAAGGCTATAGAAAAATCAATACTTGTTTGAAACATAAGTTCAATTATTATCAGAGAACCTTCTAAGCTGACAGTTGAGGTATAAATCAAGGTATAAATCGAGCCTATACTAGTAAACGATCAGACAATACATCTTCTTAGTCATGAAGAATGAAGATTATATGGTATTCTGCGAGATGAAAGGTCAAAACCATATCTAATGAAGATTTCAAAGGACCGTTATACAATCTATCCGATTACAAGCAAAATAAGAATAAAGATTGTACCAAATGTACAACCAAGATGTCCAACCCCTGTAGTAAACGAAGAAAAAGGGAAGAAGAAGATGTTTCTTGAAAGGCATGAAGATGATCTTATAGAAGAACAGATTCAAGTGGTTGTGAAGAATATAGATGATGCATGTCATGCAGCTCAACCTGTAGGTGCCTATGTGTCATATCACATATCAAGAGCATCAGGAATTCAATTTAAAGTTTCTACTAAAGATGAAAGTTTGAAGGTAGTTGGCACATTGACAAAAGGAAGGTACAGAAGTATCACAATAAAAGGTATCAATTTTAACTTAGAAACCTTTATGCATTTAATCACGCATTTGAAACCCTTAGGTTTCATACCTTTAGTTAAAAATGTTTTACGCCTTCTTGAGCAACCAATTTATAAACTACCCAGACTTGATGATCTTGATCTCCCAGAAGGAAAATAAACTTTCAAATTACCCTCAATCAAAATCATAGAATTAGACATTTCACCTAGAGAACCATCTATTGTTTAACACCTTCACCCATTTAGTGAAATACAACAAGATCCTATTGTTAATTCGGAGTTCTTGAAACATTTCATCAATTGGACTAAAGTTAGTCACAAGCAGAAGGAAGTTCAAGATGCCTTAGCAAAAAAAGATTGAGGAAATTCATACTAAGGTTAATGAATTGGGTGATTTAGTGGGTGATCTTCATGAAAAACTAACACTTCTATGTGTTTCTATTGAATAAGACCTCAAGACGATCTGCACTAATATTCAACATATGTATTCTGAAATTCTGAAGCGTTTAAGATGAATTATCTTTTTGATTAATAACAAATAGGGGGAGAAAAGGGGAGAAAAATGGAGAATATTAGAAAGCATTGTATATCTTATGCATATCTTGTGTATTGCTTTATTTGTTTATACATTTACATTATTTGTCTATACATTATAAAACTTCCCTTTGAGTTTTAAAGGAATCTTTTTATCACATAAAACCCTTGATGTGCTTCGTCATTTGACCTATCTAGATCTAATATGATGTACTATATTGGCATTAATATTATCATCTCTCTGAATAATGGACTTGAGATACTTAAAACTCGATTTTGTGGTATGACGTCAGTATCAAATGTTACCACCGCCTCATATACCATCTGACTTCCCAAAAAGTTGCATTCTAAATACTCTGTCTTAGTCCTGCTTATTCTAAAACCTTTCGATTCTAACGTAACCCTCCAACGCTCTAACTTGAAATTGACTCTCTTTTTGGTCTCATCCACTATGACAATATTATCAACAAATAACATTCACCAAGGTACCTCTCCTTGAATATGTTTGGTAAGTTCATCTAATACTAATGCGAACAAAAAAGGGACTTAAAACAAAGCTTTGGTGTAGCTCAACATTAATAGAAAATGTTTCTGTGTTGCCTCCTATCGTCCTCATGCTAGTCAATGTTCTTTCATACATATCTTTAATTAAGCTAATATAGGTCATATGAATGCCCTTTTCTTCCAAATGTTGGACCAATCGTGGTTGACAAATTAAATCCCACTTATGTTTTGATAATAATAAAATGTATAAAATTGGTTAAGAAATTATTCCAGGTGATTTGGATTCAAATACATCAAGACTGCATCAATCTTGAATGGGCAAGACATAAATCATGGTGAAGTCAAGAAGGAAATAATCTTCATCATGCTAGAGACATTAAATATGAAGATTATAGAAGATTTGATTGAATATATCCGTTGAGTCAGCAACAAGTCGACCAACATTTCATAAGTCGACTAATAAATTAAAGATCATCAGATGGGGGTTAAAATAAGTCGACTAATATGTTACAAGTCGACTACAAAACAATTGAATAGGAACACTAGTCGACTATCATGGCATTAGTCGACTGATCGAAGAGCGAAGATGAAACCTGCATTAAAAAATGTTGATACTAGTCGACTAGTCGACTATCAGGTAACTGACTATAAGGTACTAGTCGACTATAATACCTCGACTAGTCGACTATCAGGTGAAACTGAGGCAAATTCATCCAGATCAATCACAAATGGAAAGGAGGAAATCAATAAACGGCTAGGAGATATCAAGCAACGGCTAGTAGATGATCTACAACGTTTATATTGATCTAGAAGCCTGCAAATAAAAAGAGGAAGATCAAGAGATCAATTGGGGGTCGAAAAAGACAAAAGCTTTCTGATCATCTTTCATAATCATCATTGTTATTACTCTAAATTTCTCTCTGCACATTCAAGTGTATCTAGCTATATCGAGCCTTACTTCAATTATTTATCATTGTTATTGTGAGTTGAGTGATTAGAGGAGAATCACTTGTGAGGTAGGATTTGTGCCGGAAGAAAATTAATTGCAAAGGTAGCTTGAGCCGGAAATCAAGTGGTGTTGGTAGGATTTGTGCCGGAAAACAAATCAGTTGTAAAGGTAGCTTGAGCCGGAAATCAAGTGGTGTTGTAAGAGTTCACACTAAACTAAAAAGTGTGTAGTAAAGTGGTTTAACAAATCCTAAGTGGGAGCTTAGGTAGAGGACGTAGGTCTTAGCACCGAACCTCTGTAAAAACAGTGTTTGCTCTTCTTTCCTACTCTTTGCTTTTAAATTTGTTTAAATTGTTTTGCGTGAATTAATTTCTGATTTTATTGTAGAATTTTACGAAAAACTTTAAAGATTTATTTAACCCCCTTCTAGATCGTTTACAATTGGTATCATAGCAGAAGTATCCAGAGATGGCACACAACAATCTAGCGGAAGGAGGTAACACTAATAATCGCCATCCTTTGTTTAATGGTACTAACTATTCTTCTTGAAAAAATCTTATGAAGTATCACATTATAAGCGACGGAGTGGAGTATTGGAAGATCATCATCTTCGGTCCACATGTTCCATTAAAAGAAAATGGTGAGTTAAAAACGGAGCTATAGTACGACGACAATGATTGGAAGCAAGCTTACATCAACGCGAAAGGTATGAAATTGATATATTGTGCTCTCACGGTTGAGGAAAGAAATCGAGTAAATTCTTGTACCAGTGCTAAAGAAATGTGGGAGAGACTACACATCACTCATAAAGGAACCAATCAAGTTCGAGAGACAAAAATCAACATGTTTCTCTATAACTATGAAATGTTTGTCATGAAAGAAGGTGAGTCTATTTCTACTATGCTTGATCGTTTTGCAGAAATTATCATTGGGTTAGGCAACCTTGGACAACACATGACGGATAGTGAGAAGGTGAAAAAGATTCTTCGTTCACTACCGAAAGAATGGGACTCACAAGTCACCGCTATTATAGAGTCTAAGGATCTCAATCATTTAGAATTCAATGCCTTGGTGGGATCACTTATAAACTATGAGATCATTCTCAAATCAAGAGGAGGAAGATGTAAGTCACAAAAGTCAATTGCTTTAAAAGCTAATGTTTCTTCTCTTGATGAAAGTGACGAAAAAATAGATGAAGAGGAAGAAGATGAAGAACTAGCAATGTATGCTAGAAACTTGAGAAAGTTCAAAGGACTACTCAAAAATAGGAGGAAAGAATTAAGTGGTGGAAGAAATGAAGAAAAAAAGGAGTACACCATGGAAAGAAGGACCAAAAATTATGAAGAAAAGAAAAGCAATGAAGAGTGTTGGAAATATGAAAAAGAGGACATCATACTAGAGAATGCAAAAGCTCATCCTTCACTTCAAATCTCCAGAAAAATGACAAGTATGACAAAGGAAAAAAGAAAGCTAGCCTAGTAGCCACTTGGAGTGATGATGAGGAAGCATATCAAAGCAATGATGAAAACAACTAAGCTCTTATGGCAAATAGCTCCTTAACAAGTGATGATGAAGATGAGGTAACATTCATTGATCAAGATCATAGAGATTCTTTTAATGCTTTACAAATTGATTTTGAAGAAGCTATTGAAATCAATAAGAGGTTGAGAAAGAAAATAAGAGATCTAGTTGCTGAAAATAATTTTTTGCATAAGACTATTGATGATTTAGATTGCTCTAAGGAAGACCACTCTACATGCCTTGCTGAAAAAGAAAATCTTACTTGTGAGCTTGATAGACTTAGAAAGAAATTTTCTTATGTGGTTGGAAAAATTGCTGGTGGAAATGAAAAATTTGAAAAGATGTTGTCTTTACAAAGATATTCTATTTCTAAACATGGTTTAGGATATGATCCTTTTGATAGAGATTGTTCCTTGATTTTCAAATTTACTAAAGATGAAAAAGTTGCTAAATGTGCTGGATGCTTAAAAGATGGTCACATAGAAATTGCATGCAAAAATATTAGAAGATGTATTAATGTGAAGAAAATTTGGGTAGTAAAAGATACAACTCCTCCTAATGTGGTTTATATGACTAACCAAAATGGACCCAAAATGGCCTGGGTACCAATGAGAAGAAAGAATGTTTCAGTTGTAGGTACAAGCAAGGAATGAAAATCTACTAAGCACATGATACATTGATAGTGGATGTTCAAGACATATGAGTAGAGACAAGAACTTATTTGCAGAAATTAGACCAAAGAATCAAGGATATGTCACTTTTGGAGACAACAACAAAGGTAAAGTCATTGGTATTGGTAAAGTGGGTAAGGAACCTTTGCCTACCATTAACAATGTTTTACTTGTTGATGGCTTGAAACATAATTTACTAAGTGTTTCTCAATTATGTGATATGAATTTTAATGTGACATTTGAATCATCTCATTGTATGGTTAAGAAAGATGAAAATGTTGCTTTAATTGGTTTGAGACATGGAAATACATATATTGTTGACCATTGCATCAAGAGATAAGGTGTTTAAATGCTTCAGTCGAGTATTACAGCCATAGTCGGGTAATTAATCTATTTCTCAAAGCTAGTCGACTAATTATATGCGACCAGTCGACTAGTTTTATATCAGATAACCCCCACTCTTGTTTTTATTTATTATTAGTCGACTAACCCCCTGCCAAGTCGACTATAAGTTATCTGGGTCTTCTTTAAAAACTCACTTTTTTCCCAAATCTCCTAAAACTCATTCTTTTCTACCTTTGAGATTTCTTCATGATGATGTTTCTCCACCATGATGATTTTTGTATCTAGCCAAGACCGACGTTTCATATTGTTTGTGACTGTTACTTGAGACTATTTGTGTTTGATGGCTTGTTTCTCTATTTAATGTGATTGCGATAATTTTTCATCTTCATATTTGTGTTTCTTCTTCATACTGATGACTATTTTCACCTATTTCATCTAGGAGGAGATTGTTGGTTTGTATTAGTTGTTTTGATTATGACAAAAAGGGGGAGTAAAATGAGAAATTGGATATTCTTTAGTTACTTGATTAAGGGGGAGTATGTATGTTAAATTGTCTTTGATTTGAGTCTATCTTGATTTCAAATTACTTTTATGAATTTGGTCTTACAAGGTTATTAAATTCATTGATTTATATGATTAAGGGGGAGACAATCTAACCAAAAAGACAAGGCATAAAACCTTGATCAATGTTTCTTTGTTTTTATTTCTTAAACAATTTCTAAGTGTTTTGTCATTATCGAACATGGGGAGATTGTTGGACCAATGGTGGTTGACAAATTAAATCCCACTTATGTTTTGATAATAATAAAATGTATAGAATTGGTTAAGAAATTATTTCAGATGATTTGGATTCAAATATATCAAGACTGCATCAATCTTGAACGGGCAAGACATAAATCATGGTGAAATCAAAAAGGAAATAATCTTCATCATGCTAGAGACATTAAATATGAAGATTATAAAAGATTTGATTGAATATATCCGTTGGAGTCAGCAACAAGTCGACCAACATTTTATAAGTCGACTAATAAATTAAAGATCATCAGATGAGAGTTAAAATAAGTCGACTAATATGTTACAAGTCGACTACAAAATAACTGAATAGGAACACCAGTCGACTATCATGGCACTAGTCGACTGATCGAAGAGCGAAGATGAAACCTGCAGTGAAAAATGTTGATACTAGTCGACTAATAGACTATCAGGTAGTTGACTATATAGTCGACTATCAGGTGAAACTGAGGCAAATTCATCCAGATCAATCACAAATGGAAAGGAGGAACTCAAGGAATGACTAGGAGATATCAAGCAACGGCTAGTAGATGATCTACAACGTCTATATTGATCTAGAAGCCTGCAAATAAAAAGAGGAAGATCAAGAGATCAATTGGGGGTCGAAAAAGAGAAAAGCTTTCTGATCATCTTTCATAATCATCATTGTTATTACTCTAAATTTCTCTCTGCACATTCAAGTGTATCTAGCTATATCGAGCCTTACTTCAATTATTTATCATTGTTATTATGAGTTGAGTGATTATAGGGGAATTACTTGTGAGGTAGGATTTGTGCCGGAAGACAAATCAATTGCAAAGGTAGCTTGAGCCGGAAATCAAGTGGTGTTGGTAGGATTTGTCTTGGGAAAACAAATCGGTTGTAAAGGTAACGAGCCGAAATCAGTGGTGTTGTAAGAGTTCACACTAAACTAAAAAGTGTGTAGTAAAGTGGTTTAACAAATCCTAAGTGGGAGCTTAGATAGAGGACGTAGGTCCTAGCACCGAAGCTCTATAAAAACAGTGTTTGCTTTTCTTCCCTACTATTTGCTTTTAAATTTGTTTAGATTGTTTTGTGTAGATTAATTTATGATTTTATTGTAGAATTTTACGAAAAACTTTAAAGATCTATTCAACCCCCATTCTAGATCGTTTACTCCAAACACCTTCATAAGAGTTCTCTAGAAACCCTGCCATACGCCTTCTCTAAATCAATAAAAACTATATGCAAATTCCGTTTTCGTTCCTTATAGCATTTCATTAATCTACAGAGTAGATATATTACTTTTGTCGTGAACTTACCAGGCATAAATCTAAATTGGTTGGCCAATATAGAAGCAGCTCTTCATATTCGCTTTTCAATTACCTTTTTCATACAACTTCATAATGTGCCTTAATAATTTGATGCCTCTATAGTTGTGACATTGTTAGATATCCCCTTTAGCCTTGTATAAAGGGATCAACCTACTCAATCTCCATTCACCAGCATTTTTGTTGACTCGAGGATCATATTAAAGAGATGAATTAACCACTCAATACCGACAACTTCTATTCACTTCGATACCTCTATAGGGATCTTATTTGGCCCAAAATCTTTCCACTTTCCATCCCTCTTAAAATCCTTATAGTTTCTCATCTTGTAACCTTTTATCACGAGTACTTGTTAAGAATATATTGCGGTACGGAGGGTTCACCTAATTCCATATTGACCACTATGTTTTCGTTGTACAAGTCATATAAGTATTTCTGCTATCTCCTTTTGATGACTTGGCCTATGTGAATTGAAATCATTCCTTCTATATGTCCTATCTTGTGCTAGCATAAATTTTTTTTGTCCTACTTTAACGTGTCCAAATTATTGTACATATCCGATGTGCTACTGTTAGCGAGTCGTTGGGGGTCAAATTTAGGAAGACTAGGAAAATGAGGCTGGAGCGGGCGTGTGCGTTTAGTAACAGTAGGAGTGAAAAGCGACATCGTTCCAAGTGTTGGCGTCCATGCCACGCTCGAGGTAACAAATGAAATGAAGCAAAAAGGACAGCGTCATCATTTCCCAAAAGCCGAAAAAACAACTTTGCTCGGACTGTTCCTCTCTACTATTACTCCACCACCAAGCAATAAAAGCACTTCCCCAACTCTCTCTCGCTCTCTCTCTACGTTGTCTTGTCTCAAGTTTCAACAACTCTCGGGCACTTTCTCCTGTAACCTAATCTCTTAGTCTCCTTTGTAAGTTGAAACTCCACTCTCTCTCCCTCTTTCTCTATAAGTTTCCTCGTGTACCTATCGTGAATGTCTGTGTAGATCCTCGCCGCATTTCATGGATCTGCTGCTCCACCGCGCTCGCATTGTCTCCGTTCCCTCTCTCTCCTAGGGTTTTAGCTTTGGTTCCGTGCTCTTCCCGCCAGTTTCGCCCTCTTCTGCTTTACTGTGGCTCAATGTGAGTGCCGCGTTCAACGGTTTGCGGCGCCGCCGGTGGCTTTGGAACTCCTGGCGGTGAAGCTGTTGATTTTCTAGGTGTTTGGTTTCTTGGCAATGTTCTTTGTGTATTCTAATTTGGATTAATAGATAATGATTATGAGTTCCTTCTCGGCGCTTCTGCTGCTGCTGCTGCTTTGCTTCGCTTTTAATAGTTTAGGTAATGTTACTGTTTCCTCCGGTGCTTTCTTTCTAATTCTTCATTAAATTCTTTGCTTTAGGAAGACCAGAGAAGAAAAAGGAACTATAATTGAGAGTATAAATCGCTAATTAAGTGGCAGTTTAAGTTCAGTCGACAAAAATTTTGGCTGCGATAGAAAGTGACCAAAATCTTGGTTAGTTATTGATTATAACCCGCATTTTGTCGTAGATAAAGCTATGGTAACTTCTTTACACTCTTTCCGAGGATTTGAGAGATTATTCATAAAGAATGTCTTGGGGCAAGCTGTATGAATGCGATCTATACTTTCTTTAATTAGCTGCATTTACCCATTGAATGCCAATTTATGTAACTTAACAGTAGCATTACTCAATAGGAAGTATATGTAGTATAGATGCTAGCAGTTTCCTTTTCCCTTATTCGGTTGAATTTGGGATAGTTTGTTGAGCTTGCTATCATATTTCTGCCTCTTGAGATCCAGATAAGATGTTTGCCTTTTGCAGTTCAGGGTTGTAAGATGTTTCATGTCAAAATAGTTGACCATTGTTCTCTCTTCCTCGTTTTAACTCTAACTTTTGTTTCAAAAGTTGGAATTTGCAAAATTTGAGAGGGAAAAAATAAATTGAACAATCTCCGGAATGTTTTATTTCATACTTATTAAAAATAAACTATGTATTCAGCTCGGCGTGCATTGATTCAATGACATTATAAATAAAGAATAGCGTCTCTTTTAGAATGTGTTTAGAGCATTTATAAGCTTTTGGGAAACAGAATTTTGTGTTCAGGTTGGCATGCATTGAACCATTGACTATATTGATAAAGAATAACATTTCTTCTGGGGAGTGTCAAGAGCAATGCTGGTGATATAGAAGAATGCGGCCTTTATAATGATTTCTTCAGTATTTTAGGAAAACCACTCTTGATTCTTTTAACATGTTAATTTGAGGAAAGCAGTAAAATATATTCTCTACCACGCTTTTCCATAATTTCCTTTTTTTTTGGGCCCTTTTTCCTGTTATATGTGTGGTTCTGTCAATATATATCATTGCAATGTGAGAGTAGATAGCAACTAATTTCCAGTGCGCACTCTTATGGTCTTCATTACAAGATCATTATAAACTATCTTTCACAACTAACATATTTGCATTCCTGCCCTCATTTTTCAGGTCATCCATTACTTCACTTGGAGTTTCCTCATCTGAAGCCAAATCAGGCATTATATATGAGACAGATTCTCGTGGATCATGGTATTATGTTGCAAGACTTCTTCATTTTTTTTCCTAATGCCTTTACTTTAACATGGACTTTGATATGTAAACTTTCCTTACAGAGATGATCTGGATTCTTGAAATTTTCTTATCTAGATTGAAGTAATTTGTAATTATTTGCATCTTCAACATTTAATAGGGCAGTTTCATTTTATGATATTCAACCCACTCAACTACAATAAACCATTTTACTCTTGTAAACTAAAAAAAATTATGTACAACTCTTTACTTTTCATGTGTCAACAATTCACAAAATATGATGGCTTGCCAAAGTGCCTGAATTTTATATCATTGCCTATGGAACTACTTTTGGTGAGCTTGATTTCTATCTACTTGTGCAAGTTTTCCTAGGAGTGAACTTCCTATAAATCATTCCTTGCTGTCTCATTGAGATTTCTGATTCATGTATTACTTGGCATATGAGGCTCCACTCAATTCTTAAGGTATGGTTATCCATAAGAAGTTAATCTGATCCTTGCAATGATGAGGCTAATTGTTGACAAGTTGGGACATGACCTGGGCAAATTGACATAATATCTCTGTAAGATATGACAAAGTTTTGGAAAATAATATCACAATAAATTGACAGATAGTTATCTTCAGAGATCTATATATTTTTTAAATTTTGCCTATTAGTTTCAAACCCAAAATCTTGTCATATTATACCACTTGCTCATTTTGGAATCCGCTGCACCTTGTTAAAATCCTCTTCCTTTTAGTATGTAATCTGTATTCACAAAATAATTATTAAGCAAATCACTAGGGAAAATGAAAACTTTTAGCTTGTTAGATTTTCCACTTTATTTGATGATTGTGCATCTAGCAATCAATTTTTAACATATGTACTTGCTGTACTGTTCACAGGACGGTCAGTTTCAGGCATTGTATCATTTCTCCAATTGCAGCCATCTCAACTGCACATTGTTAAGCCTTTTCTAGGCCCTTCACTTGCACCTGCACCTTCTCAAGTTCATCAAGGTACCTCTCATTATTTAAATCTCAGCACCTTGTCACTCATCTATTGCTCCAATGATTTTGTGGTTTCGTTATCTGTAATAGGTCCTGCATATGGTCCTATTACTGCCCCTTCACATAGACACCGTGTTCATCATCGTCATCATCATCGCCATCATCGTCGCCATGTGCAACCTTTTATGGGTGCTCCATCCCCTTCAGAAGAACAAGGTAAGATTTGAGAGTTATCATGAAATATTTAATTTCTTTCTATTTTCTTGTCTGTGGGATACTCTTTAGCTAATGATGTTGACTAGAGGATCCATGGCAGGTTGTGATCAAATCTGTGTTGAGCCACTTACTGCTACTCCCTTTGGTTCTCCTTGTGGCTGTGTTTATCCGATGAAAGTCAGACTTCTTTTAGATGTGGTCCCCATTGCTGTTTTTCCTGTGTTGAATCAGCTAGAGATTGAGATTGCATCAGGCACATACTTGGAGCAAAGTCAAGTGAAAATAATGGGTGCAAGTGCTGATAGCCAAAATCAGGGGAAAACAGTAGTTGATATCAATTTGGTTCCTCTAGGGGAGAAGTTCGATAATACAACTGCAATGCTAACATATGAAAGACTTTGGCATAAGAAAGTCCCTCTAAATACAACCCTGTTTGGCAATTATGAAATTATGTACATTAGTTATCCTGGTAATGGCGTCACTTCTCCTTTTACCTTTATACCTTCAGCTTTATACCATTATGCATATTTATGGTCTGAATGTTGATATCAGGAATTCCTTCTTCACCACCATATCCAAGTTACATGGGAAGTGGGCCGAGTGAAAGTGTGGGAGGTCTCCCCATCACTGCAAACTTTACGAACAAGAACCAGAAGATAAATCCTAAGATCATTGCCATCATTTCTTTATCAGCATTTGTATTATTATTGGTTCTTATTGGAGCAATCTTTATTTTAATAAGATGGAAAAAGTTTGGAAGACCTTCTAGTGCTGTTGGTCCCACATTTGCATCCTCTATGAACAAAAGATCAGGTATACCCATTCTGATATAGATTTTTGTTCTTGGATTATATTGTATGATGTCCAGAGATATAAGATTATTGATAGGTTCCCTTGTTTGATTAAGTTCAAGCAGTTTATCAATGATCAAATCACCAAATCTTATTGCAGGTATGGGAACATTTTTGTCAAGCAGTATAGTGAGCTCATCATCTCTTTCCCTTACATCCACCATGGCAGCATGTATGCTCTCTGTAAGAACATTTCCATTTATTGAGCTTGAGAGGGCTACAGAGAAGTTCAGTTCAAGCAGGATTCTGGGTGAAGGAGGATTTGGTCGTGTTTATCGGGGCATTATGGAAGATGGAACTGAAGTTGCAGTGAAGCTGCTTACTAGGGACAACCAGAATGGAGACCGTGAATTTATTGCTGAAGTTGGGATGCTAAGTCGGCTGCACCATCGCAATCTTGTCAAACTGATTGGTGTATGCATTGAAGGACACATCCGTTGCTTGGTGTATGAGCTTGTTCGCAATGGGAGTGTTGAATCTCATTTGCATGGTATGATTTCTGATATCTTTAACTGGATCTTTTTATTTTCATGATAGGAATACCATTTTCTTGATTATTGAGTGTATTGTGCATTATTTGAATGATGATGTCAGTACAAACTTGATGATATCCACTGGGTGCCTAGTTGATATCTGTTTATTCCCACAAGCATATGGTAAAGCTGGAATGTCCTTGGACTACCTCTTTATTGATTTTTCAGGTGTTGATAGGAAAAAGGGACCTCTTGACTGGGATTCACGTTTGAAGATTGCCCTTGGAGCTGCAAGAGGATTGGCTTATCTTCACGAAGACTCCAATCCTCGTGTAATCCATCGAGATTTTAAGGCTAGTAATGTTCTACTAGAAGAAGATTTCACGCCTAAGGTATCTGATTTTGGATTGGCAAGGGAGGCAACTGAAGGAAGTCAGCACATATCTACGAGGGTCATGGGAACTTTTGGGTAATTACTCCTGTTAGATAAGATCTTCTAGAAGCCTAGGTTATTGTAGAATTTCCATCAAGCATGGCCAATTAGGTTAAATTTCCTACTTTCCTCCCTCAGAGTGACACATCTTTTGATTAACGGAGCAAGATACTGAGTCAAACTTAATAACATTGTAAAATTATTTATGATACATGTATGTACTTATGCCAGAGCTGTATAATTTGCAGGTATGTAGCACCTGAATATGCAATGACAGGGCATCTACTTGTCAAGAGTGACGTTTATAGTTATGGTGTTGTGCTTCTTGAGCTTTTGACTGGAAGAAAACCTGTAGACATGTCTCAATCTCCGGGACAGGAAAATTTGGTTACTTGGGCACGTCCACTGCTAACCAGTCGAGAAGGGTTGGAGCAGTTGGTTGATCCCTTCCTGACGGGAAGTTATGATTTTGATGACATGGCTAAGGTGGCAGCTATTGCATCTATGTGCGTTCACCCAGAGGTGACCAACAGACCATTTATGGGTGAAGTTGTGCAGGCACTTAAGTTGATATACAATGACGCAGATGAAACTTGTGGGGAGAATTGTAGTCAGAAGGAGTCTTCTGGCCTTGATTACGATTTTAAAGGTGATCTTGCTCCTTCTGATAGTAGTTGGTGGAATGCTGGTGGGCTATCACCTAGGTTAACTTATGGGCAAGCCTCTTCTTTCATAACGATGGAATATAGTTCAGGTCCCCTTGAAGAGATGGAAAATAGACCGTTTTCAGCTTCAAGTTTGGTGGGGGATCGATTGTCTTTACCCATTAGGCATGGAAACAGATCAGGCCCCCTGAGGACAGTAAGAAGCAAACCTAACTGTTACCGATTTAGGGGGAGCATGAGTGAGCATGGTGGGCTTCTTCCCAAGCATGGTAGGAATGATCCCTACTGGGTTTGAGGTTTTCTTAAAAGAGTGTTGTTAAAGTGTACAGTTGCAAAAAAGCAGGGTTATCAAGCTAGTGATCAATTAATCGTTAGATTAGGCTCATGTTTGAAGACTGAAGATGGGAAGAGATACAAGGTTTGCATCAGATTTTTAAAATGTTGATTCATTATCATACGGAGTTGGGAGATGTAAGTTGGATAGTATACTCCTTGTATTTATTATCATATATTGTTTATTATGGTCCAATGTTTTATTGGAGGACAGGTACGTGTAGCCGTAAACTTTGCAGAAGTTGCAAAATCAAATTGTTGACAACAGGCCCACCTTTCAGTTGCAGGACAAAGATGTTTTTGTAAATGGCCCAAGCAATGCCTAAGTTAAAGTTAAAATGGCTCTTTCTTATGTTATGCTAGTGATGACTTAAAAACCACAGTTATGCACATTTGAAATAAATGAATTCCAGATATAGTGGGTTGTTTTCCAAAATTTTTATACAGGTTAAGAGCAAAGTCTCCTTTCCTTTCCTGGTAGAGTCATACTATTATCCTCACTATTATCCTCCTGGTAGAACTAGAGGCCAATATCGTCCCCTCAGCCCAAGTCAAAAGTGTAAGGTTACGTGCGGGCCATCAAATCCAAAAGGCAAAACAGAATAGTAACAGTAGCGAAAGTAGAAGAAAGGGAGTAGAGAGATGGTGCAGGTGTGGACACTTCCCAGTGCCACTTCGCGGCACTCTTGGATGCTTCGCCATTGTGTCATTACTATTAACTACACTTCTAGCAGTAGCGGCAGGTCGCAAGCAACATCTGTCTCTCGCTTTTTGTTTCTTTTTCAAGTGACATCCAATTGCAATGCCTTTATTATTCTTTCGGCTCAGTAGAGGTCAAATTAATTGTTGAGCTTTAACCAACAGTGTGAAAATGTCGTCGTCAGATTCCCTTCCTCCACTCCCTGAACACCGCATCATCGTAAGTTCCTCTCTATCTTTTAGTCCTATTGAAAATTCTTCAGATTTCGACATGTTTTTTAGTATAAGCACCAAATTGATTGACAGCTGGGATGTGGAGGAGTTTCCGTAGATTTCTTGGCAGCCGTTGCTTCTTATCCTAAGCCCGACGACAAGATCAGAAGCACTAGCTTGAAGGTCTCGCTTCTCTCCCATTTCTGTAATCCATCAAACTAAAACTTTGCTTTGCTACTTTTGTTATTTTTGTCTTTTAACTGAATTCATTTCCAGGTTCAAGGAGGGGGAAATGCGGGAAACGCTTTGACTTGTGCTGCTCGACTCGGCTTAAGGCCCAGATTAATTGCTAAGGTTTCGTACTTGCTTGATATTAATTGGAGAATCGATTAGCTGTTTGTTTGTTGTGCTGATTATATATTGTTAAACTGATTAATTGTTATGGTCCCGTGTTTGGGATCGAGTCACAAGGCGAGTATACTATTTTTTTGGTCGACCTATCTTGAATAGAATTTCAGCTCTTCAAAGGGAGGCTGACACCTTAGAGTTCGATAGAGAGAACTCTGATCTCTTATTTGAATAAATCTTGACTTCCTCTTTATTAATTCCGATTGCCTTTAAATAGGCAAGTCTCCTTACAATAATAGGATTCCTACTCTAAGCATGTTTCCTACTTTCGATAATCCTACCTTATTATTATCCTATCAATAATAGGATTCCTACCTACCTTATTATTATCCTATCAATAATAGGATTCTTACCGTATTATTATCCTAATAAGGAGATAACCATAAAACACCAACTATCTAACAAATCGATAAAAATCCAAATTAATGTTTCTTTCTTTCATACGTTTTGCCCAAGAATGCGTCCACAACATTACCCCCCTCTTGCGGAAAGAGCTTGTCCTCAAGCTCGAATGATGGATCATCATTTGTATCTACTAACTCTAACCAGAAAAGCCGTTTGCATTGGTGAGTAGCTGAATATGGTTCATCACAATTATAACACAGCCCTTTTGATCTCCTTTCTGCCATCTTTGCTCGTGTCAATTGCTTAAAAAAAGGAGCATGATTGCTTGGTGATTTATCAATCGCTGCAGATGACACCTTGGAACTCCTTGGTGGCATAGTCACCGAACTAGAGCTTGTTTGGGGAGATTGCCATGTCATCCTTTGAGTACTAGTGATTTTTTGCAACTGAAGCTTCTGTTCATAAGCTCTAGCCAAACTCATAGTAGTTGCTAAATCTGGTGGTTTAAGCAGTTGAACATCCAATCTAATGGAATCATCCAATCCCGCCATAAATAATCCCACGTGCAAACTTTCCGGAATGAACTCATCAGCTCTAGCTAGCTTTTATTGGAACTGACGCTGATAGTTTTCAACAGTTTCGGTTTGTCGAAGAGTGACTAATTCACCCACTGGATTACTACCTTCCGGTGGTCCAAACCTTTGGAAGCAACTTTTCTGAAATTATGTCTAAGTCATTGATTTTTTTGCCCTCTTCAATTGATAAAACCACAATTGTGCTTCTCCTAAGAGATGAAAACCTGCTAGTCCCACCCTTTCTGTCTCCGGTGTATTATGATTTTCAAAAAATTGCTCACAGCGGCGAGCCCAAATTAAGGGGTCTTCCATGCCATCATATGTTGGGAAATCCAATTTTGCATACCTGGGCACTGTGGATTGATGGTTTCTGGTGTGTGGAACAGGCTGTATAGGGCCTTCCTTGGTAGCGGTGGCAGCTGGTCGATCTGTTGTGGGTACAGCCGCACTGCTCTCTTCACTTCCATTGACAGTAGTTTTGTGACCACTGAGTCCTATGCCAAATAGTTCTTGAAAAATCTGGGCAATTTTCTCCCCAAGACGTTATTCCATAGCTGAAAGCTTGGAGTCGGTAAGGGCTTGTTCTTCTTGCAATAGGTCTCTGATTTCATCACCCATCGTGTTTGGCTCTGATACCAAATTGTTATGGTCCTGTGTTTGGGATCGAGTCACAGGGCGAGTATACTATTTTTTTGGTCGACCTATCTTGAATAGAATTTCAGCTCTTCAAAGGGAGGCTGACACCTTAGAGTTCGATAGAGAACTCGATCTCTTATTGAATAAATCTTGACTTCCTCTTTATTAATTCGATTGCCTTTAAATAGGCAAGTCTCCTTACAATAATAGGATTCCTACTCTAAGCATGTTTCCTACTAATCCTACCTTATTATTATCCTATAATCCTACCTTATTATTATCCTATCAATAATAGGATTCCTACCGTATTATTATTCTAATAAGGAGATAACCATAAAACACCAACTATCTAACAAATCGATAAAAATCCAAATTAATGTTTCTTTCTTTCATACGTTTTGCCCAAGAATGCGTCCACAATAGTTTCGTACTTGCTTGATATTAATTGGAGAATCGATTAGCTGTTTGTTTGTTGTGCTGATTATATATTGTTAAACTGATTTAGGTTGCCGATGATAGCCAAGGCAGGAGTATCTTGGAGGAGCTAGAATCTGATGGTGTCGATACTTCTTTTCTTGTGGTAGTTATTATGCTTCAGTTCACAACAGTAAAAACTCATTTTCAATTTTCTTGTTTAAATTGATAGCCCAATTTTCTTTCATCTTTATGATGACTAAGTCTCCATTAAAAGAAATATGTTCCATTTTTATTGTTTGCATATGGATCTGGCTATGCCTGGATAATTCTTATTTGATTAATTTTTAATTTGCTCTTTCTTTCTTTTTTCCCCTAGGTTTCCAAGGAGGGCAATTCACCTTTCACATATGTCATCGTTGACAACCAAACGTGGGGGACTTTTCCTTATTGCTTTGCTCTGCTTGAATTGATCTGTATTTAGCCATGGCTAATAATTGAATTTATCTTCTTTTTGTAATTTGAGAAATGAATGTTAGATAAGTCCTGAAAGTTCAAAAGAGAAACAATGATTTGAAGTTGTTAAATTAACTTTGATACTGTTTGAATGTAGAGGTGAAAAGAAGCTAAAGAATATAGAAAAGAGGCAAGAATATACATAATGATTTAAGGTGGTTTGGCTATAAATATAACAAGGCTGCTTAGGTGTCTTATTGGTTGGGGTTTGCAGTTTGCCCATCCATTTACAATAGGAGGGTAGTACGCTATTTGATAATGAATTCATCTGATATTTCTAAATAATACCTCTACTTCTCTATTATTAGAAAAATAGGAAACTCTGCATGATCTTCGAGAGGAGTCATGGAATAAGGTTGCATCCATTTAGTAACACAATTAATTATCTGTTGCTGCATAGAGGAGATTGCTTTTTCTATGTGTCTAGTCTGTCATTGTTCTTATGCTGAAAGTTGCGTCATTGGCTTTTTGAGTTATTAATTTCACTTGAGATGTTCAAAGTTCTCTACCTTGTAATGATCATTTATAATCTATTCGAGTTATTAATTTTCACTTGAGATGTTCAAAGTTCTCTACCTTGTGATGACGATTTATAATCTATTACAGGAAAACTCGTACTTGCATCCACACCCCGGGAGATCCTCCTATGGTACCAAACGATCTTCCCCAATCAAGCCTTTTATCTGCCTTGGAGGGAGCAAGAATATTCTATTCCGATGGAAGGTTACCAGAAACTGCTTTACTTATCGCACAAGAGGTAACATCATAGACTGCTTCTAAACCCTTTGGAGTCTTTTCATTTACAATTTGTTTTGGTGTTCAGAGATAAAATAGACGATACCATCACTGGTGATAAAGCTGGTAGTTGAAACATGAACTAGGATGTGATCAATCTATCATTGCTAATATGTTTAGGTACTTTGGCCTAGACATTCAAGCATGTCTTTGATGTGTCCTAACCTGAAATCAACTAATTTTCACCACATTATTAATGTTGTCAATGTTTTACTTGTTTAGAACTAGGATAATGGTTATTTTAATACTTGAACTTTGTCACTATTTGATGGAATATTTTAAAAAGTTGATGATTTTTCTAATTTCACAACGTTAGTGCTTATGTTAGTTAAGTTAGACGATAGTGCTGACTCGATCATAAAGCTTTTGTTATTATTTACATTGCAGCCCATGTAGCTGTTAGCTTGGGTAAACATTAATTTTTAATTCCTTAATCTTTCAAATGAATAGTGGTATTGTTAATGTCCAAAGTTTATTTAAATAAGTGCCTGAACTAAAAAAATTACTGACTGAGTACCTGAATCTCCTAATTCTTAAAGAGCTGTTTACTTTTATCTCTGTAATTCGTAAGAAAATGTTTTGTTTTATTTATATTTTTATTGTGGTTTTAACTTTTATTTTATGATTTTGTTTTCTGTCTTTATTATTTCAGAAAACAAAAACTTAGTTAGTTATTAATATAATTATACTTTTGTGACTACTAATAATAAGTACACTAAATAATTGTTAACATAAATAAATTTTATTAATTAGAATAATAATTTATTTTTATTTGTTAGTAAATATTTTATTATTAATTTTATACTTGTCAGATATATCATGTGATATTTATTTTAGTAAAAATAATTTATTTTATTAAATATCTCTATTATATTAATAAAGAAAGTAATTATCCAATTTTTATTTAATATGGACAATATTTACAAATACTAAGGACTAGTTTTAATATTATTTATGTTTATACTTCATACTAAAAATGTTTTATAATAATGTTAAGTTTTTATTTTATAATATTATTAATAATTACTTGTATTTATAAATAATAAATAAATAAAATTTAAAAATTTTATCTATTTAAATAATTGAAAATTAAATTTTATTTTGAAAATTAAATAGATGAAATCTTAAATATTTATTTCAATAAATAGAATTAAATTATTTTAGATATATAAAACATTTTAAATTATTTATGAGTTTTTAGTTTAGGAATTACTCAAATAAAATGAAAAATTTAGGCATTGAATTCTTTTATTTTTAATTTAATTTTTTATATATCTAAAATAACTGAATTTTCAAAATTTTAATTTACAAAATATTTTAAATTATTTGTGAGTTTTTAGTTTGGACACTTGTTCAAATAAAATGAAAAAAATTAGGTGTTGAATTCTTTTTTAAAATAACTGGGATATTATCCCTTACTGAACACCCTCGGTTAATTAATTGATGAAAACACTAGTCTGTTGAACTTTAAAAAGATTGGGCACTTGCTCAGTGATTCGTTTTGCTTAGTGACTTGAGCACTGACAAAATCATTATTCGCTTTAGAAATCTGTGCTTAATGTTGTTAATCTGTTATGCTAATGCCTCTAGATACTTTGGCTTTGACGTTCGAGCATGTCTTTGATATGTCCCAACTGGCTAATCTGGGCTAGTGGTTCTCATAAGGGATTAGTGGTAATGTTTTAGAAATCTGTGCTTGTTGTACCACCATATACTGTTTTTTTTTTTTTGCATATAACCTTTTTGTGGGGAGAAATCTCATTGCTATCACCTAAACTGTTATGAACATTACGTATCTAATTTTTTCCAGTACAGGCATTTCGCAAGGACATACCAATTTTGATTGATGCAGAAAGGACAAGGGAAGGGTTGGATGATCTTTTGAACTTGGCTAGTTATGCTGTATGCTCTGCGAAATTTCCACAGGCAAGTTGACGTTTCACCATTGGAAATTGACATCAATGATCAACTTTTTTCTGTTAATAAATTAGCAGGATTATGTATCTCAGCTTATGTTGGCCTTCTGATGCAAGCATGTTTGTCAAATGATTTCTGGAATATATTTTCTGTATGCAGGACTAGTCTATTTCATCTGTTGAACTTTGACAAACTTTCTTTTACTTGTTTTTTTAGAAGCTATTATTGATACCCAATATGTACACAAGTACATATATGATGAACACATATATAGTCTGCATTTCTGTAACACATAATCTTCTTGTAGGCATGGACAGAGGCACCAACTATTGCAAGTGCACTTGTTTCCATATTATTGAGACTTCCGAAGATGAAATTTGTTGTTGTGACTTTGGGGGAAGATGGTTGCTTAATGCTTGAGAGAAGCATAGAAGGTCAGTGTACAACTGTTTAGGCCTTGATCTGAGGAGACAGATGAAACATGAAGGACTTGAAATAGAGACGAGGAACTAGATGATATTATATTGTTTTCACTTGCATTTCTTGTGCTTTATTCATCTTTTGGGCTTATGTTTTATACTGTACTTTTTTTTTTTTCTGGGTAGAGGTTCCGGCATCAGAAGAAAGAGATGTAGACAGCTTATTTGAAACACTGAAGCAGAAAAGGGATGATAGCACAGCCATACCAACATGCATTCCCTCGGTAACGATATAATGGTTTCTTTGCATATTAAGTTCCATTCAAGGGCAAAAGGCTCTCACCTTTCTACAATCTTATGGTTGTGGAACTCTTGTGGGGTTTTGGAGATAATCCTACACTACTTTTGCATGAAGTGGCTGCTCTAAAGTCATGGTTGAAGTTACTATGGTTCTAAGTTCCCAGACTGATGAGTGAACCACATCCGTTGACTTATTTCACTATAGCAAGTAATTTGTTTCTTTTGAAGTTTTATCTACATTATGAAAAATGTTTGGCTTGCAGGTGATACATGTTTCTTACCTATGCATTTTGACCCATGATGTTGCCATCAATCATATATAAAAGACAGATCTAGTTACTTAACGGGCATTCTAAAGTTTTTCCTGGGAAAAGTAATGGGCCTCCTGGAAGAGCCACTTGTTTGATTAAACAATTTCTGGAACTTCGCAATATCAAAATGTAGGACATACATCTAAAATAAAACACATGCTTGGATTGGATCAGTTGTGTTTTTCAAGCATGGAATGTCATTTTCTTTGCAGCATGGTCAAGAATGTTTACCCCATGTCATGTGTCGTAGAATTCTTCTCAAAATGTAGTTTTTCTGGACAGTTAACATGATTAAATCTTGATAGGACAATAATGGGCATCGTTAAGCCTTTTTTTGTATGGAATGAGGCAACCACAACTAGTTTGGTGCATATCTAACTAAAATTTATAGTCCTCCTGTTTATCCATTGCAGAATTTCACAAAGTTAAGTGCAAGTGGTATTGGAACAGTGAGTGGGAGGTTGCTTGTAGGAACCGCTGAGAAGATACCACCAACTGAACTTATTGACACCACTGGTGCTGGTGATGCCTTTATTGGAGCAGTTCTTTTTGGTATGTTAACCACTGAATTGGAGTATATTCACACATGTTCTTGGATTCAACTACTGTAATGTTGTTGCTTTAGTTTCAATTGCTGATTGGCTATCTAATGTTATGAACTTTACCTTTGGCGCATTTTTACTGTGAGACATCCATGACAAAGACCCGTTTTAGCCATGGCCTGAGATGAAGTATAACCAAAACTGGCTCGTTTACATCTCGTATGGTAGTGAAGTCTAAAGCATGGATAAAGAGATATCATTGACTGGTCATATGGTAAACAAAAAGACATGTAGTTCAATTGCCCAAGTAATGTATTCCCGCGAAGTAGTTTTAAATAGCCTGGAGTTTGATTCCTATTGTTTTTGGAGATTCATGCTGGCTTTGAGCTTATCGATGAGATTCTGCTGTGCTGTAGGTTCATATGTTTAATATGGAGTTTGAACTCATCCTTGTAACTTGTTATGTCCTAGCTATTTGCAGCGAAATGCCAGCTGAGAAAATGTTGCCGTTTGCTGCTCAAGTGGTAAGCACATTTATTCTTAGAATCTCGCTTTCCCTGAACTCTTGGTAATATATCCAACAAAAATTATTAGTTTTTTTTTTGAGGTGGACCTAAATTTGCAGGCGGCTGCTGGGTGCAGAGCTTTGGGAGCTCGAACTAGTCTTCCTTTCCTCAGCGATCCCCGTCTAGCACCCTTTACGCTTCGTATAACAAAAACCGTATCATCTGCACAACCTTGATGTCACTTAACTATCATTCCATGTTCCTTGATCATTGTAGCTGTATATATATGTACGAAGGCCAAAAGGGTAAAATAAACCCTAACCCATATACTGATGTTTAAAATGAACCATAATGTTTTTGAGTGTTTAAAATAAATCCTGACGTTTGCAAAACGTTTAAATTGAACTATAATTTTTGGATAACGTTTAAATTGAATCCTAACTATTAATGGTATTAAGCCATTGTTAGTTATCGGCAAACTTTTAATGATGTGATTTTTTTAAAAAAAATTTAGTATGGGACTCACGTTATAACGCTACCTTTCTCTTCTTCCTTTTCAGACTATCTTCCTCTTTTGCCAAACTCTGCTTTCCTTAGTGGTCTTTAGGTGCATCCCGTATTGAAAGATAAGGAAACGAAATAAAAGAGCAAACTTTCATAACCAGTGTATGCAAGTGTTTCATTTCCTTTACCCACCATGACTCCTAACGCTTGTTTGTTGGTACATCGATACCACCACTACTGTTAATCTATTTGGTCCAATCTACAAGCTTTTGCCACTCAAATCTTGATGGGTTAAAGATAAAAGGAGAAAACAACTAAGAAACCACCAAGAACTATATCGAAAATGTGAGAAGTATGTAGGATGTCGAATTATCAGCTACTTTATCATATACCAAATAAAATACAAGCAATATCATAACCTCTAACCTTTTCACAAGTGGCTCCTTAAGTACATCCTATATTTCTCTACAAATTTTCTAATTTCGGACCACAAAATCATACATGACTTTGTTAAGAGCTGATCAGCTCTTTTTTAGCTAGTTAGCTCTTCATAGTTTGTTGACTTTGAAAATAAGCTAAAAATTTTGTTTGGTAAAAAACTGATTAGGTTAGTTGATTCAACCTAATCAGCTCTTATTCAACAAGCTCCTCGAAGGAGCGTTTCTATTATTTTTCGACTTTTTCTCCGTTTTGCCCTCCCTTATCTTCTATTACGTCTCACGTTTTTTTCAGATCATTCTTCCCCAACTGTTGCGTTACTCTCGTTTCCTCATGCGTTATTTCTCTCACCATCTCACCCTCATGCGATCTCGTTTCCTTGCTTCATTCGTTCACTCCCACGCATCAACGAAGGAGAGTAGACCAAATAGGAAGGAGGTTTGAAGTCGATTTCGGTACCATGGAGGAGTTCAACCCGACGTAGAAAAGGAAGAAAGTGGCATGATGAAAGATCGTCTAGTAAGAGGTGGCTTCCTCTTGATTTCCGGTTGGCTTTCTTGTTTTTAGGATAAAGTTTGATTTTTTTTGGGTTTTTGCTAGTACTGGTCGTTTCCTTGACCGTTTAAAACTGAAAATTTTCAGTCTTTTTTTAGTGTTCAAATAGATCGATCAAGGTAAAGCGTTCGTGGGTAAGTCTTGGGTAAGTTTTTTCTTCGATTTGCAGCTCAAAGGAGAGACTCACTCTTGGGTAAGTCTTTTTCTAGGTTAACTTTGTGCTTTCTTCCCCATTCCTTCGAATACAGTCGCAAGAAGCATGCTTTGCATTTTTAAGCTTCATCGTTTAGCTTTTGTAAATTGATCTTGCTCTTTATCTCGAAGAATAAGATTAATCAATGAACTTTTGATGTAGTTGATTACAAGAGGGCATGCATGTTAAACTACTTGTTTCATTTGTTCGTTTAAACATTTTTGAGTTGAATTAGAGACACTAAATCTTGTTGAAAGTTTTGTGATCTTTAGGTCAAGTGGACTGAAATCTAGTTAATTTGTGAAAAGTTTCATAGATGATGATGCTTAGCTATTGATCAAAGTTATTTTGTGCAGATTGTGGGAGAAGGAGACTTCATCACTTGATTATGAAATCTCAAATGGTATATTTTCTCATGCTTACAATATTGTAGCTTGTGACAATGAAATTGAGTCGCTCACTCAGAGACCTTCACCAATATTGTTTTCTGTTAATGAAATTGAGTCTCTCATGCTTACAATATTGTAGCTTGTGACAATATTGTTTTCTGTTAATGAATGATAATATTGCATGTTCTCTTTTGATTCGATAATATTGCATGCTCTCTTTTGGTATGATAATATAGTTTAAACTTTCTATCTTCTTATTCTTTACTCTTCAACAGAATTTAGGTGGTGTTAACTACTTTCACGTGAAGGTTGTGGGATTGTTAATGTCTCACCTTCTCTTGTCTTGTAACTTTGGTCCAGAAGTTTGGAAGAGGTAACTTCAGTGTACTAACTTTTATCTTACTTCATTGTATATTGAATCACATTCATAGTTTTTAATTGCTATACCTTTGGCACTCTCAATTCTTTCATTGACCTCTCTCTGCCCTTAGTTTGTTTTAGTAATCCTATTAAAGTTTGCAATTATTGATATGCAACCTGTTAATTTTGATGTCCATTTTCTACTGCGGGAGATATATGAGACCTTCGGAAATGTTGGTATTTCAGGGATAAGGCTGGAGCTACTTATATCAAGTTGGCAAATTGTCATTTGAAGGTACTATTTTACTTCTTTTAATTAGCAGTGGAAGTTTTCCATCTTTAATTCGTTTATTTTTTGTTGTCTTGGGTATCTATATGATTCAGTTTCATTTCCTTGTAGTTGGATAGCAAGCATGAGGCTGCCCAAGCTTATGTTAATGCTGCTCACTGTTATAAGAAAACATCAACAAGTGGTAAGGTGGTGCTTAGCGTTAATTATCTTTTTATTTCATAGAAAAAAAATTGAGGATTACCATACTAGCTTCTTGCATTTTCTTCACATGTGAAATATAAGAGTTCTACATTTGAATTTTTAGTTCTTCATACTTTGCATTTGAAAGTTGTAAAATAAAATCCAGACATGCTTCCTTTGTATCTTTGATAGCAGGCTTTTAAAAACTTCAGAAGTTGGTTATCTTTGTACAGTATCTCTTATATTTCCAAAAGTGAACGAAGTTCCAATGCAATAGTGTGCCTATATCCCTTCATTCCTATATATATGACTCAATTGTTTCTTCTTATGCAGAGGCAATATCTTGCTTGGCCCAGGCAGTGGATATGTTCTGTGATATTGGAAGGATCAATATGGCTGCAAAGAGATTCGTATGGATTTGTATTTGTGTTATGGATTTGTATTTGTTAATATTGAAATGTTTGTCACTATTACAAAGAGATGTATTTGTATGGATGTAGCAGAATGTAGAAGATCTATAAGAGAACTCTCCAACTCATTTGATCAATCTCAATTGTCGTTTTATTGGTAATATGAACATTATCTAGTTATCTTAGTAAGGCATGTCCTCATCTTTGTTGGCTTAAGACCAAAACTTTTGATGCATCAAAGCATCTCTAAGTTTTTTATGACGTGTAAACCTTTAGGACCATCTGTAAGTGGCTTCCTCTAACCTTTTTGAGGCATTTTCTGTTTCTTATTTTTATGATAAAATTAGAATATACGTAAAATCATATTTAACATTTTAAAAAATTGTAATAGTGAAAATAAGTTTCTTAGAAATAATACTTTTAAAATTATAGCATAAAGTTTTAGTGCATTCAGTTTTAAGTTAAAAATTTAATTGTTCAGTATAGTAGGTCTCAAATTTATAACCTCAAAGGAGAGTAATAAAATTTGTACATTAAAGTTAGGCCAAATCAGAACTAAGGCAAATGAGATGAATTACACTTAAAATGGAAGTTGAAACAAATTAAACTCTAGTTGACTTGCATGAAACGATAGGCGTTGAAGTTAACTCTACGCAAGAAGACATTGAAGAACAAAGAATTTGGGAGATGACAACTATTCGCAATAATATTGCATCTAGTTTAATGATAGCTAGATGTCGTTCTTAAATTGTTATAAACTTTTACTTTAAATGATAGATGTTTATTTTTTTTTGCTCTATTTGATATGTGTTGTTAAACTTAAACTTCATTTGGATTCTTATATTTTATGTTTGGATGTATCACCGTCATTATCACCATCACCATCACCATCGTCATTATTATTATTATTATTGTTGTTATTGTTGTTAATAATAATAATAATAATAATAATAATAATAATATTATTATTATTAGTATTAGTACTATTATTATTCTTTTATTATTATTATTATTATTATTATTATTATTATTATTATTATTATTATTATTATTATATGTTCCATGTTTTTTATTAGAGTTATAAACTTAATTTTTGTAGAATTAAATATTTAAAATCTAAATTCTTATAAGAATATTCATTGACATACTAAAATATATAATATTCATATTCTTATATTTTTTTAAAGTCATGTCCTTATAAGTCATTTTACACTTAAACAGCTAATACTAAACAGTTAATTTTACCAAACATCTTTAACAAACAGCTAATGTAATCCGCTGGCCAAATCAGCTGATATAATCAGCTATCAGTTAACAACTGATAGAATCAGCTAACAACTGATAGCTGATTGCCAAAAAGGGCCAAGTTATCTCAAGCAAAAATGTGAAAAAGATTGCAGAAAGCTGAAGCTGTATGATGATTATGTCACCTATTGCTTTTTGGAACCCTCTTTCTAGTCCCATTTTCATAACCATGAGTAAGGCCGTCAAAAGACCAATCTAAACCGGAGACTGGGAAGCCATGGTTGATTTCAACGGATTATTCCTCCTACTCCTTGCTACCTTGATTATAGAACCCTCCAAGCCACTCAACGATAAGTAAAACTTACCATAGAAGTAAGCATAAAGTGTATGGACAATCAACTACATGATAATGGTAACAAAATTATTTTTAGTAAAATCTTCTAAGTAAAAGAACGGAGAGACAGAAGATAGACATCAAAACGTTAGGATCATGATTTCAATCATTGTCGATCAGTATTGCCTTAATTATTTTTATACATCATAAGATATTAAGATAATTTGAGCAATATTGAGTATAATAATTTGGAATTCTCAAAATTGATCATCATGTAATTGGTATAGATACTCCAAGAACTACTGTTGAGCTACAATAAAATCCAATTGTTGTATAATAGTAGGGACAACATGCGGAAGAAATTGAAGCCATGGTCTACGTGGTAGATATCTCTACTAAGGATCTGCTCTCCATTACCACAAGCTACTCTTGCTTCAAGCAATGGGATTTGGTTTAGCCTTACATCTCGACGTTTGCCAACTTGATTGTACTAATGGTGTTGCACCTCGATTTTTAAGTAAAAATTTAGAGCTATTACTTGAAATTAAATGAGTGTTTTTTTATGTGAATTGTGTATAGATGTTATTGTGCTATGAGAAAAGAATGGATTGGTTGATGAATATGAGAAGTCATATGAATTAAGGTTGAGTGTTGGATAAATTCCAATGGAAAATTGAATTGTTTGAATGAGGCAGTAATAGAAGAAGTGAAGTTGGGATAAATGTTAAGTTTTGCATGAGGATAAAAATGTGTATGCTGATTCAAGGGAAATTCTGGAAAAATATAAGTAGAATTAGTAAAAATGGTCTTCATGGAAGTTGTAGAAGATCTTGTGATCTTTCCAACGATATGAAGTTTGTGATCTTTTGATGTCGGAATGGAGAGATATGAGTGTTGCAAGTTAGAGTGCTGTATATGGTTTGTGTTTGTGATAACTGTGATGAATGTTTGAAATTTGTGGTTTTGATGAACCAATTAAGTTGAGATTTGAGAATTTGGTGAGTTGAACTTAGTGTTTGAGTTGTTATGAAGTGTTTAGGCTTTGGAATAAGTGAATTTGGGAAGTGCACAAGTGTTTATGACGTTAGGATGAAAGTTGGAAGCATTGGAGAGGCATTGGGGGCTTTGGGGAGCCCCAATGTCCGTTAAACGGACATAGGAGTCCGTTAAACGGACGTTCTCGGGTGGAAAAATACCCCTTGGCCAGTCTATGTCATTTGGGGCTCTAAACTCGATTCATGTCCGTTAAACGGACATTAACGGACATCCACGGGAAAGATGATGACTTTTGATACTGTTAGAAGTAGAATTAGACTTTGTGGTCTTCATGAAAGTTGTAGATCTAGATGTCTTCTTTCTAATGGTAAGAAAATGAACTCAATCTGGGATCTAGATTAAAAGTTATGATAATTGCGCCAATAGAGGTACAAAATGATTTTGGACAGAAACATATTGGATTCTTCTGTCCATAACTTCCCCATATGACCTCCAAATAAAGTGATTCTTGAAGCACTAAATTTCTAAGATATGTATCTATCTCTACATGAAAATTTGTATCATTTTGAGTTTAATTGAGTTTTATGGAAAGTAAGTAAGAGGTCGGCTAGGAGAGCATAATTGGAGTATGTACACTCTTAGACTTTTTAAGCATATCTTGAGCTATAGAGCTTCGATTGAAATGAATATTGCTTCAAAGCAACCTAGAGACATAGAGCTTCATGTTTGGTATTAGAGAAAGAAGATGAACTAATAATGACTAAGGTGATTTTCTTGGAATACGCTCACGTCTTAAGATAATCGGAACGATTAGTTCCTTCTGATTTTGTTACTTTCCTTTCTCATCCGACCTTATCCAATCTTTTGCTCATATCTTGTCCGTCCGACATCCCATTAACTTGGTTTTTGAAGCGTTGGATTCTTAAGACAATGTTTCACATCCTCATGGGAAATTATGAATTTTTGAGATTAAATTGAGGAAGATTGATTGAATCAAAGTGAGTAGGAAAATTTTCTGAATATAGTTCAGTCTTTTGATAAATTCTTGATATGTAGAGATCTAATTGAATTAATTTTTGAGGCAAATTAAAACAGAGACATGGGGCTACAAGTCATATGAAGGAGTTGAATTTCAATTTAGCCCCTAAGATTGTCAATTTCTAAATTGAAGTTGGGTTTTAGTATTCAGTCTTGGATTAGTAAGATATGAAAGTATTTTGGCCATAACTTTTGCTCTAGTTATCCAAATGAGGTGATTCTTGATTTGGATTAAAATAGAGAAATAGTGCTACAATTTTTATGAAAAAATTGAGTTTCAATTTTGTCTTTAAGAATATCAATTTTTGGATGGAAATAAAGTGCAAGAACATGTTTTAGCATATGAATAACCCGAAATGTTTAGAGCATAATTTTTAGCATAGTCCACCAAATTAAATAATTTTGGTGGCGTTACGAAATTAAGATAATAAGGAACATTTCTATAGAAGTAAGTTTTAGCAAATTCCTTCAATTTGATAGTGAGAAAATGTCCTAAAATAATCATGAAGTAAAATAAAGTTCAGGGGGCAATTTTGGAAGATCACTTAAAGTGTTAAATTTATAGGCTTGCATGGAGGGGCATATGGGTCATTTTACATTCTTTTAAAGACAAGTTAAAGGGGCTGTCGTTTTTAAAGGGAGAGGCACGATTTTGGCTAAAACAAAGGAAGGAAAGAAAGAAAATGAAAGAAGAGAGAAGGTGGAGTCGGGGGACATGGAGGAAAGAAGAGAAAAGTGATCAGGGTTTCGATTGTGGGGGATTCCAAGAGGGTTTTTGAGTTGATTCAAGGGAGAAAAGAAGAAAGAAGATGAAAGCTCCCTATGGAACCAAGAAATGTCGATTTTGGGTGAAGGAATAAGGTAAGAGATGAATTTTATCTTTGAGTTTTTTCATAAATTTTTGGGTTAGATAGCTTAAGATTCATATGGGTTTGTGATTTCCAAGCTCCATTTTGATGATTATGCCTTAGGTTATGTTTAATTTTGGATGATTATTTATTAGGGTTTATGTTATTGAATTAGGGAAAATTAAGGAAAGGAATGGAGAAATTGAAGCTTTAATCAAACTCCAAGCAAGGATATGATGTGGGTAATGTGTTTACATTTTGAATTATAAGCTACGTATGTGTTTTCGAAAAATAAAGAAAGGAAATATTGAATTGTATTGTTTTCCGAATGCTTTGAAAAAAAATTATAAGTTTTAAATGATTTTGATAAATTAAGGAAATTTCTGAAATTATGAAAATTGTTATAAAAACTAGATTTATCGTTTCTATGATTTTGAACGAATTGTTAACAATTTCTGAAATTTTTATGCTTGAAGGATTGTATTAATTTTGAAAATGATTCATTTGTTACATCTATTTATTTATGAACGATTTTGAGGAATATTCAAAAGTATTGCATCCTTTGTTCATGAATTGTTATGAATCGAATATGTTTTGATTGTTATGCGAGTGATGATGTTTTGGGATTGCATTTGAATTGCAATAAGAAAGTATGTGCAATTGTGTTTGTTAGGTGTCTAGTATGACACATCATGAAAAAAATTAAGTTTTCGAAATGTGCTTTCGGGTAATTCGAATTTTTAAGTGTGAATTATGTGATATGTGAGTTTGGTTAAGTCCCATAAGTTAGAGTCAGTGCACTGTCTCATTTTTAAAAGGCTTCTCCCGCCTGCCCGCTAGTGGCATTAGAGTTTCGATTTTTGGACTCCCATAAGTCACGGCTACATTGGATTGCTATGTGGAAAAGTGTAGTATGTTTCGTTTACGGCTGCACAGGACCGCTATGCTGGAATGTGCAGTACATTCCGTTTTGGACCGACCCAAACCAATTGTTGTGTTATGTGTTTTTGATCTTGTATATATCTGTGTGCATTTATGTTTTGAATTTGTTTACGGATTGTAAAATTTTGAGAAATTTGTGAAATGAGAAAGTAAATTTTCAATCATGAAATCTTTGAAGTTGATTATGATCGTTTTGAAAAATTGAAAGTTTGAAAATAAGATTTTGATAAACTTTATGTTGTGAAAAGTTTATAAATGGGAAATGTTTTTGCTTATTGTTCAATTTATAAACATATTATCTACGAGCAATAAGCTCAACCCCCTTTCATCCCCATCTTTAGGTATACGAGCAGGAGATCTGATGAAAGGATATCAAGACATTTTTGTTCGTTTTTGCATAGCGAGTATTTTGTGTGAAGTTGGACTTTTGGTATTGTTATTGGATATGGGATCGAATTTCCATTAATGTATTTCCAAGCATTTATTTCGGGATGTATGAGAAGTACGAAATTGTGTATAATTGAGTATGATGTCTATGATGTATATGAATGATGAAGTTATATATGGATTTGAGATATATATTTGTGTCTGGTTTATGAATTTATGTATGGTATTTGAGTTATAAAATTGTGTATGGTTTTGGGATATAAATTGTAGTTATATATGAATATGATTGATTTGGGTTTTGGATTGAGTTTGGATTCCGGACGGGACGTCTGAGGAGTTGTGTGTTGATTGAACTGGTATTATAGAAGTGAGTTTTGAAACCCTTTTGTAGGTTTGGGTTTGTTAAAATGCAGCCGTTATGCTGCCGAAATTTTTATGACAAAAGAAAGATAAGAATGAGATTTATGATTTTGTTAACAAGATGAGAAATGATGAATTAGAGGAATATTATGAATTGAATTGTTGGATTGAGGATAAATTTCCAAAAGGGGAATTAAGATTGCTTTGTATGAGTTTGATAAATGAATGAAAGAAAGAGATAAAAAAAAATTTATACCGGATTTCATATTAGTTTAGTCTAAGGTTTCCAATGCGATAGTTATTTCTACGCTATTTGTTCACGGATGTCGGAATTTGATTTTCGTTCGATCGAACTGTTTGTTGTTTTGATTCGATTTGCTTTCGATTTCATTAAGAATTCGATTCATTTCCGATATGCTTTTAGCATTCGATTCCGAGCCAATTTGCTTTGTCTCAACTCGATTTTGCTACTTTCGTTTTCGATTATTTTTTGCCTTCTGATTCGATTTATACTTGTTTAGCATTCGTTTCTGCCTTTCGTTTTTACTTTTGCTTTCCGCTTTTCGGTTGGGATTCGGTCTCTGGATCGGGTCCCAACATTTATGGTATCAGAGTCCAGTATTAAGATCTTACTTGGGCAATATGTTTGTTAAGATTGAATTTGTGAGAATGTGACGAACATGGAAATGTATTTTCATGAATTGTGTGAAGAACCAAGGTGATTGTTTGATTAAGGTTAAGAATTATGATTGATTTTAGGTTTGTGACTATGACATTGAGATTAGAATTTCTTGATAAATTGGGATGAATTGGTTTTGAATATACATTTGTGAGATGAAATGAGCAATGCTTGAAAGATGAGATAGAGGATAGAAATATATGTATGGAAGGTCAATAGGTTGATTTTAAATGATGATTGATCCATATTAAGTTATTAAGAAATGAGACCATTGATTTGTGAAAATGTGTTAAGAAATATTGATTTGTGGATATAGTGATTTGCTGTGATATGGATGGTATTTTGATACAAGAAGTAATCTATGAATTAGATATAGAAGTGTTTGATTATGGTCATTTAGAAGAAAATAAATTGAGAGAATGTGTTACTTGCTGATTTCTTAAGTTAGAATTTCGAGGACGAAATTCCTTTAAAAGAGGGAGAAATATTGGACCCCGATTTTTAAGTGGAAATTTAGAGCTATTACTTGAAATTAAATGTAACATCCCACCCACGATAGGAAGGGTAAAATAGTAAATTTGACATAGGATGAGATGTATTGGTTTGACTTAGGACTGCTCATGCATAATAGGATTGGTACACAATATCATTTGTGCACATGAAAGTACTGTACATGCATACATGACATTTTCGGTTTTCGTGCCTAATGTAATTCTATTGTGATTAACGTGGTTATTGAGTTTGAAAAATTATTCTGAGTACGCCATTGAGTGTTTTATATTTTAAGGGATTTTTAAGATTTTTTTTGGAATTTTCCGGAGAAAATTCTTGATCGAAAAAATCGCCAAGTTGATTTAACCGTTGATTTTCGGTAGCGAAAATTTCTATCCAATGGCACTGTAATATTGGGTATATTATTTTGGGATTGAAATTATGGTCATTGGACTAGAATGGGTCAAATTGCATTAGGGTTTAATAAAAAGTTTTTGTTTTATCTCTATTTTGTCTTTTTCCAAAACATGCCACTTGTCCTACATGAATTTATTGTTTTTGTCTTATGCTTGGCCTTGTATTCTCGGAGACTTCATTGTTAAGGAAGGAAAAGCCATTGTTTTACCTATTTTCTTCATTCCAACCGAAATTCTCTTCATCTTCTTCCTTTGTTTTCCCTCTCCATCGATTTCTCCTTCTTTAAGTAATTCTTTCTCCAAACTCAAGAGCTCACTTTCATGCATCTTGCTACCTTCTTACCTTGAAGATCACCATGCATAGGATGGAAAAGAAGTAAAGAAGTAAGGTAGTTGAAAAATTAAAGGCTTAAAGAGGTGGAGTTGGAAGCTTTAGGTAAGATGATGTTTATGTTTATGTTTTACTTATGGTTTTAATGCATGAATTCATAAGAAAATGATTGAAAATAGGTACTGAAATTGATGGATATATATTGACATGAAGGTCTTGATGACCTATTGGCTCAATTCTTGTGTTATTAGGATGCTTATGCATGTGGAATTGGTGTTAGAAGTGATAGTATGTAAGTTGAAGATGAAAGCTGGAAAATGGAATTTTGACCTACTGTACTTTTTTGAGCATAACTAATTGTGTGGTTATGCAAATGAGGTGAGGTTTGTTCCAAATGAAACTTTGGCTTGTTGGCTACAATTTTGTGTGAAATAGGTGTTGTCTAATTTTAGAATTAAGAGGTTGAAACTTGGCTTGGAAAGTTACTGCTGGGACTTATGTGAACAGTATCTGGATTGATGACCTGATTGTGTTGATGATTTTTCTAAATTAATTGAGAAGGAATTATGGAAAATGGTCTAAATGAAAGTTGAAGCCTATATTGTTAGCTTTCCATTTCCACTGATTTTGCAATTTTTTGATATGTATATTGGGAGATATCCACTGTTAACTATTGACTGATTTTGGACATGGTGGTGAAACCTAGCCCAAGTGTCAGATTTGCGAGCATTCTGATTGGAAGCAATTTTAGCAATTCATGTGAATTGAATTAGCTTGATTGATCTTCTGAAGAGTTGTATAGGAAACATTTATCTTGAAAATGGTATATAGCATGTAATATTTGGAGATCTGATTTGGGAGTTATGAGTTTTCAAAACCTGAACCTGCATAAAGGTGTTAACTGCTGATCATGGCAGAAACTTGTATAACAGTTTTGAATTAGTTAGAGATGGAATTGGCTCTTAAGCTCTTCATGAAACTTGAAGTATGTGGTTTTATCTTTCCAATGATATAAGGTAGTGATTTTTTTGACTTGTGTACAGGGAGTTATGCTTGATAGAACATTATTGTCCAGATTGGGTGATTTCTGGGGCAGCATCATTGATTGAATTATTTGACCTAGTTAACAATTGAATTTGATTTTGGGTTGTTCATGAAAGCTGTTGATAACATTGGGATATTTCTTAGCTTATTTATTGTGTAGTTTTTGACTAAGGAACTGGAAAGTTACGGATTTTATAAATTGTTGCACTGTTTTGACAAATGTTGCATTGTTTTGAGAGGCTTTGTGAGGGTAGTAACTTTGATTACATTTTTGACACCCTTAGAGGTGAAGTTGGCTTTTGTGTCCTTCATGAAACTTGTAGAGCTCTCTTTTCTCTATAAAATAAACACCAAGTTTGTCCAATTTGGAGTCCGGAGTAGGGAGTTATGCCCTGTGTAAGTTGGGATGTCGGAGGACATTGTTTCAGATCTGCTATTGTATAGCATAAGTCGACTTGCACCCCATATAAGTCGACTAGTACATACACAGTGGTATAAGTCGACTTGCATCCTCAGACAAGTCGACTAGGATCATATATTTTCCTTCTTTTGCTCATAACTTTTCCGTCCGACATCCGATTGACCTGATTCTTGAGGCATCGGATTCGTGAGACATTGAATTTCATTTCATGGGAAATTGGGAATTTTTGGACAGGAAATTGACGGGTGTCCGGGAAATGGGTATTTCATCACTGTTTTATTTAATTGGGGACCTAAAGAGGTCCAAATTGAGCGCTGTCAACGTCATTAGATTTCTTATTTTTTTTAGACGAATTATATGATGGAAAATATTGGATTAAGGCCGAGAATATCATGAACATGCTTTGTGCACCTTCTAAGTGTTACATGTGCATTCTGAAATAGTTCTGATTGAACAATTGATAATGTTTATATACTGTCACGGTTATAGAGTCACACTTGGAGCGTCGGTCCACCGACGTCACTGAGACTTCCAGATTTTGGCTCGAAAGTACATATGAGTAACCTAGATGGTTCCTCGATTAGTAAGTGTTTATAATTCTGCACTTATAACTCTGTGAAGAATAATGGTGGGATCAGAATTGCGATCGTTTACTGCCTCTGGATTCCGGACGTAGGGTCTGATGAATTGGAAGATCTGACATAGAAGTATATCTGCTTTGTGATTCGTGAATGATCGCTTCCACCGTGTGACACTTGTGATACATAATTTGATTGTACTGCTATCGCTAATGGATTGTGATCACTTGTGATGTACTGTGATCCACTATGATATACTGTGATCTGCTTGCTACACTGTACTGTATTTCGACGCCTTTACTAGGGCAGGTTGTTTTATACTGACAGTTAAATTGGGCATATGCATTGCATACATCAATGCATAAACTGATAATAATGATAGTTGTGACTGAGTCGCCATCATATCGAACCGAGCTCGTGCTCGAGGGGAGTTAGTGCATACCCAGAGGGCTCTCCTACTCCCTAGATGCGCTCTGAATATCGATCACTGTTAAGCGCTCGGTCACAACACTGTAGTAAACTGGAAAAGAGTCACATGTGCATTGCATACAAATGTGATAACTGATTTACGAAATTGCATGAGTTTTGTAAATTGTTATAAGATAATACTGAAAGTATCATTGACTGAAACTGTGAATTGCTTGCGATATGCATGAATTGGGTGGACCATCGATGATGGTTCCTCACTGAGTTCGCAAAACTCACCCAAAATTTGCATCTATTTTTTAGGTCTTGAAGAATACCCTGGTTGACACGGGAGTATGTCTACTGTAGACAAGTGAAGAATAGAGGTCAGGATCAGTTCGTGTCTGCATTAGTGTCGCATAATTGTATTATGAACTTTCTGTCAAGGATGCTTGTATCTGTAATGAGCCCAATTTAGTTATGGCTCTTTGTACATTAAATGATTGTAACTTATTGCTGAATGATTGTAATAACTGAAAATGTTTACTGCTGAAACTGAAACTGTGTATTTCTGATTGTGGGCTCAGATTATTATTGTCTTTTCCGCGCGAATGAAAAATAAAAACAAACAATTGTATACTGAGTTTTGACCGACTGATGTAGTACGCCACCCTCGCGGGGCACGGACTCGGATATTGCCAACGATATCGAGTTCGTGTCACGGGGGAGTGGGGTGTTACATTTAAGTGGTATCAGAGCCCAGCAATACGAATGTATCTGGGCACAGTTTGAAACATAGGTCAAGTTATATGCATTTGAGTCGTGTCGTTTCAGACCGTGGTAACTGATCCCTAGTCTGAGTTGCACGAGAATAAATCCTAAGTGTGCATATGTGTTAAGTGATTAGGAGAGAGAAAAATGAGACTGTATTAGAATGTGAAACCAGGAAAGTATATGGGTAATTAGGAAGGGGGAAAAAGGAAAAATGAATAATGAGATGTATGTTATACTGTGATTATAAACCCTCGAATTTGGTATCAGTATAACTATGTTGGCATGGGTTAATTGAGGAAAGAAACGATATCAAAAGGAATAAGGGGATTTAAAGTGGCAATATTACAGCGAAAGAAAACGAACATTTCTACAGCATGGAGAGATCCACTGTGAATATGAGAAACACATTGGTTAAAGTATGCCTATGTGCGAGTAAAAGTTCGAGATGATTAGGGAATTAGAGTTGTGACTCGTATATTCAACGAAATGGGGATAATTATAATTGAGTAAAAAGTATATGGTCCGATCAGGCAAATAGGGATCCACTACATTTGTGTTAGTGGATATCATAGATGAGGATGATAGCGAGATTGGAATGAGATCAATATTGTACCGTAATGGTCTACTTTAAACAAAAAAAAAGCGAAGTGATTCTAAGGTTAGAAAGAGATAGAAATGGTGAGATGAAAGTGTACAGATGAACTGAAGTGGACTCATGAGCGCATGAGTAGGGACCAAAATGGTTATGTGAATACTTGTAAATCAGTATAAAGGGATATTCGGAGAAAAGAAAGACTGGAAATTTTTACTGCTAGTGCATCGGAAAATTCTGGATTGGTTAAATATAGGTATAGGAAATGGAAATAGTAAATGGATGGATAAATAGAGAGAGATGTAGTGTATTTGTATTAATGATTTTGTCGTGTTTTGGGTGATGTGCTCCCGAATGTCCTATCAATGTGAATACCCTATCGTGGATTGTTTGAGGAAAATAAAGAGAGACGTAGCAATAATGCGATGACATTGTATAAGCCAAGTGGATATGACCTTAAAAGGTCAAGCTGATACATGAATGATATGGGAATGAAACTAGGGAAAAAAATGAAACAATGATAGTGATATATAAAAAAAGTTGTCGCATTTAAGTCGATTTACCGTTGGGAGTATCTATTGGACAGTAAAGTTGATCATGATTAATGAAACGTATGTGAAAGATACATGAAAATCATAGAGGAGATGATAGGTGAATGATTAGAGTGGCTATAAGTGTAAAGTTCCTAATGGGTTAAAGTAAGACGTAAGATGACTGAATGTACCTTTATGAGAGGAAATTAAAAAAAAAAGTATATATTATGGCATCGGTCCTCTATTTGAGGATTAGCATAAACGGAAAGGAGTTTTATGGAAGTCTGAATTGTATAGGTTACTAATTGGCTTCCGAATAAGATGAAATAAGTTTTAGTGAGGTGTAGATTACGGAATAAGAGTTAAAGAAAGTATTTATGTGACTGTCACGTGGAACCTTAGCGCAAAGATTGTTCTGATCTTTAAATTATGGTATAAAATTGTTCTGATTGAGATAGTGCGTATAGTTGAGAATGATTGAAAAGTAATTAAGGACACTAATTGGCTGATGAGACTTTCGTGAACAGTATAATGATGGTAGCAAGACTAACAGTCAAACGAAAAGAAGTACGGACGAAATCAAAAGTGAAATTGAGTCATATCTCAAAAGGAGATTTAGACATAACAAGTGAAATATACGACTGAGGTTATCTGTATTGTGTGTACGGAAATGTAAAGTATCCAACTACGTAAGTGGAATTTTAATTTGAGGTGATTCTATTGCAATGTGAAGTGAATAGATCTCCGTATGTGATGCAAAACTGTTGAGAAATCTTGATTTGAAACTAAGAAGAAAATAGTCTCGAACTGCGAAGTGAAATACTCAAATAAAGTGGAATTTATGGAAGTCCAAGTACGGATGACTAGGTATTGGCATATGTTGATGTGAATGACAGGAAATAAATTGAAAAGAGAAAATGAGTAGAGACAAGAAGTCCTAAAGGGAAACTGACAATGACGTGATGTAGTGTTACCTTCATAAAGGGATTGCAAATACACTACTTGTGGACTCAATGAAAAAGTTGAATGATGTATGGTAAAGTCAACAAGACCCTAATAGGGAATTATGTGAGGTAAGCAAATGGTAGTGACTATGTTTATAGATGAAATGTGTTTGAAAGTGTTGAACAGTGAAAAGTAAAAAGAACTATATGAATAATCGAGGAATTTGATACTGAGGATGAGCATGCCCTTGGAGAGTGGGCAGTGTGTGATGAACTGAGACAATATGTTCAAATGGTATAAGATAAATTGAACTGATTTTGATAAATGGTATTGGAGACTTTAGATTCCTATAAGGATACATTGTGTTAATTCGAGGAAAATGATGGGCATAAATGACTACTATACCGACAATTCTGAAATGAACAGACAATTCTGCCGACTAAACTCAAATAATGAACAGATAATGCTGCAATAAACAGATCAATTACAGATATTGGGATTTCCAAAGAATGTTAAGTAGATTATGGGTAATTGTGAAGTGTTACTGGAAAATTGAAGTTGTAGATCTAGTGATACTGGATAAAGGTAAGAAAGGTTAAGAGTGCAGGAGTTAAAGTAGTGAGTCCTATGATGAGTCTGAATATGTGAGTGAAATCGGAAAAACAATATTGCATGCTTCAAAGAAGAAGTATATGTACCCGAAAAAAAGTGCTAGAACAAGAAAGTGAACAGTTGAAGCTAGGCATTCTAGTAAGTATATGCGAAAGTGAAATTGAATAACTATGAGTATAGAACGAAGTGGTTATAGATTCAAGTGCGTAGAGGTTTGAATGTTCAATAGGAAAAGTGCTTAAGTATTTGGACTATAGAGGACTATAACCTCATGATATAATTTTGACTGAATGATTATAGAACTAATGGTGAGCACAAGATGGAATTGTACACACTTGTATTACAGGAAAAAAAATGCCTAACAAGAGGCAAAGACCAATAGTGAGTCGAGATGCTTGTGATGAGTGAAACAAAGGAAAGGGCTTAAGAAAACTGCATGGGTTAGCCGAAGTGGATCAGGATCGGACAAATGAAAGAGAATTAAATACATATAGAACAGTGACGTGTCAAAAGAACACTGAATCTGGACTAAGAGTCAATGTAATATGAGGGGTAAATGCGTTAAATGGATTACCATCGATTATAGTGAAAAATAGAGATAAGTGCCACCGTGTTTAGATTTAAAAGGATAGGGAAGTGTCGCAGATTTAGAGAAACTATTTTATTGAAAGTATCATAGTGACAAAGTATACCCAGAATTGGCAAAAAGGGGTATTAATGAAGTTATTGGAATAAGCCTATATATTGAGAAAAAGGAATTGGATGGATAAAACGTGATGAGTGAGCGGATTCGAAATAATGAATCGAAATCATAGATCGGAACCAAAGGTAGTGGCTGCTCTGGAAATGACAAGTGAGATAGTTAAGAGAGTGAGATTGTCAACTGACAGCCTTGTTGAATCCGTCTACTGTGATGAGTGATAATGAGTTAACCAAATAAGTGACTGAACAACTGACTGAGTGTGGTTACTGTGACCTTTCAGAAAATGAATCATTGAGTGGAAAAGTGTATGGGACATGTAGGGTCATTTGATAACTGTCATAGTGAACCGTTGACTGAAAATTTCGAGGACGAAATTTATATAAGGAGGGGGGAATTGTAACATCCCACCCTCGATAGGAAGGGTAAAATAGTAAATTTGGCATATGATGAGATGTATTGGTTTGACTTAGGACTGTTCATGCATAATAGGATTGGTACACAGTATCATTTGTGCACATGAAACTACTGTACATGCATACATGACATTTCCGGTTTTCGTGCCTAATATAATTCTATTGTGATTAACGTGGTTATTAGGTTTGAAAAATTATTCTGAGTGGGCCATTGAGTGTTTTATATTTTAAGGGATTTTTAGAAATTTTTCTGGAATTTTCCGGAGAAAATTCCCGGATCAGAAAAAAATCGCCAAGCGGCGAACCGGTTGATTTTCGATAGCGAAAATTTCTATCCAATGGCACTGTAATATTGGGTATATTATTTTGGGATTGAAATTAGGGCCATTGGACTAGAATGGATCAAATTGCATTAGGGTTTAATAAAAAGTTTTTGTTTTATCTCTATTTTGTCTTTTTCCAAAACATGCCACTTGTCCTACATGAATTTATTGTTTTTGTCTTATGCTTGGCCTTGTATTCTCGGAGACTTCATTGTTAAGGAAGGAAAAGCCAAGTTTTACCTATTTTCTTCATTCCAACCGAAATTCTCTTCATCTTCTTCCTTTGTTTTCCCTCTCCATCGATTTCTCCTTCTTTAAGTAATTCTTCCTCCAAACTAAAGAGCTCACTTTCATGCATCTTGCTACCTTCTTACCTTGAAGATCACCATGCATAGGATGGAAAAGAAGTAAAGAAGTAAGGTAGTTGGAAAATTAAAGGCTTAAAGAGGTGGAGTTGGAAGCTTTAGGTAAGATGATGTTTATGTTTATGTTTTACTTATGGTTTTAATGCATGAATTCATAAGAAAATGATTGAAAATAGGTATTGAAATTTATGGATATATATTGACATGAAGGTCTTGATGAACTATTGGCTCAATTCTTGTGTTATTAGGATGCTTATGCATGTCGAATTGGTGTTAGAAGTGATAGTATGTAAGTTGAAGATGAAAGCTGGAAAATGGATTTTTGACCTACTGTACTGTTTTGAGCATAAATAATTGTGTGGTTATTCAAATGAGGTGAGGTTTGTTCCAAATGAAACTTTGGCTTGTTGGCTACAATTTTGTGTGAAATAGGTGTTGTCTAAATTTAGCATTAAGAGGTTGAAACTTGGCTTGGAAAGTTACTGCTGGGACTTATGTGAACAGTATCTGGATTTATGACCTGATTGTGTTGATGATTTTTCTAAATTAATTGAGAAGGAATTAGGGAAAATGGTCTAAATGAAAGTTGAAGCCTATATTGTTATATTTCCATTGCCACTAATTTTGCAATTTTTAGATATGTATATTGGGAGATATCCACTGTTAACTATTGACTGATTTTGGACATGGTGGTGAAACCTAGCCTAAGTGTCAGATTTGCGAGCATTCTAATTGGAAGCAATTTTAGCAATTTCTGTGAATTGAATTAGCTTGGGTGATCTTTTGAAGAGTTGTAGAGGAAACAGTTAACTTGAAAATGGTATATAGCATGTAATTTTTGGAGATCATATTTGGGAGTTATGAGTTTTCAAAACCTGAACCTGCATAAAGGTGTTAACTGCTGATCATGGCAGAAACTTGCATAACAGTTTTGAATTAGTTAGAGATGGAATTGGCTCTTAAGCTCTTCATGAAACTTTAAGTATGTGGTTTTATATTTCCAACGATATAAGGTAGTGATTTTTTTGACTTGTGTACAGGGAGTTATGCTTGATAGAACATTACTGTCCAGATTGGGTGATTTTTAGGGCAGAATCATTGATTGAATTATTTGACCTAGCTAACAATTGAATTTGATTTTGGGTTGTTCATGAAAGTTGTTGATAACATTGGTATATTTCTGAGAATATTTATTGTGTAATGTTTGACTAAGGAACTGGAAAGTTACGGATTTTATAAACTGTTGCACTGTTTTGACAAATGTTGCACTGTTTTGAGAGGCTTTGTGAGGGCAGTAACTTTGATTGCATTTTTGACACACTTAGAGGTAAAATTGGCTTTTGTGTCCTTCATGAAACTTGTAGAGCTCTCTTTTCTCTATAAAATAGACACCAAGTTTGTCCAATTTGGAGTCCGGAGTAGGGAGTTATGCCTTGTGTAAGTTGGGATGTCGGAGGACGTTGTTTCAGATCTGCTATTGTATAGCATAAGTCGACTTGCACCCCATATAAGTCGACTAGTACATACACAGTGGTATAAGTCGACTTGCATCCTTAGACAAGTCGACTAGGATCATATATTTTCCTTCTTTTACTCATAACTTTTTCGTCCGACATCCGATTGACCTGATTCTTGAGGCATCGGATTCGTGAGACATTGAATTTCATTTCATGGGAAATTGGGAATTTTTGGACGGAAAATTGACGGGTGTCCAGGAAATGGGTATTTCATCACTGTTATATTTAATTGGGGACCTAAAGAGGTCCAAATTGAGCGCCGTCAGCGTCGTTAGATTTCTTATTTTTTTTAGACGGATTATATGATGGAAAATATTGGATTAAGGTCGGGAATATCATGAACATGCTTTGTGCACCTTCTAAGTGTTACATGTGCATTCTGAAATAGTTTTGATTGAACAATTGATAATGTTTATATACTGTCACGGTTATAGAGTCACACTTGGAGCGTCGGTCCACCGACGTCACTGAGATTTCCAGATTTTGGCTCGGAAGTACAGGTGAGTAACCTAGATGGTTCCTCGATTAGTAAGTGTTTATAATTCTGCACTTATAACTCTGTGAAGAATAATGGTGGGATCAGAATTGCGATCGTTTACTGCCTCTGGATTCCGGACGTAGGGTCCGATGAATTGGAAGATCTGACATAGAAGTATATCTGTTTGTGACTCTGTGAACTGACTGGCTTCCACTATGTGACACTGTGATACATAATTTGATTGTACCGTTACTGCTTAACTGGATTGTGATCACTTGTGATGTACTGTGATCCACTATGATATACTGTGATCTGCTTGCTACACTGTACTGCATTTCGACGCCTTTATTGGGGGCGCATCGCTTTATACCGACAGCAAATTGGGCATATGCATTGCATACATCAATGCATAAACTGATAATAATGATAGTTGTGACCTGAGTCGTCACTATTACTGAACCGAGCCTCGTGCTCGAGGGGAGTTAGTGCATACCCAGAGGGCTCTCCTACTCCCTAGACGCGTCTACTGAATACTGATCACTGTTAAGCGCTCGGTCACAACACTGTAATAAACTGGAAAAGAGTCACATGTGTATTGCATACAAATGTGATAACTGATTTACGAAATTGCATGAGTTTTGTAAATTGTTATAAGATAATACTGAAAGTATCATTGACTGAAACTGTGAATTGCTTGCGATATGCATGAATTGGGTAGACCATCGATGATGGTTCCGATCGAGTTCACAAAACTCACCCAAAATTTGCATCTATTTTTCAGTTCAAGAATACCCTGCTGACACGGAGTATGTCTCACCGTAGACAAGTGAAGGATAGAGGTCGGGATCGATTCGGTTCTGCATTAGTGTCGCATAATTGTATTATGAACTTTCATTAAGGATGCTTGTATCGTAATGAGCCTAATTTAGTTATGGCTCTTTGTACATTAAATGATTGTAACTTGTTCTTTGAATGATTGTAATAACCGAAAATGTTTATCGCTGAAATCAAACTGTATTTCGATTGTGGGCTCAGACATTCTTGTCTTTTCCGCTGCGAATGAAAAATAAAAACAAACAATTGTATGCTGAGTTTTGACCGACTGATGTAGTACGCCACCCTCGCGGGGCACGGACTCGGATATTGCCAATGATATCAGGTTCGGGTCACGCGAGAGTGGGGTGTTACATTAAATGAGTGTTTTTTTATGTGAATTGTGTATAAATGTTATTGTGCTATAAGAAAAGAATGGATTGGTTGATGAATATGAGAAGTCATATGAATTAAGGTTGAGTGTTGGATAAATTTCAATGGCAAATTGAATTGTTTGAATGAGGCTGTAATAGAAGAAGTGAAGTTGGGATAAATGTTAAGTTTTGCATGAGGATAAAAATGTGTATGCTAATTCAAGGGAAATTCTGGAAAAATCTAAGTAGAAGTAGTGAAAATGGTCTTCATGGAAGTTGTAGAAGATCTTGTGATCTTTCCAACGATATGAAGTTTGTGATTTTTGGATGTCGGAATAGAGAGATATGAGTGTTGCAAGTTAGAGTGCTGTATATGGTTTGTGTTTGTGATAGCTATGATGAATGTTTGAAATTTGTGGTTTTGATGAACCAATTAAGTTGAGATTTGAGAATTTGGTGAGTTGAACTTAGTGTTTGAGTTGTTATGAAGTGTTTAGGCTTTGGAATAAGTGAATTTGGGAATTGCACAAGTGTTTATGATGTTAGGATGAAAGTTGGAAGCATTGGAGAGGCATTGGGGGCTTTGGGGAGCCCCAATGTCCGTTAAACGGACATGGGAGTCCGTTAAACAGACGTTCTCGGGTGGAAAAATACCCCTTGGCCAGTCTATGTCCGTTAAACGGTCTTTCACGGGTCATTTGGGGCTCTAAACTCGATTCATGTCCATTACATCCACGAGAAAGATGATGATTTTTGATACTGTTAGAGGCAGAATCAGACTTTGTGGTCTTCATGAAAGTTGTAGGTCTAGATGTCTTATTTTTAATGGTCTAAAAACGAACTCAATTTGAGATCTAGATTAAAAGTTATGACAATTTCTCCAATAGAGGTACAAAATGATTTTGGACAGAAACATGTTGGATTCTTCTGTCCATAACTTCCCCATACGACCTCCAAATGAAGTGATTCTTGAAGCACTGAATTTCTAAGATATGTATCTATCTCTACATGAAAATTTGTATCATTTGGAGTTTAATTGAAAGAGTTTAATGGAAAGTAAGTAAGAGGTCGGCTAGGAGAGAATAATTGGAGTATGTACACTCTTAGACTTTTTAAGCTTATCTTGAGCTATAGAGTTCCGATTGAAATGAATATTGCTTCAAAGCAACCTAGAGACATAGAGCTTCATGTTTGGTATTATAGAAAGAAGATGAACCAATAATGACTAAGGTGATTTTCTTGGAATACGCTCACGTCTTATGATAATCGGAATGATTAGTTCCTTCTGATTTTGCTACTTTCCTTTCTCATCCGATCTTGTCCAATCTTTTGCTCATATCTTTTCCGTCCGACATCCGATTAACTTAGTTTTTGAAGCGTTAGATTCCTAAGATAATTTTCCACGTCTTCATAGGAAATTATGAATTTTTGAGATTAAATTGAGGAAGATTGATTGAATCAAAGTGAGTTGGAAAATTTTCTGAACATAGTTCAGTCTTTTGAGAAATGCTTGATATGTAGAGATCCAATTGAATTGATTTTTGAGGCAAATTAAAACAGAGAAATGGGGATACAAGTCATATGAAGGAGTTGAATTTCAATTTAGCCCCTAAGATTGTCAATTTCTGAATTGAAGTCGGGTTTTAGTATTCAGTCTTGGATTAGTAAGATATGAAAGTATTTTGGCCATAACTTTTGCTCTAGTTATCAAAATGAGGTGATTATTGATTTGGATTAAACTAGAGAAATAGTGCTACAATTGTTATGAAAAAATTGAGTTTCAATTTTATCTTTAATCATATCAATTTTCGTATGGAAATAAAGTGCTGGAACATATTTTAGCATATGAATAACCCAAAATGTTTGGAGCATAATTTTTAGCATAGTCCACCAAATTAAATAATTTTTGTGGCGTTAGGAAATTAAGAAAATAAGGAACATTTCTCTAGAAGTAAGTTTTAACAAATTCCTTCAATTTGATAGTAAGAAAATGTCCTAAAATATTAATGAAGTAAAATAAAGTTCAGGGGGCAATTTTGGAGGATCACTTAAAGAGTTAAGTTTATAGGCTTGCATGGAGGGGCATATGGGTCATTTTACATTCTTTTAAAGACAAGTTAAAGGGGATGTCGTTTTTAAAGGGAGAGGCACGATTTTGGCTAAAACAAAGGAAGGAAAGAAAGAAAATGAAAGAAGAGAGAAGGTGGAGTCGGGGGACATGGAGGAAAGAAGAGAAAAGTGATTAGGGTTTCAATTGTGGGGGATTACAAGAGGGTTTTTGAGTTGATTCAAGGGATAAAAGAAGAAAGAAGATGAAAGCTCCCTATGGAACCAAGAAATGTTGATTTTGGGTGAAGGAATAAGGTAAGAGATGAATTTTATCTTTGAGTTTTTCATAAATTTTTGGGTTAGATAGCTTAAGATTGATATGGGTTTGTGATTTCCAAGCTCCATTTTGATGATTATGCCTTAGGTTATGTTTAATTTTGGATGATTATTTATTAGGGTTTATGTTATTGAATTAGGGAAAATTAAGGAAAGGAATGGAGAAATTGAAGCTTTAATCAAGCTCCAAGCAAGGATATGATGTGGGTAATGTGTTTACATTTTGAATTATAAGCTACGTATGTGTTTTCGAAAAATAAAGAAAGGAAATATTGAATTGTATTGTTTTCCGAATGCTTTGAAAAAATTATAAGTTTTAAATGATTTTGATAAATTAAGGAAATTTCTGAAATTATGAAAATTGTTATAAAAACTAGATTTATCGTTTCTATGATTTTGAACGAATTGTTACAATTTCTGAAATTTTTATGCTTGAAGGATTTTATTAATTGTGAAAATGATTCATTTGTTACATCTATTTATTTATGAACGATTTTGAGGAATATTCAAAAGTATTGCATACTTTGTTCATGAATTGTTATGAATCGAATATGTTTTGATTGTTATACGAGTGATGATGTTTTGGGATTGCATTTGAATTGCAATAAGAAAGTATGTGCAATTGTGTATGTTAGGTGTCTAGTATGACACATCATGAAAAAAAATTAAGTTTTCGAAACGTGGCTTCGGGCAATTCAAATTTTTAAGTGTGAATTATGTGATATGTGGGTTTGGTTAGGTCTCATAAATTAGAGTCAGTGCACTGTCTCGTTTTTAAAAGGCTTCTCCCGCCTGCCCGCTAGTGGCATTGGAGTTCCGATTTTTGAACTCCCATAAGTCATGGCTACACTGGACCGCTATGCGAAAAAGTGTAGTACGTTCCTTTCACGGCTGCACAGGACCGCTATGTGGGAATGTGCAGTACGTTCCGTTTTGGACCGACCCAAACCAATTGATGTGTTATGTGTTTTTGATCTTGTTTATATCTGTGTGCATTCATGTTTTGAATTTGTTTATGAATTGTAAAATTTTGAGAAATTTGTGAAATGAGAAAGTAAATTTTCAATCATGAAATCTTGGAAGTTGATTATGATCGTTTTGAAAAATTGAAAGTTTGAAAATAAGCTTATGATAAACTTAATGTTATGAAAAGTTTATAAATGGGAAATGTTTTTGCTTATTGTTCAATTTATAAACATATTATCCACGAGCAATAAGCTCACCCCCCCTTTCATCCCCATCTCCAGGTATACGAGCAGGAGATTGAATTAAAGGATATCAAGACATTTTTGTTCGTTTTTGCATAGCGAGTATTTTGTGTAAAGTTGGACTTTTGGTATTGTTATTGGATATGGCATCGAATTGCCGTTAATGTATTTCCAAGCATTTATTTCGGGATGTATGAGAAGTACGAAATTGTGTATAATTGAGTATGATGTCTATGATGTATATGAATGATGAAGTTATATATGGATTTGAGATATATATTTGTGTCTGGTTTATGAATTTATGTATGGTATTTGAGTTATAAAATTGTGTATGATTTTGGGATATAAATTGTAGTTATATATGAATATGATTGATTTAGGTTTTGGATTGAGTTTGGATTCCGGACGGGACATCTGAGGAGTTGTGTGTTGATTGAACTGGTATTATAGAAGTGAGTTTTGAAACCCTTTTGCAGGTTTGGGTTTGTTAAAATGCAGCCGTTATGCTGCCGAAATTTTTATGACAAAAGAAAGATAAGAATGAGATTTATGATTTTGTTAACAAGATGAGAAATGATGAATTAGAGGAATATTACGTTTAATTGAATTGTTGGATTGAGGATAAATTTCCAAAAGGGGAATTAAGATTGTTTGTTTGAGTTTGATAAATGAATTAAAGAAGAGAGAAAAAAATTTATACCGGATTTCATATTAGTTTAGTCTAAGGTTTCCAACGCGATAGTTATTTCTACGCTATTTGTTCACGGATATCGGAATTTGATTTTCGTTCGATCGAACCGTTTGTTGTTTTGATTCGATTTGCTTTCAATTCCATTAAGAATTTGATTCGTTTCTGATATGCCTTTAGCATTCGATTCCGAGTCAATTTGCTTTGTCTCGACTTGGTTTTGCTACTTTCGTTTTCGATTGTTTTTCGCCTTCCGATTCGATTTGTACCTGTTTAGCATTCGTTTCTGCCTTTCGTTTTCGCTTTTGCTTTCTGCTTTTCGGTTGGGATCCGGTCTCCAGATCGGGTCCCATCACATGGTGAGTGATATTACCTCGCCTTAGAGTAAGTTGAAACCTATATAAGATAATCATGAATTGCAGTGAAGACAGAATGTTTAATGCCAATAGAAATGAATTCTTCAACATGTTCATTAACTCTTTATTTCTTTATAATTGCTTAAAAGAAAGCTACATGCAAAGATATTCTCACTTAAGTTGATGCCACGAGATGCCTTTATACGGCCAAGAGTTATTTGGAAGTGAAACGAATAATCAAATTCAGCTCCTATGTTGATAATTGATAACTAGATTAGGTTTATTTTTTTGTGAAAGTTTAGCCGATTCATGTCAATGGCCTGGGGAGCTTCCCTAGTGTAAATACTATTGCTTGCTTCTAATTTTCAAGCTTTCCTTCTCCAATGGGAAAATGCAATGTTATAAACTAATGTGGGACCCAACTCCTTCACAAACATTCATAAATGGTGGGTCCTACATAAAAATTTAAAGAAAACTCATGTTAATAATAGTTTCGCTGCTACATTAGCTGATAACTGACTGTGGCTCAATACCGTTAGTAGTTAGGGTTTAATTTAAACATTTTCTAAATGTTAAGGTTCAATTTGAACGTTTTCAAAATGTTAGGGTTTATATATCTAGTTTCCATATCACCAAAAATTAGACTATGTGGACTTCTAAACCATGAGATATCCACCAAACATCACAAGCTATTCTAATACAGGGGTATAGGTCACCATTTTTTATCTCAATTTTTAATATCATAAAGCCAGGATTAAATCTGAATCTCTTTTAGAGATTTTTATTTCTATGTATTAAGTTTCACCTCCAATTAGAATCACCAAATTTGGAGGTCTATAGGCTGAGTCATGGCCAAAACAATGGGGCTGCCTCAAGTGAACCTAGAATCTAAGACAAAATTTCACTAAACATTACTCTCTCTTGTTATATTCAACCAATTCCATGCAAAGTAACACCAAGACATCATTCCAACAACTATTCCATGTACAAATTAATATTTGTACATATACAAATATGCACACATAAAAAAATTAACTAAGGGTAGTCTCAAATCTTGAAATTTGTCAATTAGCTCTTCTTCTAATATTCTTCTTTCTCTTACCCTTTAGCTTTGCTTGATTCACCAACTAGAACATCATAAATACATATCTTAATCCTATATCCAACCTTATAATTCCAGCTCTTTATGAGCAAAGTAAGAAACATGAAGATAAGAAGAAAAACCACAAAATCTTACCTTAATTTTCACCTAGGATTGACTTGATTCTTTATGCAAAATGTGTGATTAAGGAGATGGAATGGAAAGGAGATGAGAATAGAAAATTCTGGAGTTAAAACCCTACATACAAATCCCTCTCCCCTCTCTTTTGCTTCCATTTTCATGAAGTTTCTAATCTGAGACACATATTTCAATCCTATTAGACCATATGTTGATTTTTGGCAAAATTTCACATTTGGTCCTTCTTCTTCCCTTAGTTCCTACATTGGCACATAAAATCATCAATTGATTTGATTCTATTCCATCTTTCATATATAATTATTCATGTCCATGCCTAAATGAATTAAATTACCAATTTACCCCTGTGTTTTAAATTAATTACCATTATGCCCCTTACTATGCTTAAATACATTTAATTCTTTATATTCACTTCTTAATATACCCTAGACATACTATAATGCTTATAGGTTGGATATTGGGGCCTTACACATAGTCAAAAGAAGGGTAGTAATTTTGATGAGATTTTTAACCAGTGGTCAAGCTAATGATGATATGCACTATATTAGGCTTAATTGCTAGTTTGGATCTTAAACTCAAGTAGCTTGATGTGAACACTGCTTTCTTACATGGCGATTTAGATGAGAAGATTTACATAGAGCAATCAGAAGGGCTTAAAGTAAAAGGGAAAAAAAGTGCTTATATGAAAGTTGAAGAAGAGTCTTTAGGAGCTCAAACAGACACTAAGACAGTGGTATAAGAAGTTTGATTCATTTATGACGAGCAATGGTTACAAGCAAACTTTAGTTGATCCTTATGTCCATTTTAGAAAAGTCCTTGGTGGTTACTTTATCATCCTTCTCTTGTATATGGATCATATATTGATAGTTCGATAAGATGTTGAAACGCAACTATCTCAGCGTAAGGTATACCTAAGGGACGTTAGCACAAAGGCCTTATAGAGTGAAGAGGAGCTTAAGAATCTTGGGTGTAAAACTCAAAAAATTACTTGTGCGGAAGAGCTTGAACTAGAAAAAGCTATATATATCTTTTAGCTCATAGGTAAATATTGATTTCCATTTTGTTGTTGAGAATGACTCTTTATTTTTACGTAGCAGGTTAGAGGAATTAAACGAGAAAGAAAAAGATGAAGAGACATTCGTGATCTTTCCAGAGTAAATGTACTCAGTAGAGAATAAGAGTCTGAGGATAAGATGTTGAATGGGAATGATTATCAACCAAGGCCTTATCTGAAAGAACCTCACATGGAGGAACCACATTTGCCACCAGAAGATCATAATTCTGTTATATGAGATGAAGTATGGAGTCGAGCCAGTGACACTAAACAAAGACGTTTCTTGGGAGACAATCCAAAGGAAATGAATTTTCCCTTTACTTTTTTACATTAGTTAGGATATGCATATGTGTTTCTATATTGGTTTGTTTCATGTTTGTTTCAAGTTTTCAATTAAAATAAGAGAGAATAAAACAAACAATCAAACAATTTCTCATTTTCTATTGCTTTTAGGATTATATAGTCAAGAGTAGAGAAAGACTTGACTAGAGAATTTCATGGCAACTTGAGCATGTACTTTTGCTTTTGTGATTAGTTGATGTGTATTATCCTTAAAAGTGTAGTGATTAGTGGTAGAAAAAGTCGGTGATATTTTGAGCCTTATTAGACTAGCACATCCATTTTAGTTTCATTGTCATTGTTTATGTGTGACTTTTATGATATATACATCTTCACTTTGCCTTGATATTTTATTCGAGATCACATTTTTATCATATGAATTAACATGGAAATGATTAGGCATTCTTTGTTTTTTTGAAATACATTAGCCAAATAGCCCTACCCTATTGACATGATTTCTCCCTTGTTAAGCCCCCTTGTGCTTTATTTGCCTTTTCTTTGTGTATTAACTACATTACCTGCTCTAACCCTAACCAAGTGTCCTTTCCAAGCCTTAAAACTAATGGAACATTTATTGATTGTTGAGTTTGTGGATATACAAAAGTATAAGTGCGGAGTTAACATATGTGTAAGTTGGTTATAATATTGGGATGTTATTTTATATCTTATCATTAACATTCTGTTTCTTTTAATTTTCATAACAAAAAAGAAAGAAAAGCAAAAGAAAAGAAAAGAAAAAATTAAGAAAGAAAAAAGAAAAAATTATTTTTCATAAAAAAACTCAATCTTTCACTTCGACATTCACAATTCATACATACAACACTTCCTCATGCCCACATAGAACTCAATCTTATACATAAACATTTACACATAAATCGTTTTGTACACGAAACTAACTCCAAATCAACTAGAAACATTAACCACAGACGCACATTTTGGCAGAAAAATGAAGGCTAGAAACACGAAAATACCTTGACAAAAATCACAGCTCCACAATCGGAGAAGACGCAGCAGCTCCACAGAGAAGACGACGGAGAACATGGACGCAGCGACAGATTTAGAGGACAAAGGAGGAAACATTGGGGGTGGAGGAGAAGAGGTCTCTGTTGAACGTTTTTAAGGATAACAAAACAACTTCGTTTGGTAAAAACAGACCACGGACGACGACATATAGCTACATATAGCTATAGAAATTACCAACGGATTTACCGAAGGAATTTTTAGTCGATAAACTAAAAACATTTTTTGTCAACATTTCCCGCTTTATTTACCGACAGTAATTAATTACCATTGTGTACTCATTTTCTTCCGAGTTCAGTGATGGAATTGCTACAACTGGTAATTGAAATTTTTCCAGACAACTTTTCTGACTGGTATAAGATTTCTGTCAATAAGTGGCAAAGGTTTCTAAAGCGTCGGTAATTTTCCGTCGATAATTATTTGATTTCTTGCAGTGCATCATCTTAAGCATGTCAGTGGTACACATTAAAGAATACAATGAGGTAATCCAATTATTAGAACAATAAAATTTCAATGAAAGCTTAAAAGATGGAAAATCTTAAGCGAATAAATCGGTAAAATCAAATTATGAGTATGTTGCTTTTACATATGATACCAAATAATATGAATTGATTTTGATTTCATTATAATCTTGTAAAATATGAATAACAATTAAAGACAAGTTGAATTGTACCCAAACATGTAAGTTCAAAGATTTTATACGTAATTTTCTTACATTTTTAGTGAGTTTATATTCTTTTATAGAGATTTATGAGATAAAATTTAAATAAGACAAAGGATTCTATGATAAAATTTTGTCTTCATAAAGATTATAATCATAATAAGATTTTAATGTAATTACAGATTTTTATTTGATTTGTATCACAAACAGGAAATTCCATTTATTAGAACTTCTGATAGTCTATATAGAACCTTATACCTTAAGCATGCTTTTCTCGTCATACAATAATTGTTCCACTTCTACGAACTTTGAATCACTAATAAAATAAGGGATACAAATTTGTGATGAAAATCATAAAGAGCCTCAAATGATGTTGTCTGAATTATTGAATGAAAAGTGGTGTTAAGCAAACATTTGGTAGGTGGAAACTATTTCCCTTACTTATTAGAACTCTCACTAACCATCCACTTCCAAGTACGATCAAAATGGTAAGTTGGGTAGAGGTTCAAAAAGACTCTATAAGACTTTTAAAAAATCCTATCAAAATAAGCTATAGTTGTTGGGCCCCGATTCACATTAAGCATGTTTTATTTATTTTGAGGATTAATTTGCTAATTTCCTTTTAGTTAAAATTAATTTGAGGTTTTTAGTACTTAGTTATTGATTATTAAATGAAAGGATTAGTTAAGATTAAAATTTTGACAAGTTATTAGAGTTTAGGGGAATAAGTTGGTGTAAGGGCTTTTAAGGTAGATCATTAAAGCTTTTAAGGCTTAAGGTTTGTAGAGAAGGGCTTTTAGTCCATTTTATATCAATTAAAAGGAGAATAAAAGGGAAGTAAGTGAAGTTGCTGTATGGTGAGGGGAAAAAAACGAAAATTGCATGTTTAAGGAAGACTTAAGTGAAACTACAACGTTTTAGCTATAGGTTTTAAGTTAGAATCCTTTTACCTAAGTCTTTTACAAGAGACTACCGAAACCTCATCAAAGAAAGGAGAATTTCGAAACTTAGAAGAGAAAAGAGAGGGAGACTTCGGTTGAGGAAGAAGAAGAAGAAGAAGAAGAGAAGTAAGAGCTTTGGTTTATTTTGCTTTAGAAAAGGGAATTAGAGTGATCTTTTAGAAGGAAAAAGGTAGAGGAAAGTTTAATCCTCTATTGGAAGCAAAATCAGAATTTCATGGGTTTCATTAAGGTAAGGGGAATTTTGAAAATTTTGAAGTTTCTTGATAGGTTTTGGGTTTAAATAGCTTAGTTTAGGTATGGGTAAAGTTAAGTAGGTATTAATTCATGTTTCCCATTCCTTAGAAATTCCAATTTTGCAATCTCTTATGCTTATGGGATAATTATGCTTAATGAAGGTGAATTGAGGCAATTGGAGGAAGAAGCAAGGTCAATTGATCAATCTCAAAGCTAAAAGATTTCAGGTGGTTGATTCCTTAATAATTGAGTTAATAGGCATATTACCGTTTTTATAATAAATGCGAATTAAGGTTTCCAATGACTTAGAATTTTTGTAGGAATTACTCTTGGTGATGTTTTGAACTTGTATGTGATGTTCTTTGATTATGAATTTATGTTGGAATGGTTTGTTTAATGATTTGTTAAGTGGAAAAGATAAGAACTTGTGATTTCAGAAAAAGATTGCCATTTTGGCAATTTATGTGAAAACGAATTTGTAAATGCCAGTTGAGGTAATTGGTTTTGAATTGTGTGAATTATGTGCTTTCTTTGGGTTTGGGGTGATCCCGTCAAAGTCAGGTGCACCTGTCTACCCATAGGCTTCTTCCGCCTGCCCGCTAGTAGCATTGGAGTTTCTTTTAAGGACTCCCATCAGTCACGGCTACACATGACCGCTTCGCGAAAATGTGTAGTACGTTCCATTTCGGATCCACCCAAACCACTTTGTTTGTGATTTTTTGATATGTTAGGTTATTTTTGTGGTGTGTTAAGTTTGTAGATCCTTTCCTTATCTTTCCAATGAGGTAAAATGTGTCATTTTTCGACTTGTGGGCTAAAAGATATGAATTTTCAAATTCTTGGCATTGTGTAGGGAATTTAAATTTAGTGGCAGCAACTTTGAAGCAATTTATGACCCTCTTAATGGATAAATTAGTTTTTAAATCCTTCTAGGAAGTTGTAGAGCTTCCTTTTATCTTTTTATTGACACTAAGTTTACGAAATTTCAATTTCGGGGTGAAAAGTTAGACCTGTTCAAAGTTAGAAGATTATTTCAGTTTTTTTTTATAAAAAGAACTGATACCATAAGTGTTGGAACCCCTCCCTGGTGAGTCGCTTGCCCGACGTCGTACGTGACATCTGGACGCGCATCTCACGAGGGAGGAATTCCTCACCACGAAAGAAATCTCAAATCGAACTTAATTTAACGTCATCCGAACAAAACTTGATAAATTCACCCACATTGTCCTCCAATAAAATTGATTTACTTAGGGTAGGGCCCATATCTAAATCCGATTCCTAAGCTAAAATGAAATTCCATATTTCTAGGTCAATTAGAAATAGAAATCGCCTCAATCGGATCTCTATAGCTCACAAAATCGCCCGAAAACAGAATTACATTCAAAACCGTCACGTAATTGACTCTCTTTAATATTATCCGTAAAGTCCGACCAAAACTCGACACTCTCATTTTACCAAAACGGGGTATAAAATTTTTTTAGAAACCCAACGCTTCAAAAATCGTGAAAATCGGAGGTCAAACGCAGGAAAGACAAAGAAAATAAGAAAAGGGGTTTTATTTATCATATTTTAAAAAAATAAAATCAGAAATTAATATTTAAATAAAAAAAAAAAACAAAAACAAAACAGTGTCGCACTCTGCTGAATGCGACACTCTCGCATTCATGCAGAGTGCGAGGTTGTTCCTCGCACTCAGCAGCTGAGTGCGAGGAACATTTCATATAATTTTCTTTTAAAAAAAACTGAAATAAACTTCTAACTTTGAACAGGTCTAACTTTTCACCCCGAAATCGAAATTTTGTAAACTTAGTGTCAATAAAAAGATAAAAGGAAGCTCTACAACTTACTAGAAGGATTTAAAAACTAATTTAGCTATTAAGAGGGTCATAAATTGCTTCAAAGTTGCTGCCACTAAATTTAAATTCCCTACACAATGCCAAGAATTTAAAAATTCATATCTTTTAGCCCACAAGTCAAAAAATGACACATTTTACCTCATTGGAAAGATAAGGAAAGGATCTACAAACTTAACACACCACAAAAATAGCCTAACATATCACAAAATCACAAATAAAGTGGTTCGGGTGGATCCAAAACGGAACGTACTACACATTTTCGCGAAGCGGTCATGTGTAGCCGTGACTAATGGGAGTCCTTAAAAGAAACTCCAATGCCACTAGCGGGCAGGCGGGAGAAGCCTATGGGTAGACAGGTGCACTTGACTCTGACAGGATTACCCCAAACCCAAAGAAAGCACATAATTCACACAATTCAAAATCAATTGCCTCAACTGAAATTTACAAATTCATTTTAACATAAATTGCCAAAATGGCAATCTTTTTCCGAAATCACAAGTTCTTATCTTTGCCACTTAACAAATCATTAAACAAACCATTCCAACATAAATTCATAATCAAAGAACATCACATACAAGTTCAAAACATCACCAAGAGTAATTCCTACAAAAATTCTAAGTCATTGGAAACCTTAATTCGCATTTATTATAAAAACGGTAATATGCCTATTAACTCAATTGTTAAGGAATCACCCACCTGAAATCTTTTAGCTTTGGGATTGATCAATTGACCTTGCTTCTTCCTCCAATTGCCTCAATTCACCTTCATTAAGCATAATTATCCCATAAGCATAAGAGATTGCAAAATTGGAATTTCTAAGGAATGGGAAACATGAATTAATACCTACTTAACTCTACCCATACCTAAACTAAGCTATTTAAACCCAAAACCTATCAAGAAACTTCAAAAATTTCGAAATTCCCCTTATTTTAATGAAACCCACGAAATTATGATTTTGCTTCCAATAGAGGATTAAACTTTCCTCTACCTTCTTCCTTCTAAAAGATCACTCTAATTCCCTTTTCTAAAGCAAAATAAACCAAAGCTCTTACTTCTCTTCTTCTTCTTCTTCTTCTTCTTCTTCTTCTTCTTCAACAACCAAGTCTCCTCTCTTTCTCTCTAAGTTTCAAATTCTCCTTTCTTTGGTGAGGTTTCGGTAGTCTCTTGTAAAAGACTTAGGTAAAAGAATTCTAACTTAAAACCTATAGCTAAAACGTTGTAGTTTCACTTAAGTCTTCCTTAAACATGCAATTTTCGTTTTGTTCCCCTCACCATACGGCAACTTCACTTACTTCCCTTTTATTCTCCTTTTAATTGATATAAAATGGACTAAAAGCCCATCTTTACAAACCTTAAGCCTTAAAAGCTTTAATGATCTACCTTAAAAGCCCTTACACCAACTTATTCCCCTAAACTCTAATAACTTATCAAAATTTTAATCTTAACTAATCCCTTCATTTAATAATCAATAACTAAGTACTAAAAACCTCAATTTAATTTTAACTAAAAGGAAATTAGCAAATTAATCCTCAAAATAAATAAAACATGCTTAATGCAAATCGGGGCCCAATATTTCTCCCCCCCTTAAAAGAATTTCGTCCTCGAAATTCGTACCTGACATACTGAAGAGATGGGGATACTTCTCCTTCATAGCTTCCAATGGCTCCCACGTGGCCTCTTCCACCGAGTGGTTCCTCCATAAGACTTTTACCAACTGCACAGTCTTGTTCCTAAGAACCTTTTCTTTGGTATCCAAGATCTGCACTGGAAGCTCTTCATAACTCAAATCATCACTCAACTGAACTTCATCAGCTTGAATGACATGGGAGGGATCTGATCGATATCTCCTCAACATAGAGACATGAAAGACATCATGAATTTGTGATAGCTCCTGAGGCAATGCTAACTTGTATGTCAATGGACCAATCTGCTTTAAGATCTCATAAGGCCTCATATACCTCGGACTCAGCTTACCCTTCTTTCCAAATCTCAGGATCCCTTTCCAAGGGGAAGTCTTAAGAAACACCTTCTCACCGACCTCATACTCCATCTCTTTCCTGTGAGCATCTTCATAACTCTTCATCCTGTCCTGAGCTGCCTTCAGCGTGTGCTTTATCAAGTTGACCTTATCAACGGTCATCTGTATCAACTCTGGGCCCAAAAGTTTCCTATCTCCCTCTTCATCCCAACACACTGGAGTCCTGCATCTTCTCCCATACAGAGCCTCATAAGGAGCCATCTGAATGCTATACGAATTATTGTATGCAAATTCGATCAGAGGCAAGTGCTCATCCTATGCTCCTCTAAAATCCATCACACATGCCCTGAGCATTCCCTCAAGAGTCCGAATGGTCCTCTCAGACTGACCATCGGTCTGAGGATGGAAAGCAGTGCTGAAACTCAACTTAATACCCAAAGCCTCCTACAAACTGCCCCAAAATCTCAAAGTAAAGCGAGGGTCCCGATCAGATACAATCGAATCTGGGATCATATGCAACCTTACAACCTCATCAATATACTTCTTAGCTAGTACATGCAGAGGATCTGTCTGCCTGATTGCCAAAAAATGGGCTAATTTTGTCAATCTATCCACAATCACCTATATGGCATCATGCCTCCTACTGGTCCTGGGCAATCCCATCAGAAAATCCGTAGTCACCCTCTGCCACTTCCACTCCGGAATAGATAAGGGTCTTAACTGGCCTGAAGGTGCCTGATGCTCAACCTTGACTTGCTGACATACCAGACACTTACTCACATACTCGGCCACATCCTTCTTCATACCTCTCCACCAGAAATGTTCCCTGAGATCCTCAGACATCCGGTGTCTTTGGGTGCATAGATAAGGTGCATTGTCGCCTCATCCGAATCTCATCTTTACCTCCTTGACATCGAATACAGAGCCTATTCTGATCGTCCGAGTCCATCATCACTCAGCACCATACCGGACTCCTTACCCCTCTGCACCTCTTCCCGCAGCTTACTCAATTCGGGATCCTGAACCTGCAATTCTCTCACTTTTTCTCTAAGGATCGGTCTCACCTGAAAAAATAGCAATCATGTAATCAGATTCCTCCTGCTTCAAACTAATCCTGAGCTTAGCCATCTCTTCCAATAGCGGCAGATAGACTGTCTGCACATATGCTATGGAAGACTTCCTGCTCAAAGCATCTGCAACAACGTTGGCCTTACCTGGATGATACTCAATCAATAGGTCATAATCCTTTAGCAGCTCAATCTATCTTCTCTGTCTCAAATTCAGCTCCTTCTGACTCAATAAGTATTTGAGACTCTTATGATCTGTAAAGATCCTGGTTTGCACACCATACAGATAATGCCTCCAGATCTTCAAGGAAAAGATCACAGCTGCTAACTCCAGATCATGGGTCGGATAATTCACCTCATAAGGCTTAAGCTGTCGTGAGGCAAATGCTATCACCTTATCTTCCTGCATAAGCACACATCCCAACCCCTTTCTGGAAGCATTACTATACACAGTATAACTCCCCTCTCTTGTGGGTAAAGCCAAAACTGGAACACTAGTCAATATGTGCTTGAGCTCCTCAAAGCTCTGCTGACACTCATCACTCCAGACAAACTTATGGTTCTTTCTCAACAATTTGGTCAAAGGAGCAGCAATCATGGAGAAACCCTTCACAAATCTCCTGTAATAACCTGCTAAACCCAGAAAGCTCCTCACCTCTGTCACTGTAGTTGGAGCATGCCAGTTCACTACAGCTTTAATCTTCTTGGGATCCACATGCACCCCCTTCTCATAAACAATGTGGCCAAGGAAGACCACTTCCCGAAGCCAAAATTCACATTTAATGAATTTGGCATACAGCTCTCTCTCCCTCAACCTCTGCAATACAATTCTCAAGTGCTCCTCATGTTCTCCCTCACTCCTGGAATATATCAGAATGTCATCGATGAACACGATAACAAACCGATCCAAAAACTCCTTAAAGACCATATTCATCAGATCCATAAAGCAGCAGGAGCATTTGGTCAATCCAAAAGGCATAACCAGAAATTCATAATGGTCATACCGTGTTCTGAAGGCTGTCTTGCTCATATCAGACTCCTTAATCCTGAGTTGATGGTAGCTTGACCGGAGATCAATCTTAGAGAAGACCGTTGCCCCCTGCAGCTGATCAAACAAATCATCTATCCGAGGAAAAGGATACTTGTTCTTCACTGTCACTTTATTTTTCCTCCTGTAGTCAATACACATCCTCCAGGTTCCATCTTTCTTCTTAACAAATAAGACTGACGCTCCCCAAGATGAAGTGCTCGGCCTAATAAACCCCTTCTCTAAAAGATCCTCCAACTACTCCTTAAGCTCCTTCAACTCCGCTGGAGCCATCCTGTAAGGTGGAATAGAAATAGGAGTTATCCCGGGAGCCAAATCAATAGCAAACTCGATCTCCCTCTCCGGTGGCAAACAGGGCAACTCCTCAAGAAACACATCAGAAAATTCCCTCACAATGGGAATATCCTCCACCTTGCTCTCCTTCACACTGGTATCCATAACACATGCCAAGAAGGCTTCACAGCCTCTTCCCATCAGTCTATCAGCTAACAAAGCTGAAACAAGCCTTGGCAATGTCAACTTTCTGTCTCCTCTGAAAACTATTTTCTGACCCTCTCTCAGATCAAATTCCACTTCCTTTCGACCACAGTCAAGCTTTGCCCGATACTTCTCCATCACGTCCATTCCGACGATCACATCTAACCCCTTCAGATCTAGAGGTAGCAGATCCACTACCAAACTAGATCCATCGATCACAAGCTCACAATCTCGAAAGATCCGGCTGACAATGACAGTCCCCCCTAGTGGAGTACTAACAAGTAAAAAATCATCCAAAAGAACTGACTGCATACCAAACAATATCATACTGGTAGAGACATAAGAATGCGTGGAACCAGAATCAAAGAGAACATATACATCAGAATGAAAAAGCTGAGCCATACCAGTAACAACCTCCAGTGCGGCTGCAGCCTCCTCCCGAGTCATAGCAAACACCCGACCCTGTGCTTGCCCTCTCGATCTCCCTGGAGGATTGGGCTTCTCATCGACCCAAACCGCCACCCCAAAGAAATGGTCTAGTCCTCTTGCCTTTGCTCTCCTCTCAACTCGAGGCCGGATCCTTCCCCCTAATCGTCTGAGGACAATCTTTAATTCTGTGACCCTTCTGCCCACACTTGAAGCAAGCACCCGACAACCTGTGACACTCTCCCCGATGCGGGTGCCCACAGTGTTCACAAAGAGGAGTTTGGTTCCTGCTTCTCTCAGTTCTGTTGTTTCCTCCTACTGAAGAATCCTGTACTGACCCGGTCCTAATCTGCTGAGGGGCACTACTGCCACCCTGACTCTGAGTTTGGGCACTCTTGCCACCCCTGTCAGCTGACTGTGCACTGCCCCCTCTCCTGGTTGACTGCTCTCTGCTCTTTCTCTTCCTGCGCCACCTCTCGCTCGATGTTCTCCACTTCACGGCTGGTCAAGATCCACTAGTTCGATAATCACAGAAATTATGAAGGATTACCTTCTCCTTAATGCCCAGGTGGAGGCCTCCCTCAAACTTTCTGCACTTGTCTTCCTCATCGCCACAATATGAGCTGATATCGGACAATGGGTGAATCTCACCATACTCACTAACATCATCTCCTCTCGAGTCAAATTGAGAAACTCCACGGCCTTGTCCTGCATGTAGACCCGGAAAGATACTTCTTTCTAATAACTCTCCAAAATCCTCCATGAAAGTACTGGTGGTACAACTCGACTCCCACCAAAGAAGAGCATCACCGCAATAAATCGACAAAGATACTCCGGCTTCTCCTCATCGTAACATTTCATCCAAGAAGCACCTCTCCGTCCTCTTCACCAAGATTCATTTCCTCCAATTGGTGGTACCATAAAGTCCACTGCTCCAAACTTTCAGCTTATCAAACCGTCTGCCTTAACATCGAAATCGCACTAAGCCCGAGACCCCGACCCATGGCAAAAGTGAAAGCTTGGGCAAAGGCACGAAGACTTGCAGTCCATCGCAGTATGGTAGGAGGAGGAGGAGGCGGCTCTCTGGTTGCACACTAGGTGCCTCGTAGCTGGAGCAAGGTGTGTCCACGCATCTGTGGGACATGGGACTCATCTGTGCTCCCCGGTGAGAGCGAGAACGGCCGAGCTCCTCGAGTTCTCTCATGAGGTGGCATAATTACTCCTTCAAAATAAAACCAGTAAAAAACTTTAGTTCATGCAAAAACAATTTTTTCAAAGTGTATAGACCGATTGAATCATGCCAAATCATGCAAAACCATGTAAAACCATGTAAATAATGCAAATCATTTAATTTCAAAAGAATGCAAAAATAGGTCACAAAAATCCTAAAATTTCTCCTTCAACCTGCACTCTAAACCGAAAAGCTCGATACCATATAGTGTTGGAACTCCTCCCGAAGTCAATCGCGTCTGACGCCCCACGTGACATCTGGACGCATCTCACGAGGGAGGAATTCCTCACCACGAAAGAAACCTCAAATCGAACTTAATTTAACATCATCCGAACAAAACTTGATAAATTCACCTACATTATCCTCCAATAAAATTGATTTACTTAGGACCCATAACTAAATCCGATTCCTAAGCTAAAATGAAATTCCATATCTCTAGGTCAATTAGAAACAGAAATTGCCTCAATCGGATCTCAATAGCTCACAAAATCGCCCGAAAACGAAATTACATTCAAAACTGTCACGTAATTGACTCTTTTTAATATTATCCGTAAAGTTCGACCAAAACCCGACACTCTCATTTTACCAAAAAGGGGTATAATTTTTTAATGTTGGACCCCACACCCCACCCGTAGGTGTTTGCAGGTTATACTGCGGCATGTATTTGCGAGTTATACCGCGGCATCCAACCTTAAAACCGTGAGGTCGCGTGTTCAATTCGCGGCCAAAGCGGACAATACTGATTAAGGTTGGATGTCACGGTATAACCCGCAAATACATGCCACAGTATAACCTGCAAACACCTACGGGTGGAGTGTGGGGTCCAACATTAAAAGTTGGCTCAATGGTAAGAGGCGTCCGCATAAGCGAAACAAAACCATGAGATCGCATGTTCGATTCGTGGCCAAAATCTTGATTAATTGGATGCATGTTGTATCACATGAAACACATCATATGCAAGATATAACTGCAAACACCTACGGGTGGGGTATGGGGTCCAACATTAAAAGGCTCCTTTTAATGTTGGACCCCACACCCCACCCGTAGGTGTTTGCAGTTATATCATGACGTGTTCATGGGTTATACCGCGACTTTTAATCGTTGGACCCACACTCCACCCGTAGGTGTTTGCGAGTTATCTTGCGACATGTGTTTGCGGGTTATACCGCGGCATCCAACACAAATTGGTATTGTCCTCTTTGCTCAGGATTCGAACCCCTGATCTCAAGGTTTTGTTGCTATCTAGCAGCATCTTACCATTGAGCTAATGTCCTGAACAAAGAGGACAATACCAATTTGTGTTGGATGCCGCGGTATCACCCGCAAACACATGCCGCAATATAACCTGCAAACACCTACGGGTGGGGTGTGGGGTCCAACAATAGTGAAAACTAAATATATGTCATTCATTACTGACTATAGCATTCCATTCAATTTGAAAATATGATTAACAAATAGGTAAACTTCATTTCGTACTGAATATGGATGAGCTAAAGTTATAAAGTGCTCAATCTGTCAATTATTATTAATAGATTTTTTTATGATAAGTAATCCAAGATATGCAGCAGTTTCATATTTATTTCTAACAAATATCAAAATTCCTAATGTTATTTCCTATATCCTTTTGCATTTCTTCCCAAAAGAACATCAGTTACGGTCTTTTAGAGGTTCAAACGATTCTAGAATGACCACTTACTAAGAACGTACGTCAAATAATTTGACATAGCCATCCTATTTCTCCATTTAAGTATTACATGCTCCTAAGTACAAACAATGAATCTTTCATGTAGGAGATTATAATTGATAATAGACACTAGTTAAAAGAATAATTAGAAGTTATACACTCCAGAAAGTGCATTAGTAGCTTGATTATCAACCCCTTTCTTATGATAAAACAAACATACGCAAGAGATACTTTTAATTCGAATAAATCAACAGGGGCTTGTCAAAGTTTAAAAAAACAATAGAAGCCTACAAAGCAAGAGGAGCTTGTTATCCGATAGGACCATGTTTAAGCAATATGAGCCTGCTAAGTGATAGAAGCCTGTTAAATGACAAGAGTATGCTAAAGGATAAATCCAATTAAGACAATTTAAAATAGAAGAGGCCTGTTAAAATAAAAGGAACCTTTATTAAGTTGAAAATAGAAGGAGCCTACTATAACAGTGAAGGAGTCTTTTGTTGAAATGAACACACAAATAATATAATACAGAAATATAAACTCTCAACAAATGAAGTTTGCTCAATATTAGCTTCAATGATTTCTCTCAAAGAGATTTTTCGCTTTCTAAAACACAATAGATTTGATAATAATATCACTTTCAAGAGTGTTGAACCCCGAATTTTTTTTTATGATGTCATTAAGCGTGAATTGTGTTAATTATGTGTTTATGCCTTAGTTTGATTCAATTGGATGTATTAGTCGATAATTGAGGTTTTATTTGAGCTTAATGTGGTTTGAAAGGATAAAAGTATTTAAGGGTATTTTGGGAAGATTGCTTAGGTTGGATTAAGTTAAGGCTTTGAAGGAGGGGTAAAATGGTCTTTACCCATCTCCTTTAGATATAAGTGAAAGAATTAGAAGAGAAAGAAAAGAAAGAAAGAAAAAGAAGAAGAAAGGGAAGGAGAGTATTATCGTGGGAGAAGAAGAAGAGAAGAGAAATAGGGCTTTCTGATTTTTGAGTTTTCGACAGATTGAAGTCATTTCTAGGTAAGTTTGAGTTCATTCCATTGTATTGTGGTTAGATTAAACCCTAGAATTGTTTTGCATAAGTTAGCATCGGTAGTTTAGGGTTTTAAGGGAAAAATGGATAGATTTCTTTGGGTTGATGATTTTTATGTTTGTTTTTAGTTGTAAATGGGTTGGAAATGTATTCTAAGACTTGAATCAAGGTTTAGGTGTGTTGCATTTGTGTTTGGGGAAGGATTGAAGTGTGAAAATGCTAGAAAATCAGGTTCGGAGTCGTTCTTCAGACCCGCACGTCGCGACGTGTGTTTTCGCCGCGACGTGCGATGTTGTTTTCGCTGCGACGTGCAAGGAAGGCATGCACGCCGCGACGTGCAAATTGTGCACGTCATGGCGAAGCAACCTTCGTCATTGCGTCTGATAAGGGCGTGTTCGCCATGACGAACCCCGATTTTCAAATAGCGAGAGAATTTTAGTCTTTTGGGCATATCTTGGGCGATAGATGTTCAAATGAGGTGATTTTGGATTTGTTGTGATCTAGAGACAAAGACCTACAAGTCTTAAGAAGGAAGGAAGTTTGGAATTAGTCTCTAAAGATATGAGAATTTAGAGGGAAGTCGAGTATAGATTGTTAGTGTTAGCGTTTTTTATTTTCGCAGCTTGTTGATTATTTCTTTTGGATATTGTTTGAATGGAAACTTGGTTTGTTATAGGAAACCAAGCCGACCTGACCCAATCGCAAGAGGAAGGACAACAGTGAGTTGGATTCTCGAGCAATATTAGGTGGGTAATATATTTATGGTTGTTGTGTGTATGGGCAATATGTGTATGCTTGCTTGCATGTGTGTGACACTGCTTGTGTTGAATTATAAGAAATATTAAAAATACATTGTGATCATGATTACATACGGCCTTGATAGGCCTTGTGGCATTTTGCAATAATGAAAAGAATGAAAAGTAAGAAAGCTTTGATAAAATGCTTTGAGCATGAAATGAATGATTATGTGCTTTGTTTGGGTGAGAGAGTAACGGATGGATAGTCACGTGCACGTCGACGTATAGCCTTATCTCGGCTGCCCGCTTGAGGCCACGAGATCCTTGAGAAATCGGACTCGTTTTATTTACGGTATAAACTTCGGTTTATCCGGATCGTTTTACGGAACTGTCGAGCCATTTGTGTGCATTCATTATTGATTTGTTGGGCATGATGCATGATGAATTGTTATATTGTGTAATCATATGACATATTCTTGTGAGGATTGTAATTTGATAGATTGATGACTTGCTATATGCTTGTATATATATATGTATATGCTTGAATGTGTGGCTCGTTGCCAATGGCTATAAATGTATATGCCACTGAGCTTCGCAGCTCACCCCATTATCTCCCACTCCTCAGGTGCAGAACGAGGCGATCGTTGATCTTGCAAGGCATCAGAAACTCCAAGATAGTTAGGAGCTTTGTATTAAGTTAGTATTTTGGTTGGCCCTCCGAGCATATCATCATGGAGCATTTTTATGTATTTTGGATTTAGACTTTATTCTGTATTATGTAAGGTTGAGAATGCTTGCTGGAATTTCTTTCGGATTGTAATGGAATGTCACCCCTTGGTTTATGGGGTGTTTAATTCATAGATGGAATGCATGTGTATAATGTGTGTGTGTATGTTTGTGTGAATCGAATTATGTATGGATGTTGGGATCGGGTCCGATATGTTTGGGAGCGCGTCGCTGGCGCAGCCCGAGGGGCCACCTCGGGAATAGGGATCTGGGACCCTGGCCCAACAAAGAGTATTGATGTTGTTGATGTAATTCGAGAGTCTGATCTATTTTCACAAAGGCAGTGGCTCTTCCTTAAATAGACTTTTGTTGCTTATCTTATATCTTGAATTGACTTTGAATCTTCAATACCATATTTGATAAAATCTTCCAGTATCTAGATGTTACGAAAAATGATCATATTACGAAGCTGATCGTGATTTGTAAAATCCTTCCAGATATTGTGGAATCATTTGTAATAAATTAGGTAAGTTCATAAGGAATGTTTCTACAAGAAATGAGACATTTATCATATGATTTTATTTTCATTGGAGAATTAACCCATTAAAAATAGAAGGAAATAAATCCAATTTGCAAGGTCATCATCAAATCATTAAGCCTTGAGCTAACAATCTCCCCCTTTTTGATGATGACAACCAATAATAGATAGATTTTCAAAATTCAAATAAGAGTCTGAGAGGTACCTATCAGCTTTATAAGTTCTTACAGAATAGACAGAGTCTTTCCTTAAGAAATCAAAGAAATGACAAGAGTCTGAGATTTATTTGTTAGCTTTCTAAGTTTTTATTGATTGGAAGGAGCCTTTCCTTTCTGCCATAAGGACTTCACAGTAAAAAATATCACAGATTCATCATATGCAAGTGACAGTCATACAAGTATATCATCAATCTTCAGTAAAAATATATCGAATATAAAAAATAATTCTCCCCTTTGTCATTATCAAAAAAATAGAGGGAAAAGAATTAAATCAAACAAAAATAGCAACAAAGTTATCAAAGAGATATATAACATGCTATGCCCAAAATCATGTAAGGCGAAAATATATCATCAACTAACTCTTAACTCTCCACATGATTAGAGTTGAGAATTCTTCATAGAGAGATGGAACAGTAGCACCAAACTAAGATAAATGGTCATTCTCTCCTTCCAATATGAGAAGTTGGTTCCAATTAAAATAAGGAGGCTTTGAGACAAATTGTTCTTCAAAACTTCTCAAGTTGTTTACTATGATCTATCACGTGTTGTAAAACATAATAAATGTGAAACCTTTATCTGATATCAAATGATAAAGCAAACATACACAAGACATACTTTTAATTCGAATAAAACGACAGGGGCCCGTCGAAATTTAAAACAACAATAGAAGCCTGTAAAGCAAGAGGAGCTTGTTATGTGATATGACCTTGTTTAAGAAATAGGAGCCTATTAAGTGATAGAAGCCTGTTAAATGAAAAAAGCCTGAGGATAAATCTAGTTAAGACAATTTAAAATAAAAGGTGGTTGTTAAATTGAAAGAAACCTTTAGTGAGTTGGAAACAAAAGGAGCCTACTATAATAGTAAAGTTGTCCTTTGCAGAACTGAAAACACACACAATATAATACGGAATTATAAAAGTTAAGAGAAGAGAGAGAAGGGCGCAGTTGACTTATACTAATTCGGTTTACAACCCAAGCCTATGTCTAGTCCTCAAGTATCCAACTTAGGTGTTTCACCATAAAAATCTAATTATTAATTTGACGAGCCTCTTTAAGCTCATGAGTACATATTTTTCAACGTTCTCCAACCTTCCACACTAGTAATATTTATCTAGCCTTTACAAGCTCTCAACAAATAAAGCTTGCTTGAAATGAGCTTTAATAATTTCTCTCAATCAGAATTTTCACTTAGATTTGATAATGATATCAGTTTCAAGAGTATTGATGTTATTGATGTAATTCAAGAGTCTAATTTGTTTTCACAAAACTAGTGGCTCTTCTTTAAGTAGACACAACATCTTCTTTAACTAGTCGTTGCTTCTCTTATATCTTGAATTAACTTTGAATCTTCAATATCATATTTGATAAAATATTCCAATATCCATATGTTAAGACAAATGATCATATTGTGGAGATCCTTCCATATATTGTGGAATCATTTCTAATAAATTAAGTTCATAAGGAAGGTTTACCAGAAAGGAAACATTTATCATATGATTTTAGTTCCTTTACAGAATTAGCAATAGAAGGAAATAAATCCAATTTGAAAGGTCATCATCAAAATCATTAAGCCTTAAGCTAACATCTTATGCACAATTTCAAAATCATAAATTAACAACTTAGATAACCAATGATGTAGTATAATAGTCGAAACCAGTGCTATACAGATAAATGGATATATTTTGATGAAAGAGACTTGAGCAATAAAATGCACAACACTAATGTAATCTTACCTCGCATCATTTTCAATTTCCTCACATCAATTTCAATTACAAACATCTTGTTAAAACCAAGCAATGAAGTAATAGCAATTGACACCGAAGTCATTTTTAACTTCTGAAAGCCTTTGAACTCAATTGGTCAACTGATCTATACATAACATTTGATGAACCTGTGGTAAACAGCTAGCTGCTTGATTTTGGTTGGCATTGGCAACTATTAACACTGTATCATCTTCTTTATTGTTAGTTACTACTCCCTATTAAGTTACAAATACTCACTTTTCTTGCTTTAAATGTACATTTTCTTTCCTTTGCAAACAAAGAATTAGCGTTCAGTGCTTCGAGAACAACTTCCGGATGTCTCAACTTGTGACGCTCCCATAAATTCTTAAACCACAATTATCCAAATCATTATCAAAAAACATCCTATTAATCATCAAATTCTTCATTAGTCCCAAAAGAGAGGATTCTTTATCAAACACAAAAAATATTCTATCTAACACAACTATCCAAACTGTCACATTAAAAAATGTATACAATCGAATAACTTTATACAATTAAACTGCTGGCCCTATCTAATCTTCACTCTGTCAGTCTCATATACTGGGGTTATCAACAATCACTTTATCTCCTATGAAAATAAAATGGTAAGAGGTGAGCTGCCTACTCAGTAAGAGCAACCGACTATACATTTAAATTCAAGTAACTCAATAAATAATTATAACACTTAGTTAACCGATTAAAACATACATATAATACGAATGTTTATAACATTACTCAGCCTAATCCAAATAATCAATAAACATCTCAAAACTTTTACCAAACAACGATTAGCAATCATATTAATACATAACTACCATTTATGCTTTATTCCATCATTAACTGAATTGTCAGGGCCTTGCTTAACCTAATAGACTTATATTCAATGATATGTCAACTTATCTCATTTCATCAAAATATCTCACCAAATGGGAATGTAATTAAATGTATAAATATCGACACAAGATACCTCAATCTCTCTTAACACCCTAGTACTACTCTAGTACTTAGCTATTGACACAGGATATCCCCAAGATTCAAGATATCCTGGTATACCACTCTAGTACCTAGTCATCAGTACAGGACATTCTCATGACTTAGGATGCCCCGGTATATATTCCACGGGTAGATACCTAGCCACCATCAACTCATATCGACACAATGTATTCATCTAAGACCATTGAATATAACCTATCCTAGGCAAGTCACCGATTCTAGATTTTTACCAATTATCCACAATATATTATCAACCAATCTCTATTTAATCTGCACATTTTTTGCTGAATAACAAGCAATTCATCTTATAAAATGTAACGAAATATAAAATTATAAACATGAAACACCTTGACTTTGTTAATTATTAATGAAATAAAATAAACATAATTTATGTATGTCATTATTAATCATTAATTTAATTAATGACTAATTCAAAATATAATTTATTAATAACAAAATGATATTCTAATTTAAGAGTAAAGTCTAAGGTTATCGTAACCTCAATTTTAGACTAAACTAATTTATAGTTCAACTCACTCTTTAATTGAATCGTTGGACCTAAACATTACAAAGTTCGATTAGACTAATTCATGAAATTTTTTTGACTCAAACACACTTAATAATCTAACGTTATTCTCTTTTCTAATTTACTCTTAATTATAAAAATAATATCCTTACTAACCTAACCACCATAATTATTTAAATACCCTTAACTAATTAACAATCCTATTTTACCCTCATCCATTTCAAGTAATACCAAAAATGCCCTTCTAGGAAGTAAATTACATATTTACCCTTCACTATTTGCTTTTCCTATTCTACCTCCATATGCAACTTAAATTATCAAAAGATGTCACCTTGTTCACCCTCTCCTCTTCTCCTAACCACTCTTCTTTTATCGATTTTTCAGCTACATTTTCTCAATTTTTGTCCTTTCATGCAATTTCAAATATTGTCCCAAACAACTACAATATGCAATCCAGCTATAAACTAGTGTGGGATGATCAAAAATCACAAAAATTCACAAAATTGCAGCTAAAAATTTACCTAAGTGTGATGGATTTTGGGGTAGTTAATCTCCATAACCTCCTCCAATTTTTTTGTAACACAAACATAATGAGGGAACTTATGAGGGAAGTGTTACATGCAAATGAAAAAGGGTATTTTTAGACACACTTACCGGCTAGGAAATGAAGAGAAATATGAAGAAAGAAGGTGGTTATCAATGGTTCTTTTAAAATTTCCAAATGTTGTCTTTTATGCATATTTAATGGTTTGTGGGTTGGGTTGGGTTGGGTTGGTGGGTAAGTTTTGTTTTATTACTAAGTGAACTTCATAAATCTCCTCCTCTTAAAAGAATTTTGCCCTCAAAATTAAATTACATACCTGAGGATCCAAACTAGTAAGGATATTGAGGTTGAACTTCGTCCTCTACCTCCCAATTCGCCTTTTTTGGAGAACAATTGTTAGGCTCGGGTCCCGTTTCCTATCCCGAGTCGATCGCTCGGGGGTCATCGAGTAAGGCTCGCGCGGGGGAGGATCGAAAACCTTCAAATTTAAAGAATCAGCAGTGGAGAAAAGTGGTGGTTCGTCGCGGCGACAAAATGCTCGCCACAGCGAGCGCCTCGCAGGAGAGGGTTCGCCGCGGCGAACTCTCATGGGACATGCTGCGGCGAAGGACCAGCATCCACGTCTCGGCGAATTCCCAAGGGATGCACCGCGGCAAAAGATCGGCACGCCGCAACGAGCTCCCGATTTTTCCAAGACCCGACTCCCAACATTTGCACATTCATTACTAACACATACATATTCAAGTTTAACACACACAAATACAAAAGTAACTTCAATTCTTTATGCCATTACAATTCAAGAAATTGAACAAACTTTTCTAACATAACACAATACATATCAAAGCTTAAAACAAAATACATGAGGATGCTCAATGTTGATATGCTTGAAAAACTAACCAAAATCACTAACTTAGTACAAAAGCTTCTAACTATCTTGGAGTTTCCGATGCCCTGCAAGGATCAACGATCTTCTCGTTCTACACCTGAGGAGTGGGAGGGTAATAGGGTGAGCTGCGAAGCTCAGTGGCTTATATATTTATAGCCATTGGCAACGAGCCACACACTCAAGCATATATATACACAAATATGTAGCAATTCAATGCTTAACAATTTATTCACAATCTTATAGCTACCAAAATGTCATCACAAAGAATATGTCATGTAATTTCTGCATCACAACATAACAATTAATTATGCATCATGCCTAACAAATCAATAATGAAATGCACAACAAATGGCTCGAGAGTTCCGTGGAACAAAACGGGTAAACCGAAGTTTATACCGTGAACAAAACGAGTCCGATTTCTCAGGATCTCGTGGCCTCAAGCGGGCAACCCGGAGAAGGCTATAGGTCGACGTGCACGTGACTAACGAAACGTTCCTCTCTTGCCCAAACAAAGCACATATTCATTTCATGCTCAAATCATTTTATCAAATGCTTTCATACTTTTCATGATCATCATGCTTCTTCATCTTTTCATTCATACAAAATGCCATAATGTTTTTCAAGGCAATACATGATCACAATCACAATGCATTTTCAACAATTTTAATGTCAAACACACATGCAAGCAAGCAAGATAATTTGCCCATACACACAACAACTATAAATATATTACCCACCAATATCGCTTGAAAATCCAAGTTCAATGTTGTCCTTCCTCTTGCGATTGGATTAGGTCGGCTTGGTTTCCTATAACAAACCAAGTTCTCATTCAAACAACATTCAAAGGAAATTCATAAAGTTTTGAAAATCAAAAGTGCTAAAATTGACCCATAACTCTTTCAAAACTAGACTTTCGGGTCAACTTTTCCATGATCGTTATGATCAGATAAATGAAGACATTTGGTAACACTTCCTTCTATAAAAATGATCTTCATTGTCTTAAGTTTCTAACGACATCAAACTCATTCCATTTGGTTCAGAAACATGGAAGTTATACCTCAATCATGTTGGGACTAACCTTATGCTGAAACTATAATCTACACTCAACTTCCATCCAAAATTTGATATCTTTACAGAGTGAATCAGAACTTCATTTCTTCATAAAACTTGTATCCCTATGTCTCTAGTTTACAAAGAATCAAACATCATCTCATTTAGACATCTACAGCAAAATTTATGCTCAAAATACCAAAACATGTTGGTGAAGGAAAATGGCCTCTCGCCACGGTGAGTGCGCAAGAGTAGGTCGCGACGTGCGAGGCCAAAATCCTCCCAAAAACCTATTTTTCCACATTCTTCAAGTATAAACTTTCCATCTTTCAAATATAACTCATCTTAACCCTAAATCATCATTCCTACTTCATGTCTAAACTCATTCTAACCCAAAATCAACCACAAACACAATAAAAATCAAAAACCCTAGAAGATCATAACACTTTCGTACACCATTCACTAACAACCCCCTACACATATTCATCCCCATTTTTCACTCGTAATTATCATTAAATAAGGGTCATTCATCTAATTAATGCTTATACTTACTTGGAGAAGCTTCAAATCCTTCAATTTCTCCAAAACCCTAGCTTGGTTTTCTTCTCTTCTTCTCTTCTCCTCACACCCACGACACTCTCTCCTCATACAAGACAAAACTCATTACTTCTTCTAATTCACACCCTTAAAGCTTGTAAAATGGCCCTTATGCCCTTCCACTTATGCCTTAAAACTTAAGGGTTTAGGTTATCTACAAAAATTACCCCTCATGCATTCTTACTACATTTATACTTTAATTCCATCAATTCCAACAATAATTCCTCCTAACATTGACATGCTTATTACTCCAAAATAATTAATCTAACAAGACCTCAAAAAAAATTAAATCATGCTTAATAAAAATAATTCGGGGTCCAACAACAATGATGACTCCACAAAACTCACACCTTTGGAATCTCACGTTTCCTTAATTTCCTAATTTTTCTGTTCAATATCTGCACTGACTCCTCTTTATAAGTCATGTCATTCATTACTTTAATCTCAGGCCTTGATATAACATGATTAGGATCCGACTAATACTGTCTCAACATTGACACATGAAACAAATCATGAATTTGTGATAACTCTGATGGTCAAATATACCTCGAACTTAACTTTCCTCTCCTACCAAACCTTAAAATTCCCCTCCAAGGTGATACCAAAAGAAATACCATATCTCTAACATTGTACTCTATCTCACAACAATGTTGATCAACATATTTCTTTTGTCAATCCTGAGCTGCTTTTAAGCATTGCCTTACCATTTTCTTCATCATCTCTTAAACCAAGCACCCTCTATATCCCAACATATTGGATCCCTAAACCGCCTACTATATAATGCCTCAAATGGTGCCATATCGATGCTAGAGTGTTATACACAAACTCCTTCAAAGGTAGATATCTATCTGAATCACTCTCAAAATTCAGCACACAAGTTCTCATCATATCCTCTAATGTTTGAATCGTACACTTCAACTGTCCATCCAACTGAGGGTGAAATGTAGTACTTAATTCCACCTAGTCCCTAAAGTTGTCTGTAAACTCCTCCAGAATTGAGAAGTAAACCGTAGATCTCGATATGATACTATAGACACTAGAACCTCATATAACCTCACAATCTCAGCAATATACAACTTGGTAAGCTTATCTAAGGAATATGCCTATTGTATAAGTAAGAAATGAGCCGATCTATTCAACCTATCTACAATCACCCAAGCTAAATCATATCTATGCCTAGTCCTTGGTAATGCTACCACGAAATCCATTGAAATTTTCTCCCACTTTCACGATGGAATAGTTAAAGGTCTTAATTTTCCTGTTAGTACTTGATCCTATCACACAAATCTAGTTAGACCTATAATTTCACCAATAAACCACTCACATAATCAAACTCCATTTTAACCTCTAATGCCCTCATCTCTACCAATGGTATCATACTATATCCACTCAAATTACCCATTACATTTGAGCTTTTCCTACTCAAAGACTTTATTTTCACCTCCTTCGCATAACAATATATTACGGCTCAATGTTTTACCAACCAATCTATCCCGAGAATCATGTCGAACTCCCTTAATTCCATCAGTATCACATCAACTAATAGCTCCACTTCACCAATCCTCATTGGCATTTCCCTCCTTACACTATTTACTACCACATAGTTTCCTACTAGTAACGAAACTTTTAGGTCATATCTTAAGGGACTAACCTCCCCCAGAACTCTAAAAGCAAACTCTCAAGAAATGTAAGAGTGTGTAGATCCTGAGTCTACTAACACATAAGTTTTAACATCAAACAATAAAATTGTACTAGAAATGACATCGTTGTCTGCTGATGCCTCCTTACTCGTCATGTAGTATATCCTCGCTTGAATTTGACTATGAGCTGAGGATGTCCACATCCAACTCCTCTACCACCACCTCTACTACAAATTTTACCTGAACCTTTGCCCAAGCTAAAGGCACCACTCTGCCCCTGTACTTTCTCCTCTGCCCTCACTCCTAAACTCCTCCTTACTGTCGAACAACTCCTTTGTAAATGCACTCGCTCTCTACAAATATAACATGCCTTACTGATCCCAGTACATCCCCAATATGTTCCTCTGTGAAATCTCCCACAGGTAGCTCCAACTCCTTTATCAAAAGATCCTCTGAACTTCTGACTAGCCCCTCTATTGGATCCAACTGATGGTGTACTAGCAGTGCCATATTGTCCTGAATCCCTGTCAGCTTCTCGATCTCTACCAGATCAGTAGAAACTACCACTTTTGCTTGATGTGCCATCGGTTCTCCTAAATCCCCCCTGCACCAATATAAGTAGCTCCCCTTTTAATAAATGGACTCCCTCCTCCTTGATAACTCTCCAATTGCCTCTTTAGCTCTCTTCTCCTTTTACCTTATTATATTACATCCTTCACTATAAGTGCAATCTCTAGTAACTTATTGAAATGAGAAGTGGCAACGCCCAAACTTAAACGAATATCCATCCTCAAACCCTACTTAAATTGGTAACATTTGTCTTCAAGATTTGTCACAGCCTTTAATGCATACTTAGGCAAGGTTGTAAAGCGAGCCTTACAACTAGCCACTGACATCTCCTCTTTCTAAACAAAACTCATGAACTCAATCTTCTTTCCATCCTGATATATCTACGGTGTGTATTTATCTCTGAACTCTCTTTGGAACTCCTGCCAAGTCATCTATTGGGTCTCATAAGATCTCTTCACTGACTTCCACTAAGTCAGTACATTGCCCTAGAATAAGGAAACAATGCACTACAATCTTCTTTCTAAGGTGCACTCCAGGCAATCTCAATTTATCTTTATTTGGTCCCACCATGCCTTAGCGTCCTCAAAATTAGTAGTACCTTGAAACTCCACTGCACCCATCTTACGGATCCGCCCATAGTTACGATCCACCACAAAAATCACCTCAGGCTAGAGCCGCAGTAATAGTTTGCTGCATCATCTGAAAGAACTACATCATTTGTTGTAACATCACATCTCCGATGGGAAGGGTATTTTAGTAAATTGGGACGGGTTAGGAGTATTGAATTATATCTCGGCATGAACATATGTCATGCAGCCTCTATAAATGGTGAGTTTTGCACAGGCACATAGTCATACATGCATTCATGACATTTCCCGGCATAAGTGTCTAATTGTGATCTTTTGTGAAATTGGTGTGATAATGGGATTTGAAAAATTATTTGGAGTGCGCCATAGAGTGTTTTACATTTTTAGGAATTTATGGAAATTTTTCTAAAATTATCCGGAGAAAATTCCCGGACCGGCAAAATCGCCGGTAAATGGCCTAAATGTGTTTTTGTAGTGGAAAATGTGGTTTTCGTGTTTAAAAAATTATTGGGAGTGGACTGTCATATGTGTTACAATTTTGGGCAATTTAGGTAATTTTCAAAAAAATGATTCGGGAAAATTCCCGGACCGAAAAAAAATCGCCAAGCGACGAACCGGTTGATTTTCGGTAGCGAAAATTTATGTCCAATGGCATTGAAATATTGGGTACATTAAATTGGGACTGCAATTAGAGCCATTGGCATTGGATAAATTAAAATTTTCAATTTTTTTTGTTACAACCTTATTAATTTAAATTTCCTTCTTTCTTATTAATGCCAAGTGTCATGACATGTGTCATGACACTCTTTAGCCCTTTAAATGAGTCTCGATTCTTCCATTTGGGAGAACAAAAGTAAAAAAACTTGGCTTGCTTCATTTCACCGTAGCTTTCCTCTCTTCTCCTTGATAGTTTCTCCTTCTTGGCTTGTTGGAGTTGCTACTCTCTTTGTTCTTCCTTGCATGCTTATAAGCTTAAACCTTCTCCCTCCTTACTAAGATGATAACCATGCATGGGGTTGAGAAGTGAGGAAGTAGAGTGATCTTGGTGTCTTATTAAAGAAAAGAATTGAAGAGTGAAGGATTGATTAGTGGAAGCTTGAATAGGTAAGTGTATGGTTTAAGTTTTCCTTATGCTTTGAGTATGCATTTAATGAATCATAGTAGTTAGTTGCATTGATGGGAAGTTATTATTCATTATATATGATGTATAATGCATGGAGGTTATGAAACCTATGGTTTAAATTGTTGGGTTTAAGACTAAGTTTAAGTATGACTTGAAAGTTGTATGATTGAAGTGTTTTTTAGCTTGATTTTGGATTGTATATTGATGACTAAACTAGCATGAAATGTAAGAGGTAAGTGCTGTCAAATTATGGTGGTTATTCCTAGTGAATGTAGGCATGATATAGGGACTGATTTTGTGTCCAATTGAGATGCTTATGGATGTAGGAAGGTGTTGGAATGAAAGGAAGTGAATAGAAAGTAAAGCTGGAAAATTGATATTTGACCCATCTTGTCTTGTTTTGAGCATAACTCATTGTGTAGGTGAGCAGATGAGGTAAGGTTTGTGCTCAATGAAACTTTGGGGTGTTGGCTACAACTTTGTGTGAAATCGGTGTTGTTATATTGTAATGCTAGAAGGGTGAATTTTGCATGGAAAGTTCTTGTTTTATTGTCTCGTGAACGATGAACCATAAAGTATGACTAATGTGTTTTGTTGATTTTTCTAAATTAATTGATATGGGATTAGGGAAAATGGTCTTCATGAGAGTTGAAGCCTACATTGTTAGCTTTCCATTTCCACTGATCTTGTAATTTTTCGATCAGTATATTGGGAGTTATGCATTGTGGCATGTTGACTGATTTTTGTCATTTGTGGAAAGCTAGCCTCATTGTCGATTTTGTGAGCTTTCAGATTGGTGTGAGTGATCTTCTGCAAAGTTGCAGAGGAAGGAATTATCTTGAGAGTGATATATTGCATGTAATTTTTAGAGGTCAGATTTGGGAGTTATGATTTTGCAAACAGTGAACCTGCATTAGGTTAGGAATTGCTGATCATGGCAGTAACTTGCATGACAGTTTTGAAATTGTTAGAAATTGAATTGGAAATTGAGTTCTTCATGAAAATTGAAGTTTGAGATCTTATCTTTTCAGGGATATAAGGTAGTGAATTTTGTGACATTTGTGCTAAGAGTTATGCTGATTGGAAAATTACTGTCCAGATTGGTTGATTTCAGTATACAGATTCTTTGTTGAATTGTTTGACCTAGTTAGTTATGGAATTTGATTTTGGGTTGTTCATGAAAGTTGTAGATGATATTGTGAACTTATTGAGAATATTTATGTGGTAATTTTTGGCTGAAGAATCTGAGAGTTATGGAAATTTCAATGTACTGTCTGTTTTAATGGGATTTGAGTAGGCAGTAGCTTTGAAGGGATTTTTAACACCCTTAGGGGTGAAATTGATTTTTATGGTCTTCTTGAGAATTGTAGAGGGTTTCATGATCTTTCCAACAAGCTATGGTTTGTATTTTTCTGAATTGTGTGCTAAGGGCTATGAGTGTTGGAAGTTGGATTAGAAATCAGGAAAAAAGGGAATGAGAATGTGGAATCATGCTCGGTCACTAGGGCGACGCCTCGCCCTAGTGACGAGGCTCGGATAGACGGCATCGCTAGGGCGACGCCTCGCCCTAGTGACGAGGCCGGATCAGTCGGCCTCGCGAGGGCGACGCCTCGCCCCCGCGAGGCTGGTTTTTTTTAATTATTATTTGATTATTTGGTATTTGGCTTTGTCAATTTCCTTTCCGTCTGACGTCCGATTGACCTGATTCTTGAGGCATCGGATTTGTGAAATATTGAATTTCATTTTGTGAGAAATTGGGAATTTTAGGCGAGAAATTGACGTGGCCCGGTAATTATTCTATGGTCCTTTTTTATTTATTTTGGACCGATCGAGGTCCGAATTGAAATCTTGTCGATGGCTATAGTTTTCTAATTTTAGATGGAATTTTATTACGGAAAAATTTGGATTTAGGGCGGAAATCTTATGAACATGCATTATATACTTACATGTGCATTATTAAGCATTACGATTGGACAAGAAGTAATGAGTATATTTTCGATTATTATAGAGGCACATTTGGGCGTCGATCTCACCGACGTTACGAGACTTCGGATATTAGCTCGAATGCAGGTGAGTAACCTAGTTGGTTTCTCAATCTATGTGTGTTTAATATGACGCATTGATGCCATATGGAGATAATGGAGGGTTTATGTGTGTTTGATTTTGATTGATTTGGACCATGGGTGTCCGAAATATTGGAAATGTGATATTAAAGTGATATTATGTGTAAATGATTATGATGCATCAATGCAATAAATTGAAAATGATATGATTGACATACGGACCAAAGGTCCAAGGAATAGGAAATGGCATGAAATATAAATGGAAATTGGAACATATGCATTCATGCATATTGGTATGATCGAGATAAAGGCGATTGTGGCCGGAGCGACCAAATATCGGGGCATATCACGCCTAACGTATATGAGCTTTCACCAGCGCATAGGACCTCGGGTCCAGCGTATTGAGCCTCGGGCTCGATGTACTAGGCTTCAAGCCCAATATTTTCGAGTCAGCGGCTCAGCGCAATGTGCCCATTCTTTGGGGCGATTTAGAGCACGCAGTCACAACAACGTAATGAAAATAAAAAGTGTCACATGTTCATTGCATAAATGGTATGATTAAATATGGATGGTGTGAAAGGTGATATGATTTACATTTGTGAATTGTGATAGTATGTGATATTTGGTAAATTGATTGAATATGCATGAATTGAGTGAACCATCGATGATGGTTTCTCACCGAGTTCATAAACTCACCCAACATTGCAAATATTTTTCGAGGATCGAAGAGTACCCCATTAGGCGCGGGAGTATGAGTACCAATTGCAAGTCGAGTTAAGGTCGTGATCGGTTCACGTCGCATTTGTGTTATTTTGACTTATGTGTAAATTTATATTCATAAAAATAATCTTGAATTGTTTGAGGGCCCTAATTGATAAATATTGTTTGAAAAGTGATTTTTGATAAAGTGTATGACTGACATGGGTTTTCGTATCACGGGCCCGAATCGTTTATTCTTAATTCCGCGCACTCGATTGTTTCAAACAAAAAAATATATCATAGTGAGTTTTTACACTGCATTGACTGCCCTAGCATACCACCCTCGCGGGTCGCGGGCTCGGATATCACCGTCGATGTCGGGTTCGGGTCTCGCGGGAGTGGGGTGCTACATTTGTGGTGGGATCGACACCTCTCCTCCTACCCTATTCGCTTAGGCATCCCCCTGATTCAAGACATCTGGAGCACCGATCAAAGTTCCTGATTCCCTAGGTGACTCAGGGCCTTCTGAAGCCATCTTAGATAAGACAAGAATACATCGTTACATTTTGTTTACTCAATACGTCCTTAGAAACATAAACTTGCTCTAATACCACCTAATGTGACGCTCCCATAAATTCTTAAATCACAATTATCCAAATCATTATCAAAGCATCATATTAATCATCAAATTCCTTATTAGTCCCGAAAGAGAGGATTATTTGTCAAACAAAAAAATATTATATACAACACAACTATCCAAACTATCACATTAAAAAATATATACAATCAAATAGCTTTACTCAATTAATCTGCTTATCCCACCTAATCTCCACTATATCAATATTGTACACTAGGGTTATCAACAATCACTTGATCTCCTAAAAAAAATAAAATGGCAATAGGTAAGTTGCCTGCTCAATAAGGGTAATCTACTATATCCTTAAAACCAAGTTACTTAATAAATAATTATAACACTTAGTCAACTGATTAAAACATACATATAATACGAATGTTTATAACATTACTCAATCTAATCCAAACAATTAATAAACATCTCAAAACTTTTACCAAACAACAATTAACACATATATTAATACATAATTGCCATTTATGCTTTATTCCATCATTAGCTGAATTGCCTAGGCCCTACTTAACCTAGTAGGCTTACATTTAATTATCTGTCGACTTATCTCATCTCATCAAAATTTCTCACTAAATGGAAACGTAATTAAATGTATAAATATCGACACAGGATATCTCAATCTCTCTTGGCACCTCGGTACTGCTTCAGTATAAAGCCATCAACATAAGACATCTACTGACAGATATCTAGCTACCACTCACTCATTTTGACACAATCTATCCATCTAAGACCATCGAATGTAGCTTATCCTAGGCAAGCCACCGATTCTTGATTTTTACCAATTATTCACGACATATTATCAACCAATTTCTATTTAATTAACACATTTTTTGTTGAATTAACAACATTCATCTTTTTAAATGTAACAAAATACAAAAAAATAAACATGAAAAACCTTGACATTGTTAATTATTAGTGAAATAAAGTAAACATAATTCATATTTGTAATTATTAATCATTAATTTAATTAATGAGTAATTTAAAATATAATTTATTAATAACAAAATAGTATTCTATTTTAAGAGTAAAGTTCAAGGTTATTCTTATTTCGATTTTAGACTCAACTAATTTTAGTCCAATTTACTCCTTAATCAGACCTTTGGACTTAGACAGTACAAAATTTTATTAGACTAATTTACGAAAAATTTTCTACTTAAATACACTTAATAATTCAACATTATTCTCTTTTTAATTTATTTTAATTATAAAATAATATTTTTACAACCCTAACCACCATAATTTCTAAAGTATCCTTAACTAATTTAAAACTTTATTTTACCCTCATATGTTTCATGTAATACCAAAAATGCCCTTCTTGGAAGTAAATTCTAAATTTACCCTTCACTCCTTGTTTTTCTTATTCGCCTCTACATGCAATTTAAATTTTCAAAAGATGTCACCTTCATCACCCTCTCCTCTTCTCCAAACTACTCTTCTTTTATCAAATTTTTATCTATATTTTGTCCATTTTTATACTTTCATACAACTTCAAATATTGTCTCAAACAACCACAACATGCAATTTAACTATAAACTAGTATAGAATGATCACAAATTACAAAAAAACGTCAAAAATTACAGCTGAAAATTTACCTAAGTGTTAGGAATTTTGAGATTGTTAATCTTCATAATTTCCTCCAATTTTTCTACAACATAAACACAATGAGGGAATCTACGTGGGAAATGTTATGTGCAAATGAAAAAGGGTATTTTTAGACATACTTACCAGCCGAGAAATGAAGAGAAAGATGAAGAAAGAAGATAGTTATTGTTGGTTCTCTTAAAATTTTCATATTTTAATAATGATTTGTAAGTTGCGCTGGACTGTTGGATAAGTTTTATTTTATTACTAAGTGAGCTTTACACAACTAATCAACCCATGATTTGTTATAATCTATTACATCACCAAAGAGCATAAGCACGTATATTTAAGTCCTTAGGACATTGGTCAACAAAAAAACTTTGCAAAAGTTGTGTTTTTGAGATATAATTTTGTAATAAAAATTAAATTATATAAAATTGAAAGATTAGTTGTATTTTAAAAATTATTTAAAGTGATACATGATATTAATCAACATTAAAATTGATTTTTATCAAACTACGGGAAAAGATATTTTTTATAGCGTATGCATTATGCTGTATTGTCTTCCTCTGTCAAATAGCGTTTATTACATTAGGTGGCACCGATTTATATGTTAAGAAGTTGGCAATATTGTTAAATTTTGTAAAATTAAACCCAAATAAATTGAGCACATAAAATTTCAAATGAAAGTTAATCTAAAACCAACCGGTGATAAGAAAATAATTCATTAAGCTTTTATATATATATATATATATATATATATATGCTCAAAGTCATATTGTTTTCACGTGAGATAAACTTTGACTTATATTTCAACTCGCCTTTGTGAATTTAAAGCCTAACATATGACACAAACTATCGTGTTAAAATGGTGACAATTGACTAAGAGCAATCTACTCTTATACTATATTAAAATTTGTAAGATTGGATCTAAATAAACTAAGCATATACAAACTCAAATAAGATTTCACCCTAAGTCTATCGGTAATAAGAAAAATAACTCATTAAGCTGATATGCGAATTCAAATTCATATATTCTAAACTACAGACATCAAAGCTTGCGAGTTACGTTAGACCCGAAAAGACATCTCCCGAGACGCATCGAAGTGACCACAAGACACAAAAGCCGAGGATACGGATAGGGTAGCCAAAATAGAAACAAGAGATGACAACAAAAGCCAAATGGCGTATCAATCACTTAAGAAGCTATGCAGGCTTACTTTTATAGCAGACTATCAGCCTTCGAAGGCAGTCTCCTGAAGAAGTTGAAAGCCTTAGAAGGCAGCTTGCTTTTGAACCTTGGTGGCCTGAGAATATAGAGCCCCCAAAAGGCCACCACAACTCTTATAGGCACAGCGTAGAATCCAATAGTAGCAACCAAGCACAGCATCACAAACAAGAATGTAGCTTTGGGATCTCGCCAACTTAGCAATGCTTGGAAACGTTCACCCTGTGTAGCCATGTCACCAACCACAGATTGAATCCTCCCTGCCACGCTCCTTAGCCGATCATACCTCACTCTCACAATATCAGCGCTTCGACTGGATGGAAATGAATCAAATTCCTCGTCCAATTCATCAACCAAAACGCTCTCTACATGAGAAAGCTTGGCGTCCATGTGGGGTGGGTAACGTGGTCGTGACCTGAAACGCCAGAGTCCTACAAACGCCATGTACAGCAGTGCAGCGGGAATAAAGAGCTCAGGCATTGCAACCAGCAAAAGGAAAATCAACAGAAACATGGCTGAGTAAAGGGGCTTGTTCCAATTGCGCAAGGAGTCCATAAAACGAGCCAGAGCTAGAAGACTAGAGAGCACATTGATTAGTCTAGCGAAATTGGCCTTGCTTCTTCTCATACTCCACATATGAGAATCGTGATCAAGCATGTACTCCACCACTTCTCGTCCTAATGGTGGCTCTGCGCGGCTAAGCCGTGATGCCACCACATTCATAGCCTGATACCTCAACATATCCAGTTGATTCACACTCAGTGGCTGCACATAATGCATCTTTGGCAACAAAGGCAGAGTGTACATGTGCAACATGTTGACCACATTAGCACAAGAAAACCTTACAGCCAAGTGAAGCTCACCCATCTTCTTGACACCAGTATTGTGGAGCATCAGGAGGGGATAAGAGTGGGTATAAACCCTATCTGATTCAAGGGTTGATAACCGGATTCTGACTTTCCCGATTCGAGAATCACGCCAAGATGCGTTGTTTATGACATTCTTATCAACCCGGCAATTATCAAACAACCCAACAGTGATAACAGTGCAAGGATCAAATACTTCCCATGTGTACTGCTCATTCCATTTTGGTGACAAATTATCAACCACAGTGCGTGTTCGCACCCATTTCTGACCATACTTTGCCACACAATAAGCATCTGTGGACTCTCTTTTACCTTCCTTAAGTTTCATTGGCATAAGCCCTGTTGCACCCAGATTCCCATCTCTAGCACACCAATGTGAGGTTTCCACAACTGTTTTGCAGTTGCTCGAACATCACTACTTAACATTGTAGTCTCATCAAGAACGTGGTAACCTCCCTCCAGTGACGCACGCACGTGAATTCTAGACCCAAATCTAGAGACCACTTTGGAGTCGGCTGCAGCTCCAAAATGGCTGTCAAGATTTAACCACCTAGAGACCACTTGTTTATCATCCATACGCTTCTCAATGGCAGCGAGAGGGAGTAAAACTCTGCCCACAGTCTCCTCTCTTCCATGTCCAACACGATCCTCCACAAAAATCATCAAGCAGTCCTCAAATGGCTCTGCAACAACGAATAACACATCCTCATTCCAGTAAGGATTGGACATGCTTCTATTGGGGTTGGGCCCTGCAATTTTAGTCCTTAAAATTTGGTTCCCAACCTGCAGCTTTGAAAAAAACTCGGGAAACCTCGCCATTACAGCCCCTTTCTCCCGAGGAACAATATCTTGAGCTTCAATGACACATACCCTTAAGTACCATAACTTTGGAGATAGATACACCTTGGATTTGATAGAGCAAAGGCCATCAAAGTGTACATTTGCTGCCTTCGAGTGCCAAGCTTCTGCAAATGCTTCGTCCGCTTGAGTCCCAAACCATATTGAAACCATAACTTCACCACCTTTAGCTTTGTCTCCTTTCTTGTCCTCCATTCGATACCACTGTGGCGCCAATTGACTATCGGGTGGGGCTCTTTTCGGAACCTCGTTCAAATCAAACCAAACACGACCCAAGAAGTCATCTTTATTGCCTTCTTTCACAAAAATCTCCACCATTGATGACTGTATGCAATCCTTAGAGAATGCAAAAACTTGGTTCCACTCCACGTTGCCTGAACCCACCCTCTTTGTTATTCCTCTATAGTTCCCTAACTTCACCTCTGCCACTATATCACCGCCTCCAAACAACGTTATTTCTTTCGCTTTCACAACTCTAACATAAAGATACTGCATTTGTTCCACAAGATCATAAGTAGAACTAGTTTTGTCTTTGTTTAACGGACCACCACCAAGGTGTGGTCTTGTCTCTTTAAGAGAGAACTCACTAGAAACATTGGAGAATGAACTCAGACCACCACAGACACCAGCTCCTCCTCTGCCAGTCAAGACCCCACCACTGTGGTTCAGAGCAGCAGGACTAGGACCAGTAGTAATATTAACAGGTTTAATCTCACCTGGGTTTGGCTCCACAGGCTTGGAATTGCTTTGGCTTTGGAGCTGTGATTGCCTGTTATTGCTCTGTTGAGTACTCAACTGATGCTGTTGCCGCACTATAACTGGACTCTGTTGCTGCAGCTTCTTGTTCTTCTTTGAAGGGCCAGAACCAGCAGCAGTAGACCCAGAAACCACAACTCCATTACCGAAGTCCACAACCTCCTTGACCTCCTCCCTAGTAGACAGGTAAAGCTTCAAACTTATCTCGCCTCTTATGTGAGAAAACAAGCTCCTTTTATCAAGAGTGTGCAACTGCACCACCTCTTCACCTTCTTTAGCAATGCTTGAACCCGAAAGCCGAACTTTTCCGAGAAAGTTTCTGCTGTTTCCAGACCTCCTCTCGTTAAAGACATTAACTTCAATAGTACTGTAGGGAAGATCAGCGGCGTCCTTAATGTGAAATACGAGCTTCTCATTCCAAATGGGATTCAAGTCCTTGTACTTGACTTGAGTTCTGAGTCTTTGGTTCTCGAACTCAACCTCCACAAAGGGTGATGAAGACCCTTCGCCGTCTTTAGGCATGAGGTTGTGGGCCGCCACCACCTCCACGACCAGCTTCTCTTTACCACCGGTTATGGCGTTCAACGTCATGGCAGGCTCTAAAGCCTAATTACACAGGCAGATTAGAGAAGCAGAAACGAGAGAAAGACAGAAGCTACCAAGAGGATTTGTGAGAGTGGAGACAGATTGGGAGGCTCAAGAGCTGATGGACCAGTGGATCAGACGAGCGTGCAATTTATTCTTTGCATTTGTATAGGGAACAGAGAAAGTGGTTAAAAAAATTCCGCTACTTTTGGTGTGGAGGTTGTAATACACGAGCCAACGGAGGTGAAGAAAGATTTGGTATTGGTAATGCTTCACTGGATTATAATGGGACCCACAAATATTCTTAACGTAAACCTGGCAACCTGCCTGCCTTGTAATTGTCATGCGTTTGCAGCTTACGTTGGCGTAGCCAAAGGTTAAGGGTTCGCAGCCGTCGTCGGCATTACAGTCATTAATATTTAATACCATATGCTACCTTTTTTTTAAAATTATATTAGATATCTCAACTTATTGGGTATGCGCATTAGACGGCAACCTGCGGTATTGGGTGTGCACAGTCGAGTGTGATGCTGTGAAAATTTGTTTTGGAAAATTTGAAAATTCGATTTTAACTTGTTTATATACATACATTTGTGTTTCTTGATAATTTGCGTCCTTTCTTGAACCACGGCGATACCCGGTAAGATTTGTATATCCAAATTGCATATAACTATTGTTATCAGGTTTCTGTTTGCTTCTGGTCGAAGTTCTGGTGGTTTTTCACTGGCGGCTTAAGGCAAGCTTGTGTCGTTATGCTTTCTTTTCCTTTCCGTGGTTTTCTAAACATAGAGCGTTATTCTTACATGAGAAGAGTTTTCCCTGTGAACTTTTTCTTTTTAGCTGGGAGAGCTTTTTGTCTTTTGTAATGTGGACAGACCATCTCATAGAACACGTTCATGTAGTTCCTTATAACGAACACAATATTGTCTTCATCAGTGTAGTTGCTTTGTGTCACTATTATCTCGTTCCCTTCCAGGGTTGTTTCATCGAGACTTGAGTGTCGCCCCTTGCAGCTTTTCTGTTTTTGTTTTGTTTACCAATTCGGACCAAAGTCAAGGTCGATGCTTGACGATTGTGACTTGTAAAAAAACTTGTCTATTAGCTGTGTGTCTTTTGGCTTTAGCATAAGTAACCTTTTTCGTCGACGTTAAGTGTTTATCTCACGGTAGTCGAAGTTCAGAGTTGAAGATATTATCGCCGTCGCTGGTGACGGAGCATAAGACATCGAAGTGCAGACGATTATGACATAGCGCAGACTACAGACGGACAAATCTGTGCATCGAGCATCCTGACACTAGGTAAGAGCAGCTGTGAGTACCGTTTATTGATTATGCACAAATATGTATATCGAGCATCCTGACATTGGGTAAGAGCAGCTGTAAGTACCATTTCTTGATTTTGCAACCTCTATTAGTGCACCATCCATTATTTACGATTCTGCAATGATTCTTTTCAATTGTTATTATTATTATTATTCGTATTTTTATTCTTATTGTTATTTTTATATTTATCATTATTATTATTATTTATTATTTATTATTATTGATATTTTTAACTTTTAGTTTATATATTTTTCTTAAAATTTAATTAAATTTGTATTTATATTTTTATTGGATTTTTATTATTATTATTATTATTATTATTATTATTATTATTATTATTATTATTATTATTATTATTATTATTATTATTATTCCCCGTTACTTGTATTTTCATTTCTTTTCTGTTTTTGCTTAATTGTTTCTGTTACCTACACCATTCGTATATTGTCTCATTTGCATGTGGGTCCACCGAAAACAGACTCTCTACTATGTAGGAGTAAAATTGCATCTTATCGGACTTCCCTGACCCCGCTTTTATTGCGAGATTTGGTGGGTGATGATGATGATGATGATGATGATGAGGTATCCCAGCTTAGTCGGATTAATCATAATTTCTTAAGACCCCATTCCAAGAGCTCTAGAGGGGATAAACCTGAAAACTCCAAAATTTCTCAGGTTTCTACGTCGCTTGTACACGTCTACGCACAAGGAGTCTTCACATACTTGATTGTTCAGTTGATGATTGATCGTTGGCCTCCCCTTTGCTCAGCATCAGGTTCCCATCAGCCCTCAGGTTCCTTAGTAGCTCAACTCACACCGCCATTTGGGCAAGACGTCCGTAATTGATCCGATCAAGGAGCTGTGCCCAGGGGGCTAGAGGATCATCAATAGGAATAATGCCTATTTCTAATCCGTTGGCGTGACTCGAACTCAAGACCTCCTGAAAGGGAAAGCCTTAAGTGAGGAGCTTTGACCACTCAAGCCACTCCTACTTGTCATATACTACCTATCTTATTTAAATTGCCGAGTAACATGGCCCGTCTACACTTGAATAGAAAGCCAGGAGCCATATTTTAATGAACTCACATTTGCATCAGGTTTGTACATATAGATACAGCTATAATGATCAAGAAACATGGAATGATAGTTAAGTGGCAACAAGGCTGTACAGATGATACGGTTTTTGCTATATGAAGCGTAAAGGGTGCTAAACGTGGATCGCTGAGGAAAGGAATTACCAGTTCGAGCTCCCAAAGCTCTGCACAATTAGTAGTCTTTTTTTTTAGGTGGAACTAAATATGAACTACTAATTTGTGTTGGACATATTAGGAAGAGTTCGGGGGAATGAGAGATTCTAAGAATAAATGTGCTTAATGTAACATCCCGCCCTCCTGATAAGGGTTAGAATCGGAAAATATGGTGCATATGAGCTAAAAGGTTTGATTTAAATGAATTTATAGGAAATGGACTGCAATCCTAGTGATTGGGAAAAATTGGGAGTGTGGTTGTTGATTAATTGAAGGTTGGAAAGTTGGAAAATGTTTTGAAAATGTTGGTTTAGCTTGGTCCAAATCAAGCGGACACGAATGTCCGTTAACTGACGAGCTCGAGTGACGATGTAACATCCGTGTACGTGGGGAAGGGTAAATAGAATTCGAGTGATCGGTGAGGGTTAGCAATGTTATTATTGATTCATGCTTAACGTGGCATATTTGTATTGTGAAAAATGACATTCTGCACATGAACTTATTGGTTCATGCATACATTGACATTCCCGGTCGAATTGGTTATGACTGTCATAACTGTAGTTGATTGAGAATTATGAAAATTAGGGGTTATTGATATTAAAAAAATTATTTGGAGAGTGCCATTATTGATTTTCTAATATTGGAGGATTTTAAGAACTTTTTCTAGAATTTTTCGAGGTTAAAATCCGGACTACGAAAAAAAAAAAGCCGGGCGGCAGACCGATTGGTCAGCGGTCATAGAATTGAATTCATAGGGCATTGAATATTGGACATATGGCTGTAGGGATTATTGGATAAGTGTTAACTTAGTGGAATTTAGATTATAATTGATTTTTAAAGAAGAACCAATCAAAGCTTGACACATGACATTACATTAGCCATGTATTTAAATCACTTTAACCTAAGATACTTCTTGATTAAGCTTCCTTTTTGTTCATACACGACATCCTCTTGGCTTAGGTCATTGGAAATGGGTTTTAGTTGAGAATTTCTTCTCCTTTTCGTGAATCATTCATCCTCCTCCAAGTGTTATGTTCTTTGTTTCCAATGATAAGTTTAGCCATCATCTTCTTGTTTTCTCCTTCTACTACTCCACAAAACCTGTTTTCTCTCCTATGCTTGATGATGCTCGTGAGGGTGAACCAAGATATCAAGTAAGTTGCATGCCTTGTGTTTTGAATCTTGTATAATTGAAGTAAGAAATGATGAATTGTTCATGCTTGCATAAGGTTCATGCATATGCTTGAATTGAGGTTGAGAATTGATCATTGATTTTCCTTGGAAATGAAGAATCGAGTACTGCTAATTTTTGTGTATTAGCCCTAGTACATGTATGAATGGTATAAGAACTGATTTGTGTTCCTTTGGATGTTTAATGATGTGTGAAAGGCATTGGAAATGATAGAAACTAAGATTGGACCAAATCTGGAAATTTGGGGTTTTAATCGATTGTACTGTTTTGATCATAACTCATTGTATAGGAATGCAAATGAGGTGAGGTTTGTGGCCACTTAAACTTTGGGATGTTAGCTACATTTTTGTGTGAAATAGGCACTATCAAATTTTAGCTTTAAGAGGGTGCAATTTTTCTTGGAAAGTTACTGCTATTCACTGGAATGAACAGTACCCGAAACCATACCCTATAGTTTTGCTAATCTTTATAAATTAATTGAGAAAGAATTAGGACAACTGGACTAAATGAAAGTTGAAGCCTATTAAGTTAGCTTTCCAATGCCACTGATTGTGAAATTTTTCGATATGTCTATTAGGAGTTATGGACTGATGATTGTTGGCTGTTTTTATGCATTGAATGAAACCTAGCTGGAATGTCAAATTTGGTGTACATTCAGATTAGGAAGAATTTTAGTAATTTTTGTGCATTGAATTGGTGTTGGAAATCTACTGAAGAGTTTTAGATGGCACATTCATCTTGAAAATGGTGTATGGCATATAATTTCTGGAAATCAGATGTGGGAGTTGTGGATTTTCACAATTTGAACCTACATTGTGATGTTAATTGCTGATTAGGTCAAAAACTTGCATAGCAGATTTGACACTGTTAGAGGCTGAATTGGAGTCGGGTTATTTCATAAAAAATTAAATTTTGCGATTTTATCTTTTCAGGGATATAAAGTGGTAATTTGTTTGACTTGTGTACAGGGAGTTATGATTGATAGAAAGTTGCTGCTCAAATTGAGTGATTTCAGGGACAGCAACCTTGAGTGAATTAATTGACCTAGTTAGCAAGGAATTGAAATTTTGGTTGTTTCATGAAAGTTGTAGATAACATTGCGATATTGATGAGCATATTTATTGTATAATTTTTTGACTGCCAAGAATGAAAGTTAGTGAATTTCCGTTTACATTACTGTTTTGTGAGGAAAGTGTGTAGCGTAGCTTACATTGGATGTTTGACACCCTTAGGGTGAAATTGATTTTCTGATCTAAAGGGAACTTGTAGAGAGTTTCATTACCTTTCCAATGAGATATGGGTTGCATTTTCTGAATTGTGTAGAATAAGTTATGATTTATTGAATTTTGGTTAAAGGAAAGGGATAGGAAATAAGGGCAATATATATATATATATTAATTGTTGAATGATGAAATGGAAAGAGAGATTGGATGAGTATACATATAAGTATACCTTGTTTTGAATGTATTATGGCTTGAGTTTGTTACAAAAGGATTATGCTATATGAGTGTTTGATACCTTAAATTGATGAGTATACAATTAGGTATATGAGTATTTATTGATGCAAGAGAAATGGAAGTGTTAACTAGGTAAAGATGGATTGAATGAGATTGATCAAAGGCAATTGTAAGAGTCTTTAGGACCATATCAATGGGAGTTGTTTTTATTGAATATAGGTCAATGTTTTGATCATAATTGGAGTTATGGGATTCCGAGTGAATGATTCTTGTGCCAATAGAATCTTGAGACATAGGAGAACATAGTTCTTTAGTTAGTGTGATTCGAAGAAATCCAAAGTGAGATTCTAGTAAAGGATGAGTTGTTATGAAAATGGTTTTGGCAATGTCAAATGAGGAATGTTACCTGGGTTGTCATGCATGCATTGTACATCTTGTATTTTATTCATGGGCATTCTTAAACATTGCTACTTGAGCTCATTATGAATTATATATGTTATTTAGTTATAGAGGAACAACTGAACGTCAACCATCGACGTTGCTTGGATGTCGAGAACGCTAGCTTGGTAGCGATTGTGAGTGAACCTAGATGGTCTTAGTTTATGGTTTATTTGGTTATATTCATATTGAACTAAATTCATATATTGAATGATTATTGAATAGTGGCATTGATTGTGATTGAATATGGGTCCCGGACGGAGGTCCGATGAATTGTGTCTTGGTCAATTCGTTATTGAAGTCTTGATGATGTGAATATAGGAACTAAATGTCTTCGTATGTGATTGCTCAATGTGATCGTAATGTGCATTATATATATGAATGGAAATGTGAATTCTCGTTTTAATGTCGAATATCAGACTATGATCCGATGATATGGGAAATCAATAATCGATTGAATTGTGTAACTGTGTGCTTGTTGCATTCCATATCATGGATACATAAAACATAATGTAGTTGTGACCAGAGTAGCCAATGATTAGAGCTTTAAGCTCAACGAATGAAAAAGAGCTTTGAGCTCAAAAAGGGATTAGTGCATTCTCAGAGGGCTCTCCTATCCCTGAAATGCGTTTAACGCCAATGAGCCCAATATGGGACAGTTATCAATGAGCTCAATATGGGATAGTTAACAATGAGCCCTATATGGGACAGTTTAGGCACTCGGTCACGACAAAGCAATAAATGGGAAACGAATGGCCTAGACATGTGCATCATAAGAATGACTTAATTGTTTTGAATGGGATTGGATTGCTTGTATTGAATGGAATGGATTTCATTATTGTGTATGGGAGTGACTTAGTGAGTTACTTGGGAGTATGGTATTGAGTAAATGAAAATGTAATCAACGAATTTTTATGATTGTGAATAACGAATGTGAACAATGAATTGAAATGAGTGTGAATATGAATGTGGAATTGTATTGAATGTGAATTTGTATTGGATATAATTGTGAAGTGAAATAGTGAAATTGAATTATGGCATAATGGGAATGAATATTGTATTGTGTGATTGGGTGAACCGTCGATGATGATCACTCACTGAGTTCGCAAAACTCATCAAAATTTGCATATATTTTTTAGGATTCAGAAGATTAACCCGTTATGCAGCAGGAGTAGATTTACTACTCATGAGGAAAGTTAGAGGTCGGGATCGGTTCGGTTGCACGCATTAGGTTATTCCGAAATGTTATACAGATGTATGTGTGAACATTTCGGTTTGTAATAAGTGTTGAAATACAAAATTTTGAATAAATGGGATTGTTAAATACGAATATTATTGCGCATATCAATGTGTATCAATTGATAATGATTATAAGTGAGATGTGCATTGAAATGGGCCCCAATGACCCAAAATGAAATGATTTATGATTAACGAGATTTGTTTTTTTTTAAATGTATACAAAATTTGGAATGATTTCTCTAGCATGCCATCCTCGCGGGTCACGGGCTCGGATATCATCGTCGATATCGGGTTCGGGTCTTGCGGGAGTAGGGTGCTACACTTAATTACCACATGAGCAGCAAATGGCAACATTTCCTCAGCTGGCATTTCGCTGCAAATTGCTAGGACATAACAAGGTACAAGGATGATTTCAAACTCCGTATCAAACATGAAAGAAAATCATATGAACCCTCATCACAGCAGAATCTCATAAATAAGCTCAAAGCTAGCATGGATTTCCAAAAACCATAGGAGTCAGACTCCAGGCTATTTAAAATTATTTCAAGGGAATACATCACTTGGGTAATTGAACTACAAGTAACTTGTCTTGTCTTTAGGCTGATGACTTTTTGTTTACCATATGACTAGTCTATGATATCTTTGTATCCATGCTTTAGACTGCACTACCATACGAGACGTAAACCGACATTTTGGTTATACTTCATCTCAGGTCGTGGCTAAAACTGGTCTTTGTCATGGATATCTCACAGTAAAAATGCGCCACAACGTCCATTATGGAAAAGGTAAAGTTCATAACATTAGATAGCCAATCAGCAATTGAAACTAAAACAACAACTTTACAGCATTTGAATCCAAGAACATGTGTGAATATACACTCCAATTCGGTGGTTAACATACCAAAAAGAACTGCTCTAATAAAGGCATCACCAGCACCAGTGGTGTCAATAAGTTCCGTTGCTAGTATCTTCTCAGCTATTCCTACAAGCAACCTCCCACTCATTGTTCCAACACCACTTGCACTTACTTTATGAAATTCTGCAAAGGATAAACAAGAGGACTATCAATTTTAGTTAGATACTATTGGAACCCCTCCCTGGTGCGACATGTGTCCGACGTCCTGAAAAAAATTTGGACCATTTCTTGATTTGTGCGTGTCATCCTTGCGCAGGGGCCATGCTAATCTTCTCTGTATCGTTCCAATTTTATCGGATGCTCTGATACCATAAGTGTTGGAACCCCTCCCTGATGCGATACGTGTCCGACGTCCTGCGTGACATCTGAACGCGTATCCCACGAGGAAGGGATTCCTCACCACGAAAGAAACCTTGAATTGAACTTAAGTGCACGTCATCTGAATAAACCTTGATAAATTTACCCTAATTATTCTCCAATAAAATTTGATCTGCTTAGGGCCCATAATTACTCCTATGCCTAAGCTAATCCAAAATCTCATGCCTCTAGGTCAAATGAAAACAGAAAACGCCTCAATCGGATCTTTATATCTCACAAAACGCAATTTCGCATTAAACCAAACACACACATTGGCCATAAAGTCCAACGAAGACCCGACACTCTCATTTTACCAAAAAGGAATAGAAAATGTTACTAGTTAATCAAGACTTCAAATTTTACACAAATCGGAGGTCAAATGGATAAGAATCAAGGACAATAAGAAAAGATATTATATTTGCTTTAAAATCAATTTATTTTACATTTTTATAACCTTTCACCCCAAGTTCGAATCGCGAAGAGTTATTATTCATTTCATGAAGAAAACAAAAGTCATTTCAATCATTAAAAGAAGTAAAGATTTGATTAAAGTTGTTGTTTAGCTAATCACCAACTGAATAGTGAAAATGAACAATGAATAGTGATCAGAAATTTTCCAACGCCCATAACTTTTTCATCCTAAGTCGGAATTCAACCTATTTTATACCGTTTTAAAGATCTTGACAAGCTCTACAAACTTTAAGAAATACCTCTCACTCCAATTCTTACTCTAACATGCCCTAAAACCCAAAGCAAGGTGGCTGCCCATTTTTTAAAAAAAAATGGACAGCACCTCCCCTAAAAATGCTCTAGCCAAATCTTCACCTTCCAACCACACTTCATACCTACACAAAAACACTTCTATCTTCCAATTTCTCACAACATCCAACTACAAACATCTCAACACCAATCTCAAAGGCAGCATCACAATATAGGCATCCCAAACATTTTAACAACTCTTAACCATTACCTCATTTCCAACTCATCATGTTTGCTTATAACATTATCAAACATACAACCATACATCCATATATATGGAAACTTTTACAATACACATTACATTTGGAACTTCAAAACCTTAATAATTACATGAAAACATAATTGTTACAAAGTTTTAAAGGACATTTTGGCCCGAATACAACGAAAGCTCAAAAAGTTTACAACCACATTCATTAGCCAAAATGCTATCCAAAACTTTGTTTCAAAAGTATAATTTCCAAAAAAAAAAACATCGGAGTAATGCCTCATTCCCGATGCGATGACCCGGTTTCTCGCTCAAAGCCTGTGGAGGGAGGAAGGGGGTGTGAGCACGACGTCCGGCTCCATGAATAACATTTAATATCCAAGCACAAGCTAAAACATTCATCAACAATTAAATTTTCCAAGTAAAAGGAATCTCATTTACTAATGAATGAAATATTTACAGAAAGCAACAAATATCATACAACAGTACATAATCACATAACAAACGGTTTGAGTGATCCTAACATGACGTACTACACATGTTCGACAAGCGACCATGTGTAGCCGTGAACAGAGGAGAGTCCGAAATTGAAACTCCTATGCCACTTAAGCGGGCAAAGGAGAAGGCTATAACGCATAATCACAAGCACTTGCTAATGAGGGGATCACTACAAACCCAATAAATCATGCAATTCACATTAGGCATTTATCCAAAATCACATACTCAAATCTTTTTTCCACTTTCTATCAGTTTTCCAATCATTTTCCATACTTCTTCCATACTTTTTCCATACTTTACACTATTCACAAAGATTCGCCACGCATAGTCATTAATCACACAATCTTGACAAACAATTTACAAATAGTTACACAATGTAGTTACATAATAAGGCACATAATCCATTTCTCAACTATCACAAACACCACTTTATTCAAACTTTGAAAATCATAGGAAAACATTTAAGAGATATTTAGGTAGCCTATTACTCAAGTATTAAAAAGTTACCCACCTTGACTTCTTTTATTCGAAACTTGGATATGTTGACCAAATTGATTATCTCGAACCTCCTCAATCTCCAAGCGCCTTAAATGACCTAAAACAAAGCATAAGAATGCTAATTAATAAAAAGCACCTATTCTGGAATTTTCTAAGACTATAGAAACTTGACTTTAATCTTACCTAACCATTCCTAAACCTTTCCTAAGCTATACTAACCATAACCCCTATCAATTTACTACATTATTTTCAAAAATTCTTAATCCCTAGTGCCATACACCCATGCTGATTTTTTTTTACTAAGCCACTATACTTCTTCTTCTTTTTTTTTTATAACCAAAACCTTTCAAACCACCATTATTAATCAAGCTAACAACAAAACCAAGAAATTTTCGAAATCTCTTACCTTCTCCCCACGAAATCTCTTCTTTTTGCTTCTAAAGATGGAGAAACTTTCCCTTGCACTTCCTACCACGTGAATCAACCTTCCTCAAGCATAAAAACCCTACCTTCTTCTCTTCTTCTTCTTCTTCTTCTTGAAGGCCGAAACTCACTCTTCCATTTCTCTTCTTTGTGAAAAAAAAAATGACAAGCTCTTTCCTCTATCTTCTAGCAACTTCGTGGGTCTTCTCAAATAAACCTAAAACTCACTTAACCTAAGCACAAAAACGACATCACTCTTTCCCCTTCAATTTCGTGAAAGTCTCCTACCACTTGTCTTGCATTTTCTTTAATTACATACCTAATACCTTAACCTAGTACACATTTCGTGGGCTTCCCAATGGGCTCCCTCTTCAAGCCTTAAGTCATGCCCTCTTTGTTCTTTAACTAACTATCTTTGTGTTTCACTAACTCACTTAGCACTTAAGCCCACTAAGCCCAAGATTCTTTCCCTCCTTATAACCTTTCCCAAATTTTCATTTTCCCTCCTTCCAACTTAAATTTTCGTGGGCTCCCTCCTAAAATCCCACTTGCTTCCTTTCTTTTTCATTTACTTCACCCTAAAAACCCTAGCCCACTTATTTGCTTTCCCCATCATTTAAAAGACATGCCAAAGGGCTAAAAGCCCTCTTAAGTAACCTAAAGCCTTAAAACCTTATAAACACTTCCTAATTTATCCTAACACTATTTTATGGCCTAATTTAACATTTTCTTATTCTTTTAAAATCTAACACTAAAATTAAAATTCTAATTTAACTAAATTCCTTCAATTAATAATTATTGCACTAAAATCCCAAATTATTCTAACCGATAGGAAATCTAATAAAACCCTAATTTCATACTAACCAAAAGACAATTTAAATTGCAAACCTATTTAATAGGAAAAAGGGATCGGGGTCTAACATTTCTTCCCCCCTTAAAAGAATTTCGTCCTCGAAATTCTTACCTGAATTAATGAAGAGCTGAGGGTACTTCTCCTTCATAGCTTCCACTGGCTCCCACGTGACCTCTTCCACCGAATGGTTCCTCCATAACACTTTTACTAACTGTACTGTTTTATTCCTGAGAACCTTTTCTTTTGTATCTAAAATCTACACTGGAAGCTCTTCATAACTCATATCCTCACTCAATTGAACTTCATCAGCTTGAATGACATGGGAGGATCGATCGATATCTCCTCAAAGATAGAAACATGAAAACATCATGTATCGAGATAACTCTGGAGGTAAAGCTAACTTGTAAGCCAACGGACCAATCCTCTCCAGTATCTCATAAGGTCCCACATACCTCGGACTCAGTTTACCCTTCTTGTTGAATCTCAAAATCCCTTTCCACGGAGAAGTCTTAAGAAACACTTTATCGCCGACCTCATACTCCATCTCTTTCCTATGAGCATCCTCATAGCTCTTCATCCGATCCTGAGCTGCTTTTAACCTCTGCTTAATCAAATTGACCTTATCAACGGTCATCTGTATCAACTCTGGACCCAAAAGTCTCCTGTCTCCCTCTGCATCCCAACACACCGGAGTCCTACATCTCCTCCCATATAGAGCCTCATAAGGAGCCATCTGAATGCTCGAATGATACGAATTGTTGTAAGCAAATTCGATCAATGGCAAGTGTTCATCCCATGCCCTACTAAAATCTATCACACAAGCCCTGAGTATTCCCTCTAGAGTCCGAATGGTCCTCTCAGACTGACCATCGGTCTGAGGATGGAAAGCAGTACTGAAACTCAACTTAGTGCCCATAGCCTCCTGCAAACTGCCCCAAAATCTCGAAGTAAATCGAGGATTCCTATCAGATACAATCAAATCCGGGATCCCATGCAATCTCACAACCTCATCAATATACTTCTTAACTAGCACATGCAGAGGATCTGTCTGTTTGATTGCCAGAAAATGGGCTGATTTCGTCAATCTATCCACAATCACCCATATGGCATCATGCCTCCTACTAGTCCTAGGCAATCCCATCAGAAAATCCATTGTGACTCTCTGTCATTTCCACTCAGGAATGGATAATGGCCTCAACTGGCCTGAAGGTGCCTGATGTTCAGCCTTGACCTGCTGACACACCAGACACTTGCTCACATACTCAGCCACATCTTTCTTCATACCTCTCCACCAAAAATGTTCTCTGAGATCCCTGTACATCCTGGTAGTGCCTGGGTGCATAACATAAGGTGCATTGTACGCCTCATCCAAAATCTCATCTTTAACCTCATTGACATCAGGAATACAAAGCCTATTCCTGACTGTCAGGAGTCCATCATCACTCAGCACCATGTCGGACTCCTTACCCCTTTGCACCTCTTCCCGCAGCTTGCTCAACTCGGGATCCTGACCCTGCAACTCTTTCACTTTCTCTCTGAGGATCGGTCTTACCCTGAAGGTAGCAATCATGCAATCAGACTCTTCCTGCGTCAAACTGATCCTGAGCTTAGTCATCTCTTCCAATAACGGCAGATATATTGTCTGAACATATGCTATGGAAGACTTCCTGCTCAAGGCATCTGCAACAACATTTGCCTTACCTGGATGATACTCGATCAACAGGTCATAGTCCTTGAGCAACTCAATCCATCGCCTCTGTCTCAAATTCAACTCCTTCTGACTCAACAGATATTTGAGACTCTTGTGATCTGTGAAGATTCTGGTTTGCACTCCATACAAATAATGTCTCCAGATCTTGAAAGCAAAGATCATCGCCGCTAATTCCAGATCATGGGTCGGATAATTCACCTCATAAGGCTTTAGGCTGCGTGAGGCATATGCTATCACCTTATCTTCCCGCATAAGCACACATCCTAACCCCTTCTCGAAGCATCACTATACACGTAAAAACTCCCATCTCCTCAAGGGCAAAGCTAGAATTGGAGCACTAGTCAATATGTGCTTCAACTCCTCAAAACTTTTGGCATTCATCACTCTGCACAAATTTCGATTTTCCTTAACAACTTAGTCAAAGGAGCAAGCAATCAAGGAAAATCCTCCACAAATCTCCTATAGTAACCACTAAACCCGAAAGCTCCTCACCTCTTTCATCGTCGTTGGCGTGCCAATTTACTACACTTCAACTTTCTTTGGGTCTACATGCACCCCATTCTCGAAACGATATGACCAAGAAAACCACCTTCGCAGCCAAAATTCACATTTCGTGAATTTGGCATACAATTCTCTCTCCCTCAGTCTCTACAATACAATCCTCAAGTGCTCCTCATGATCTCCCTCACTCCTGGAATACACCAGAATGTCATCGATAAACACGATAACAAACTGATCCAAAAAGTCCTTAAAGACCCTGTTCATCAAATCCATAAAAGCAGCAGGAGCATTGGTCAGTCCAAATGGCATAACCAAAAACTCATAGTGGCCATACCGAGTCCTGAAGGCTGTTTTGCTCACATCAGACTCCTTAATCCTGAGTTGATGGTAGCCATACCTGAGATCAATCTTGGAGAAGACCGTTGCTCCTTGCAGCTGATCAAACAAGTCATCTATCCAGGGCAATGGATACTTGTTTTTCACTGTCACCTTATTTAGCCTCCTGTAGTCAATGCACATTCTCCAGGTTCCATCTTTCTTTCTAACAAACAAGATCGGCGCTCCCCAGGGTGAGAAACTCGGCCTAATGAATCCCTTCTCTAATAAATCCTCCAATTGCTCTTTTAGCTCCTTCAACTCAGCTGGAGCCATCCTGTAAGGTGGAATCAAAATAGGAGCTATCCCGGGAGCCAAATCAATGGCAAACTCAATCTCTCTCTCCGGTGGCAAACTGGGCAACTCCTCAGGAAACACATCAGGAAATTCCCTCACAATGGAAATATCCTCCACCTTACTCTTCTTCACACTGGTATCCAGAACACACGCCAAGAAGGCTTCTGCCTCTTCCCATCAGTCTATCAACTAACAAAGTCGAAACAAGCGTGGCGGTGTCAACTTTCTGTCTCCTCCGAAAACTACTTTCTGACCCTCACCTAGATCAAATTCCACTTCCTTTTTACCACAATCCAGCTTCGCTTATACTTCTCCATCACGTCCATTCCGACGATCACATCTAACCCTTCGATCTAGAGGTAGCAGATCCACTACCAAACTAGATCCATCAATCACAAGCTCACAATCCCGAAAGATCCGGCCACGATAATACCCTCCCTCCTAGCAGTAATAACAAATGAAACTCATCTAAAAGAACTGACTGCATACCGGGCAATAACACACTCACAGAGACAAAGGAATGGGTGAAACCAGAATCAAAGAGAATATAAACATCAGAATGAAAAAGCTGAGCATACCAAGAATAACCTCCGTGCAGGCCGCAACCTCCTCTCGAGTCATAGCTAACACCCGAGCCTGTGCTTACCCTCTCGGTCTCCTTGGAGGAATGGGCTTCTTCATCGACCCGAAATCGCCCACCAGAAACCGGTCTCGTCCCCACTGTCTCCATTCTCTTCGAGCTCAGGATCGAGATCCCGCCTCGGGCCCACAGAGGACGCCTCTAATCCTGTCCCTTCTCTCACACACTGAAGCAAGCACGACAATTCGACATTATTCACTCGATGGGGTTCCCACAATGCTCACATAGAGGGGTCGGGTTCTTGCTTCTCTCTGTCCTGCTGTTTCCTCCCACTGAGGAGGCCTGCACTGACTCTGCTCTGAATTGCCTGCTCTGCTGAGGGGCACTACTGCCTCCCTGACTCTGCACACGAAAACTCTTCTCACCCCTGAAAGCCGTCTGAACACTACCCCCTCTCCTAGGAAACTGCTCTCTGCCCTTTCTTTTCCTGCTCACCTCCTGTCTGATGTTCTCAGTTTTTACGCTGTAGTCAAGATCCATCACCGCGATAATCGAGAAATTATGAATCACTACCTTCTCCCTGATTCCCAGGTGGATGCCTCCTTCAAACTTCCTGCACTTGTCTTCTTCATCAGCCACCATATATGCTGCATACCGAGACAGTTAGGTGAATCTCAGCTCATACTCACTAACAAACAGCTCCCTCTGAGCCAAATTTATAAACTCTCTGGCCTTTTCTTGCATATAAACCCGGGAGAAGTACTTTTTCCTGAATAATTCTCCAAAATCCCTCCATGATAAAACGGGAGGTACAGCCTGACTCTGTGGCACCGACTCCCACCAGTGAAGAGCATTCCCCTGCAATAGACTCACTGCATACTCAAGCTTTTCCTCATCTGCGCATTTCATCTGCACCAGGACCCTCTCTGTTCTTTTCATCCAAGCTTCAGCTTCCTCAGGATTTGTGGTACCATGAAGTCCACTCGCACCATACTTAGTAACTTGTCATACGCCTTGAATCACTGGGTAGCTGCACTGGAGCCTGAGATCCCTGTCCCATGGCCAAGGTGAATGCCTGGGCAAAGGCCTGGAAAAACTGCGGATCCATCGCAGGCATAGCAGGAGGAGGAGGAGGTTGCTCCTCAGGTTGCACACTAGGTGCCTCTGAGCCAGGAGCTGAGTGTGTCATCGCATCTTGTGGGACATGCGACTCATCTGTGCTCCCCTGGCGGGAACTAGAGCGAGAATAAGTTCCACGGGATCTACGCCGAGGTGGCATATTTACTCCTTCAAAATAAAACCAGTGAAAAACTTTAATTCAAAAAGTATCGTGCAACACTCAAGTTACAATCATCCAAAATCATCATTTAGTCGAAATCACCATGTAGGCATGTAAAATCAATTAAAACAATGCAAAAGAACACAAATCATGTAAGTTTAATAGAAATCATGAAAACCCTAAAGTTCTCCTTCTACCCGAATCTAAACCGAAAGCTTTGATACCATAAGTGTTGGAACCCCTCCCTAGTGTGACACGTGTCCGACGTCCTGAAAAAAATTTGGACCATTTCTCGATTTGTGCGTGTCATCCTTGCGCAGGGGCCATGCTAATCTTCTCTGTATCGTTCCAATTTTATCGGATGCTCTGATACCATAAGTGTTGGAACCCCTCCCTGGTGCGACACGTGTCCGACGTCCTGCGTGACATCTGAACGCGTATCCCACGAGGAAGGGATTCCTCACCACGAAAGAAACCTTGAATTGAACTTAAGTGCACGTCATCTGAATAAACCTTGATAAATTTACCCTAATTATTCTCCAATAAAATTTGATCTGCTTAGGGCCCATAATTACTCCTATGCCTAAGCTAATCCAAAATCCCATGCCTCTAGGTCAAATGAAAACAGAAAACGCCTCAATCGGATCTTTATATCTCACAAAACGCAATTTCGCACAAAACCGACACACATTGGCCATAAAGTCCAACGAAGACCCGACACTCTCATTTTACCAAAAAGGAATAGAAAATGTTACTAGTTAATCAAGACTTCAAATTTCACGCAAATCGGAGGTCAAATGGATAAGAATCAAGGAAAATAAGAAAAGATATTATATTTGCTTTAAAATCAATTTATTTTATATTTTTATAACCTTTCACCCCAAGTTCGAATCGCGAAGAGTTATTATTCATTTCATGAAGAAAACAAAAGTCATTTCAATCATTAAAAGAAGTAAAGATTTGATTAAAGTTGTTGTTTAGCTAATCACCAACTGAATAGTGAAAATGACCAAATGAATAGTGATCAGAAATTTTCCAACGCCCATAACTTTTTCATCCTAAGTCGGAATTCAACCTATTTTATACCGTTTTAAAGATCTTGACAAGCTCTACAAACTTTAAGAAATACCTCTCACTCCAATTCTTACTCTAACATGCCCTAAAACCCAAAGCTAGGTGGCTACCCATTTTATAAAAAAAAATGGACAGCACCTCCCCTAAAAATGCTATAGCCAAATCTTCACCTTCCAACCACACTTCATACCTACACAAAAACACTTCTATCTTCCAATTTCTCACAACATCCAACTACAAACATCTCAACACCAATCTCAAAGGCAGCATCACAATAGAGGCATCCCAAACATTTTAACCTAACTCTTAACCATTACCTCATTTCCAACTCATCATGTTTGCTTATAACATTATCAAACATACAACCATACATCCATATATATGGAAACTTTTACAATACACATTACATTTGGAACTTCAAAACCTTAATAATTACATGAAAACATAATTGTTACAAAGCTTTAAAGGACATTTTGGCCCGAATACAACGAAAGCTCAAAAAGTTTACAACCACATTCATTAGCCAAAATGCTATCCAAAACTTTGTTTCAAAAGTATAATTTCAAAAACAAAAACATCGGAGTAATGCCTCATTCCGTCGATGACCCGATTTCTCGCTCAAAGCACGTGGAGGGAGGAAGGGTGTGAGCACGACAGCTCCATGTAATAACGATTTAATATCCAAGCACTGGCTAAAACATTCATCAACAATTAAATTTTCCAAGTCAAAGGAATCTCATTTACTAATGAATGAAACATTTACAGAAAGCAACAAATATCATACAACAGTACATAATCACATAACAAACGGTTTGAGTGATCCTAACATGACGTACTACACATGTTCGACAAGCGACCATGTGTAGCCGTGAACAGAGGGGAGTCCGAAATCGAACTCCTATGCCACTAGCGGGCAGCCGGGAGAAGGCTATAATAGACAAGTGCGCACTTGCTAACAGAGGGGATCACTACAAACCCAATAAATCATGCAATTCACATTAGGCATTTATCCAAAATCACATACTCAAATCTTTTTTCCACTTTCTATCAGTTTTCCAATCATTTTCCATACTTCTTCCATACTTTTTCCATACTTTACACTATTCACAAAGATTCGCCACGCATGGTCATTAATCACACAATCTTGACAAACAATTTACAAATAGTTACTCAATGTAGTTACATAATAAGGCACATAATCCATTTCTCAACTATCACAAACACCACTTTATTCAAACTTTGAAAATCATAGGAAAACATTTAAGAGATATTTAGGTAGCCTATTACTCAAGTATTAAAAAGTTACCCACCTTGACTTCTTTGATTCAGAACTTGGATATCTTGACCCAATTGATTATCTCGACCCTCCTCAATCTCCAAGCGCCTTAAATGACCTAAAACAAAGCATAAGAATGCTAATTAATAAAAAGCACCTATGCTGGAATTTTCCAAGACTATAGAAACTTGACTTTAATCTTACCTAACGATTCCTAAACCTTTCCTAAGCTATACTAACCATAACCCCTATCAATTTACTACATTATTTTCGAAAATTCTTAATCCCTAGGGTCATACACCCATGCTGATTTTTTTTTACTAAGCCACTATACTTCTTCTTCTTCTTCTTCTTTTAACCAAAACCTTTCAAACCACCATTATTAATCAAGCTAACAACAAAACCAAGAAATTTTCGAAATCTCTTACCTTCTCAACACCCACGAAATCTCTTCTTTTTGCTTCTAAAGATGGAGAAACGTTCCCTTGCACTTCCTACCACGTGAATCAACCTTCCTCAAGCATAAAAACCCTACCTTCTTCTCTTCTTCTTCTTCTTCTTGAAGGCCGAAACTCACTCTTCCATTTCTCTTCTTTGTGAAAAAAAACGACAAGCTCTCTCCTCTATCTTCTAGCAACTTCGTGGGTCTTCTCAAATAAACCTAAAACTCACTTTACCTAAGCACAAAAACGACATCACTCTTTCCCCTTCAATTTCGTGAAAGTCTCCTACCACTTGTCTTGCATTTTCTTTAATTACATACCTAATACCTTAACCTAGTACACATTTCGTGGGCTTCCCAATGGGCTCCCTCTTCAAGCCTTAAGTCATGCCCTCTTTGTTCTTTAACTAACTATCTTTGTGTTTCACTAACTCACTTAGCACTTAAGCCCACTAAGCCCAAGATTCTTTCCCTCCTTATAACCGTTCCCAAATTTTCATTTTCTCTCCTTCCAACTTAAATTTTCGTGAGCTCCCTCCTAAAAGCCCACTTGCTTCCTTTCTTTTTCATTTACTTCACCCTAAAACCCCTAGCCCACTTATTTGCTTTCCCCATCATTCAAAAGACATGCCAAAGGGCTAAAAGCCCTCTTAAGTAACCTAAAGCCTTAAAACCTTATAAACACTTCCTAATTTATCCTAACACTATTTTATGGCCTAATTTAACATTTTCTTATTCTTTTAAAATCTAACACTAAAATTAAAATTCTAATTTAACTAAATTCCTTCAATTAATAATTATTGCACTAAAATCCCAAATTATTCTAACCGATAGGAAATCTAATAAAACCCTAATTTCATACTAACCAAAAGACAATTTAAATTGCAAACCTATTTAATAGGAAAAAAAGGGATCGGGGTCTAACAGATACACCAGACTAGTTAGGTTGCCTCATTCCATACAACGGAGACTTAATGATGCCCATTATTGTCCTATTGTTGGGTTTTTGTAGGAAGAGATATGTATGGAGAAGACTCTCATTTATTGACAACCACATAGCTCATTATAGAGCTAAAATATATTAGAAAATCTAATTTATTTGATAGCTATCACAGTAATATCTCTAAATTGATTCCTAAAATCAAACACTAAATATCATAATTAAATTTGCTTAAGACCTAGTCTTTGATCATTCATTTCGTAAGAATCTACAAACCTAAGGGATTTTCTAACAAATTCCTCCTTGCCTTAGGAGTTACAGAGCTTTAATGTCAAAATAATTCATCCCCCTCAAGTTGATCGTTTACAGCTTGCTTGGCTTCTATCACATTTTGTTGTGCTTTACATATCCTTTCAACATGTCCTAGTTGTCCACACTTGTTGCATTTTACATCTGGCCTCCACCAGCACTTGTGTTTTGGATTATTTGTTTTCTTGCAATACACACATGATGGAAAACTCTAAGCATTGTTATTATTAATCTTCTTTTTGTTGTATGACTTTACTAGAAAAGCACCTTCCACGATTCCTTCTTGCCTCATGAGTCTCTTTTGTTCTTATGCCTGTAATGCACTTAATAATTCTACCAAATTGATTTTTGTTAAATCCTTTGAGTTTGCGAGTGATGAAATTGTAGTCAAATTGATTTTTGTCAAATCCTTTGAGTTTGCAAGTGATGAAATTGTAGCCTCAAATCTTTCTAGGATGATTACTAGAATTTTTTGAACTATTCTAGAATCATCAAAATTAGAACTAAGAAATCTTACATTATTGGCAATGACAATGAGTCTGTTAGAGTAATCCTTGATTGTTTTTGACTCCTCCATTTTTTGTATCTCAAATTTTCTGATCAAGTTGAGCATTTACATTCCTTTGATTCTTTCGTTCCCTACATATTCCTCTTTTAAGAAATTTCAAATTTTTTTGCTTGTCTTAAGCGTCGTGATTCTAGAAAAAATTGTTGGTGTGACTCCTGAAAACAAGAAAGCTTTTGTTTTAGATTTCCTTTGCTTCTTTTCTTTGTGAATTTTGATTTGAGCTATTGTTGGATTTGCAAGTAAGTCTATAACGTCGTAGTCTTCATCTATAGCTTCCCACAAGTCATTTGCTTCAAGGAAGACCTCAATTTGAATAGCCCAATTTAGATAATTTCTACCATCAAACACTAACAGAGTAATGGTAGTGAATGATGATTATGAATCCATTAACGTGTGGTTTTTTATTTGTGGTGTGGGAAAGCACATAATGAGTTATAAGTTTGTAGGTTTAAAGATCCCTTAAGATCAAGAGAACTCTGATATCAATTGTTGGTTTTTTTAAGAAGAGATATGTATAGAGAAGACTCTCATTCATTGGTAGCAACATACCTCATTATATAGAGCTGAAATATATCAGAAAATCTAATTTATTTGATAACTATTACAGTAATATCTCTAAAGTGATTCCTAGAATCATGCACTAAATATTATAATCAAATTTGCTTAAGACTTAGTCTTTAATCATTTATTTCATAAGAATCTGTAAATTTAAGGAATTTTCCATCAAGTATTTAATCATGTTAGCTGTCCAAACAAACCCTACATCTTCAGAAGAATGCTACGACACATGACGAGGAGTAAACATTAATTCTTGAATGTGTTATAAAGAAAATGATATTCCGTTCTTGAAGACCACAACTGATCCAAGCATGTTTTTTTATTTTAGATGTATGTCCTACTTTTTGATATTGCCAAGTTCCAGAATTTATTCAATCAAACAACTGGTTCTTCCAGGAGGCCCATTATTTTCCTGAGAAAAACTTTAGAATGTCGGTTAAGTTACTAGGGTTGTGTTTGGTGAACAACGTTTCAGCTGTTTATTAGCTGTTTTAAAAGCTATTTGGCCGTTTGGTAAGCAGCTGGTTGGGTTGGCTGATTCAACCCAACTAGCTAATTTTCACAAGCTCATCATACCAACGTTTGGAGTTAGCTGATCGATTTATGCCGGTCTTGCCCTCTCTTTAATCTTTACTCTTTACTCTCTGCTCTCTCTCAGTTTCATTTTTCATTACGTTGTCCAGAACGTTGTTGAGCATCGCAGTTAATCGCTGGGGGAGAGAGATGGGAGTGACGATAAGAGGCACCAGATGATGCAGTACCTCTTCAGCAATCTATCTGAAGAAGAGGAAGAGATCGATTTCGAGCAAGATTCCAAGCCCCAGTTCAATTACGCCTCTGTAACTCCCTATTTCCGCCCCCATTCTCATTTCCCTTCTTCTTTTCAGTGCTTGTTCGTGTTCATGTATATGATGTTCCTTCATATATGTGTGATTTTGGGGTTTGATTTTTATGGTATTTTGAGGATTTGGGAATGTAGGCAATTTTCTTAGTGCTGATTTTTTGGATTTGAGGAGGGAAAGATTGAGCCTTTGATCGATTGTTTCGAAGAATTGGGAAATACTGTGTTTATTGCGTTCCTTCTGCTTCGTTATGATATATTTGTCTTGATTGCGTTGATTTGTTTATGGGAAAATTGATTTTCGGCAAGGCCCGACCTTGCTGGCAACAATCTTACTTCTCCTAAGGTACCCATTCCCCTTTTCACACTCCCTCTGTTACAACGTAAAATGGAATTGTTAACTGGGTTTCAGTTCTTTGTCACTTTGGGGATTGAGGCTGTGATTGAACTTGAAGTGGTTATCTTTGGTACAAAATAAGTTGCAATCCTTGAAAGGAATTGAAGGTCTTTCTAAGCTTACTGTAAGCATCAAGTTCATCACTAATTCGGAACATCTTGCTTACTTGCAATCTTTTTGTTTCTACCTTTTAGTTGCTTAATTGTTTTTCTGTGTATCAGGTGTTAAATGCAGGCAAAAATAAGCTTAAAACAATAGAGGAGTTGAAATCTCTTGTGAAATTACGTGCACTAATATTAAATGGTGAGTTTTTAGTATTATGCCATGTTGGTTGAATTGAATGTTAAGTGATGCGGAACTTCCAGCTCCAGCTTTTCCTCTTTTCCTCTGCTGTAATATTCTCCTTCAAGTTCTGCAGAAAACGAGATTGCTTCCATTTGTGGGCTTGATCAAATGAAGGAGTTGAACACTTTAGGTATGAGTTCTTCACTCTAGTTGGAAGTCAATGGTTGCTTTCTCTAGGATTAAGCTGAAGGAGAGTTGAGAAATGAGGGTGGGGGTGAAGGTGAAGTAAAGGAGCATGAGGATGTTGATATTGAGAGTGAAGTTGAGATGCGGGAGGTAGAACCTGATCATGGAGAAAGTGAGGGTGAAAGGGAACCAAGTTCATAGGATATAGATGTTGGTGATCACAAAGAAGAAAGTGAGGATAAATATAGTGACAGTAAAGAGAAAGAAGAGTTTGGACATATGGGGCTGTTTGCGTTTTATGTTACAGCTCCATTGAGGTTCCTGCTGAAACCCCTAATAAATTTGATTCACATTCTATTTTTGTTTTACAAGATGGCTTGATTGTATGTGTTAAGTTAGGGACTTTTCACATATGCTTTTGGTATATTTGTTGCTCTATTTTTGATGTTGAAAAGTTTTTTTTAAAAAAAAACTTTAGTTCATATTTCTACTGTTTTTAATTGAAGAGACTTATGTGGTAACTTGTTCTATCTTATGGTGAAATTTTGACACTTTTTTGGCAGATGAATATTGTCAAATTTTCCAGCAATATGGGCATTGATCCAAAACCATTTGATCATAAGACGTATGTGGAAGAGGAAGCATTCGTCACTGATGGATCTGGAGCTAAAAGACGACTGAGATTAGAAAATAATATAGTGAGATGGAGAAGGGTTCGAAATCCTAATGGAACTACATCTGTAAGTAAGAGTGTAACTTATAGTGGACAATTAAAATTCCTTGTTGAGATAGATGGGGCATATTTATTTCAATGCTATTTTATTTTATCTTGTATGGTTCTATTCCTTTTGTATCATAGTTGACAGCATCCAATGAATGTGCAAAACTAAAGCAACCTGTCTGATTTTTTTTAACGCCTAATTGATATTAATGTTCAATCTCTAACTCATAATGAGAGAATACTTATATTTTAATCTTTAATTTAATTAAGGATTTGGGTTTTATCGATCATGCATTAAAAGTTGATTATTTAATATTTACAATTTTATTTTATCTTTTTCTAATATTATTTAATAATTCTTTGGTTAAATAAAAGATATTACAATAAAATTTTATGTAATTTTAATAATATTGAGAAGTTAATTATATTACTAGTTTTAAATTATAAGATCAAACAATTTTAAATTACGAAATTAGTCAAAATATAACAATGATAAAAAGCATTTATATAATTATTTTATTGGAATGGTCTAATTGTAACCAATTAAAGTAACTCACTATATGATATTATTATTATTATGTTCTATATTTTTATTAGAATTATAAATATAATTTTGTAGAATTAAAAATCTAAAATTTAAATTCTTATAAGAATATTTAACAAAATATTAAAATATATAATATTTATACATTTATAATTTTTTAAAAGTTATGTCCTTGTAAGTCATTTCACACACAAACATTTAATATTAAATAGTTAATATTAAGCATATAATTTTACCAAACATGAATATAATAGTAATGTAATTAGTATCATCGAATCATTATCATCTAACAGCTGATTTATATCAGCTGATTGTCAAACAAGACGTCGATCTTTCTGTTATATACGATTGATGGCAACATCACGGGTCAAAATGCGTAGGTAAGAAAAACATGGATCATCTGCACGCCAAACATTTTTCATAGTATAGATAAAACTTCGAAAGAAACAAATTACTTGCTATATAATGAAATATGTCAACGGATGTGGTTCACTCATCAGTCATAGGAACTTAGAACCATGCCGATAAAACAGTAACTTCAACCATGACTTTAGAGCAGCCACTTCATGCAAAAGTAGTGTAGGATTATCTCCAAAACCCCACGAGAGTCCCACAACCATAAGATCGTAGAAAGGTGAAAGCCTTTTGTCCTTGAATGGAACTTAATATGAAAAAGAAGCCATTATATCACTACCGACGGAATGCAGGTTGGTATGGCTGTGCTGTCATCCTTTTTCTGCTTCAGCGTTTCAAACAAGCTACCTACATCTGTTTCTTCTGACGCAGGAACCTCTACCCGGAAAGAAAAAACGTGCAATACAAAACATATGCCCAGAAGAAAAATAAAGCACAACAAATATCATTTTCGGCAATCTCAATAATATGGAAACAAGTGCACTTGCAGTAGTTGGTGCCTCTGTCCATGCCTACAAGAAGATTATGTGTTACAGAAATGCAGACTATATATGTGTTCATCATCGATGTAGTTGTGTACACATTGGATGTCAATAATAGCTTCTAAGAAAACAAGTAAAAAGAAGGCCTGTCAAAGTTCAATAGATGAAATAGATTAGCCCCTGCGTACAGAAAATCATTGGGCATACATGCTTGCTTATCATAAAAACAGAAAGGCCAATAGAAGCTGTTTTGACTTCTAAATGCAAGCATATTTTTGTTATCAAATGTCAATGTTCTGAAATTTGGACCGGTTATTGAATCAATGGCCTTACTGGTTACCGGTTTGACCGGTTCAATCACCGGTCGAACCGGTGTGACATAATAATTATGTAATAATTATATTTAATTATATATAATATTAAAAATAAATAAAAAAATAAAAAAATAATAAAAAATAAAAAATTGTCGAACCGGACCGGTCAAAAACCGGTCAATTGACCGGTTCACACCGGGTCAATTAAATACCAGTTTTGAAGCATAACCCGGACCGGACCACCGACCGGTCATCGATCGGACCGGTCGGACCGGCCGGTCCGATCCGGATTTGAAAATAGAGTCAAATATACAGTCTCTTATAGAAAGTTAGAAAAAACAGAGGAAAAGAACGTCTCCAAGTCGGAGGTTTCTGGGAGAAAGCAGTTTCTTAGGCGCGTGTTACATTACATGGTCCTAGCCTCCGTATCAGTCCCGGCCATAATCTTCCTTTGATTTGACCCTTTGCACTGGCCCACACTCACTTTTCTTCGACGCACACATATACATTACATCTGGGTTTGATCGGCCGGTCCGGTTGATGCTTCAAAACCGGTCTCTAATTGACCCAGTCTGAACCGGTCAAAATCGGTCAATTGAAATTTTTTTATTTTTTTTATTTTTTTTAATATTATATATAATTAAATATAATTATTGCATAATTATTACATCACACCGATTCGACCGATTGTTGAACCGGTCGAACCGATCAAACCAGTAATCAATAAGGCCACCGGTCCGAATTTTAGAACATAGCGTTACATAGATAGTTGGATACACAAAACTCAAGACTCATACACACACTCTCTCTTTAGTCTTATTTATGTATAGTACAGTTAAGTTAAACAATACTGTGAAGTTAAAAGTTTTCAACGAGTAGTAAATAGTAATGGTGCCTGAAATAGGATTCAGGGATGAAGCAGCTCTTTTAGGCGGAATGAACTGACGTGCTCAGCCTCAGCCACTTTCTCTGCCTATTTCCAATTAATAGAAAGAAAAGAAAACAGGACATTTAATAATTTCATTCGTTGATAATAGATTCGTCCCGGACTCGTTTTGTTGAGAAATAGAATCGATTGGGAAGGGAAGCCAGCAGAACAGGAGCTTGCTGGACAAGACACGGAATCGGAAATGGGAATGGCCATTGGGCAGCCTTTGGCAGAGTAAAGCTAACCTTCTTTTGTAGACCCTATAAAATAAAGGCTGCCTCAGGCACATACTGTCTCTGTGTCTGTGTCTCTCAAAAGAAGAGACACACAGGCCATGCTTGCTATGTTACTGTTATGTCCGCCTCTATGCACTTCTCGCAGGTTACGTGCCAGGCCCAGCTGCTTTATTACGGATTCATGCAACGTTTCAGTCTCTTCATACCTTACTTATCTTTTGCTAATTCCCTTGCGACCTGATTGGTGATAAAATAGACGGCTAATAGAATAGTTATTTTTATGAATAAAAATAATTATTATTATTTTATTTTATTTAAGAAATGAAATAGATAAAAAATTTTATTTAATGTTTGATTTAAAATATAAATTTGAAATAAAAATAAGTAATAAAAGATCAAACGCATTTATTATTATTATTATTATTATTATTGTTATTATTATTATGTTATAAATTTTCTATTTATTATTATTGTTGTTGTTTTTTTATTATTATTATTAGTTATTAATTAATTAATTAATTAATAATTATTATTACAAAATTAATTTTCTTCTTCTACTTATTATTATTATTAAATTCTATTTTAGTATTAATTTTATTTTACAACATTTTGCGTTGCTTAATTTTTCTTGTCCGACTCATGTTAACATTCATTATATAGTCGTAATTGCAATATAAAATAACAATGGAACGATATTAAACCAAAATAAAACTTAGGACTTTAAATTACTAAAAAGAAAGTTAGTTGAACAAAATATAAGTTTCAATCCTATTTTACATAACTAGACAAAATAACTTCTACATGAATATAATGTTTAGCATGTGGCAAGAAACCTCCTCACCCACCCAAGTTTTCGAGAAGATGCCAGAGCAAAAACACAATCATTTGTTGAGGATGATCAGGAAGTTTCCCTAAAGCAGTTTCCCTTTTATCCTCTGTGAGTCTCTCTATCTCACTCAATGCAATATCTAACTGTTCATTTTTTTTTGAATATATGTTTCAGTCCCAATTAAGCTCCAACTTGATTTATGGTATCACCCACCATCCTGGCAGCAACAATAATTAATTCTGTACGGTTTGCTTCTCGCGTATCATTACTCCTTTTGCTCCTCTGTCTTGAAATGTTTTCAGTTTGTTTTCTAATATTTGAGGTTTGAGGTTGGGTGAAGGACTCATCTATCTCATGCCAACTATGCTTATATTGATCTTCATCACCTTCATTTATCCCACTTACATCTTTTTGCCTTTCCATTTCCTACAGAATATCTGCAACAGTTTGTGCGTTATTTTCAATTGCACAATCTTGTCCATAAATTTCAGTCAGTTCATGATAAAAAGGAAAGCTCCTCTGTCGAAATTGAGCAACATTTTTGTGACTCTTTAAGCAGATGAAAAAAAAGTCAATAATTTATATAAATTACAAGAAAGTAGATAAAAAAAATACTTAAACAAGATAAACAAATTGAATACTTACACTTAAGTAAGAATCCCATACATGATTTTCAGCAATGATCATCTTCCTTTCTGTATCTCATTTAAATCCATCAGTGTCTTTCCTTATCATATCATAAACAATGCTCTACTATTTCTTCAAAGTCTTAATCCTAGACTCTATATGAGGTTTGGCTCTTAAATTTGAATTAGGAAGCTTGTTGTTACTATTCTTTTTAATTCATTGAGATACCTAGCTTTAAATCTAGTATCAACGTTGTACTTTCCCATATTATGCAAATCAACCATACAGGAAACTAGGACAACATCCTCATCATAAGTCCACTTTCGTTTTGTTGTTTTGAACTTTCAGTCTCAATAGGAAAGGAGAGTTCATTGACATACTTATCTACCAAATTAAAACAATAGAGATAAATTAAAAATAATAATCATAATTAAGGAAAAATAAAAACATTCATAAAATTCTTCATACCACGTAACATTAAGCATCAACAGTTAACAAGAACAATATAGTCTATAATAATAGCGTACAATATAAACAACAAAGAGTACAACTTACATAAAAAATTAATATCAAACCTCCTAACATTGAAAACAAAATACAAAACTTAAAAATTCAATTCTCAACTTGCCTAGATGTTCGCCATTCACTAAACATTTCACGTGCCAATCCAATTCTTCAATTTGTCCAAGCATTAATTAGGTCAATAGTAGTGATAGACTCCTCCTCAATAACTGGATTGGTGTGAAAATCATCCCTTAAATCATTCTCCATGGGATCAAAACTCATTTCCTGCCTAATAAAATTACGAAGCAAACAACAAGCTAAAATAATTCGATTGTGTAATTTTTTGTAACCCAAACACCTCTCAGTTACATTGCGTGCACTCGCATGTTTCATATTAAAAAAATTCCTCTGTAGTTTTTGGTTTATAACCTTGACGCCATTCATTCAAATGGTACCTTTGACCCCTAAAAGGTGCAAAGAAGCCCTCACAATTTATATAACCTGTGTCGACTAGGTAATAGCAACTTATATATATAAAAATCACTACATAAGTTATACAAATAACATTTTCTCATATACAAAATTCCAAACAACCTTCCTTTATTATATAGGAAAGCTTACCATGAGGCACTTTTTGTTGGACCCCGAACTTTTGGTGAAAATTAGAAATATTAAAATGAATTTAAATGCGAAGGAAATTGGTGAAAAAATTTATGAATTTAAGAAAATTTGATGAATTTAAGAAAAATTTATGAGAAAAGAATTGTTTAGTTTTGATGACTTGAATATTTGAGTCGATTTGTATGGGTTATGAAATCTTAAGAGAATGAGTTGATTTGAAATGGAAGTTGAAAATTTAGAACTAAAGAGAAAAGTGTAAAAAAATGAAAATTTGTGAAAAGTTTGACTTTTTGGCCTTTGAGGGTTGACTTTTGATTTAGGCACAATTTGAGAAAATGATCTACATGAAACTTGTAGATTATGTTAAGAGTTTTCTGTGGCCATAAAGTATGCAATTTTTCGATATCAGGAGTGGAAGATATGATTTTCCGAAGATAAGGTTCTTTTGCTTTGTTTTTGAAAATGTTATTAAGTATAGATTTGTGTGTTCTTTTTACTTTGAGGCCACTCGTTGTATGGATTTAGTCTGAATTGGAGTAAGTAGTCTTCATGAAAGTTTTAGATGATGTTTTTATCTTTCCATTTATATAAAGTTTGCAATTTTTCGATATCGGGGCTAGGAGTTATGAGCGATTAAAAATTGGAAGTCGTTTAGGAAAAGTTGTTTTGGACAGAATCTTTGATTGAGTTTTTGACCTCTTTTGAGACCTAATTTGATTTTGAGTACTTCAGAGAAGTTGTAGAGCTTCCTTTGATCTTTTTATTGACACTAAATTTGTCAAATTCTGAGTTCGGGATCGAGAGATATGATTTTTGAAAAGTTCTGTTTTGAAGTTCCGTTACTTTGTTTTTAATCCGATCCCTTTTGTAATCTTTTGCTTATAATTCCTTCGTCCGACATCCGATTAATTTGATTCTCGAAGAGTTGGATTCCTAAAACAATTAATTTCATTTTTATGAAGAATTATGATTTTTAGGAGATTAAATGGAAAGAGATTGATTGAACCAAAGTAAGAGATTTGGTTATAGGATATAAGTTGGATAATTTTCTGAACATGGTTCAGTATTTTGCGAAATTCGGGAGTTGTACAACTCCGATTGAGTTAATTCTTGAGGCCAAATAAAATTACGAGATAAGGCTACAACTCTTGTGAAGGGATTGAAATTTAATTTCATCCCTAAGCTTGTTAATTCCTGGAATTAAATTAGCGTAATGTTCAGTCTCGGATTTTTCGCAGGTCCAATAGTATTTCGGATATAACTTCTTCGTTTCTGATCCGAATTGAACGCGGTCAGTGGCGTTGGATTCGTATGATTGAGAGGAACAATTTTCAAGAAGAAAGTTTGTCCAAATTATTTCATTTTGCTGCTCAAATTCTGGACGCAAGGTATCAGATTTTTCAAATAAAGTGCAGGGACAAACTTGGAAATAGGCTTAAAAGGAGGGGCAATATGGTCATTTGACTTTCATTTTAAATGACTTGGCACTTTAAGAATCAGATGATTGTCGTGTGGAAGAGAGAAATGACAAAAATTCTAGAACAAAGGAGAGAAAATAAGAAGAATAAGAAGAGAGGAGAAGTATGGAGAAGCTACGGCCATGAGAGAAGAGAGAGAGAGATAAGGGTTTTTGAAATTTTTTGAGCTTTGAGATTGGATCTTAGTATTGTTTATGGCTTGAATTTTCGTTAAGTAAGAGATTATGCTGTATTACAAGCATGTATTTCAGAATGTATGATGATTACGAATTGATGTATGAGAGTATGGAACCGTATATGAAATTGTATCAAGACTTGGCTAGATTTATGAATGATTATAAAATTGAGTGATGGAGGTAAATTATGGATTTGTATGATGAGCTGAGGTTCAAAGTTTGTGTATGATGATGGGTTATGGTGATGTATGAGAATGATTGCAGTGTTTAGAACTAGGATTGCGTTTGTTTCTGCTGAGATCCCGGACGGAGGCTCCGATTGATTTTGATGATTGTATGATTGATTGGACAGTTAGAAGTGTATTTTGAACCATTTGCAGGTTTTGGGTTAGGCCAAAGGCAGCCGTTATGCTGCCGAATTTTTGAAAAAAATTAGTATAAATATGAATTTTGGGATTAATACCAATGTATAAGAATATGGTTTCGGATGAGATTTGTGATTTGTATGAAAGATGATTAAAGTGTGTAAGAAATTTGGCATGAGAAAGAATTTCCAAGAAAAAGGAAATTGTATGTTTTGATTGAGTTTGAGTAAAAATGGTGATAAGAAAAAGAAAGAAAGAAAGAAAAAAAATTATACCGGATTTCGGATCGTTTTAGTCTAAGTTTCCAACGCGATCGCTTTTCTTCGATAATTGTTCTCGGATGTCGAATATATTCTGCTTGAAATTGTCTCCACCATATGTTTTCATTAATCCAATTTGTATTTTTGCTTCCATATTTTCGTATTCGTACTTTATTTCGCATTCGTTACTTCCGTTATTCCATTTCGATTCGAGTATTCGCTTCACGTTCGATTCTTTTGCTTTCTGATTCGAGTTCATTTTTGCTATTGGCTTTCGCATTTCGCTATTTGCCTTGTTCTAGTTGTTCCGCTTTTCGTTTTTCTGGTTGGGATCCGATTTTCGGATCGGATTCTAACACTTTTAATCCATGTCTCTTAGTTATTGCATCACGAAGAACTCAACCATCAGCTACTGAGCCTTCCCAACTAGGAGGAACATAAACAAATTACATGTCAGGTGTACACACATCTAACACGTTTGTTGCAATGTCGCCCTTACGAGTTCGAAATCTAGCCTTATCTTTAATTGGCACATTAAACCTGATATATGTCCCATCTAGAGCACCTAGGCAATTCTAAAATTGAAATGAAATAAAAAATAATGAGAAACTTTAATCACATTCACTGTATTTTCTTATAAAAATAAAAGGGTGATTATCTACCTTAAACCACTTCCACCGATGGTCCGAATAGTTTGTTGGTATCAACTCAAGTTTCTTAAACAAAAGTTCTTGCAAATGCATCACCGTATTTAGGACATTATGAAAGCACCGACTAACGATCTCACTCCACCTTCTAAAATTTCTCCTAATAACTCGATTTTTAACATGATGAGTAATAATATGTGAGAAAATTGGTACTTGTTCATCAATAAGCATTTTTTGTTGACTTCAATCCTCTTATACTTTCTAGTATTTCATAAAGTTTAAAAAAAGCTTGCCTATTTATCCTAACCATTGAAATTCATGACTCATCATTGTCATGCACAATTCGCCTCACATAATCTCAATTTGCATAAAAATTGTGAAAATATCTTCTAACCCTTGGCCTATAACTATTTAAAGAAGCCTTCGATGCCAACAAAATGAATAGTAAACTAACAATATTACATAACTGCAACCATATATTCAAGACAACTACAATCCTTTTTGTTTTTTCCGCATTTCTACGTAGACTTAAACTGAAATGAGTCATGACTGCAAAAAAAATTCTAATGTTCTTTATAAGTATCATGAAATATAGTATTTATCATCAATGCAACAAAAAATACATTATCATCAATGCAACAAAAAATACAGTATTTATCATCAATGCAACAAAACATACAGTATCATGGAATTTATGTTCTTTAAGTATGATGAGATACTGTGGTTTACTTTTTCTATAATCCAAAGCTATCACTTCTACTATTCCTGATTTAAATAGTTATGGAAATAAAAAGTATTCTATGGTTGTATAAGTGACTCTTCGGTGTTAGTGTTTTGGTCTGCTTGGGAAGAAATATTATGTTTCGGTGTTAGTGTCTTGTTTCTATTCATATTGACACATGTAGCTATTAACATTTACCTTGAACGTGCTTCTGCTTTTAGATGGCAATTCATTTGTATAAATCAGATTGCTATTTGCTTTCTTATCTGAAAAAAGTTATGCTTGAACATGTTAAACTTTCTTTATTTTGAATGTCATTGTTTCCTATTTACATGATTTCTTTGTCATCATGACTTTGTAGTTGTATGGTTCTAACAACAGTCCATTTCCAATCTATGTGACTAGTTCTCATCTATTGTTTGTCAGGATGATTAAAAAACTTGAGACCTTAAAAAGACATTATTCAAACCATATGTGCATGATTGCTGCTAGGTGGTGATGTGAGTGTGCTTAAGTGGTCCATGAGTGTAAACTTCTTTAGTGCATAGACCATTAAATGACCATTGTAAAAATCTGTGCCTCTATCCATATAAAAATGTCCTCTGTCAATTACAATGGTTGACCTCAATTTTGCATTACTAATTAAGCTGTTCTATCATTATTTTTAGTTGCTTGACATTGAGAAATAGAAGATACTGGTTTGTGGTAATTATGGAGAGATAGAAGATACTGGTTTGTGATCTTTGAGAAAGTGTGGTTGTATCACTTGACTATACAATTCTAATTGTTCTATTTGACTAATTATAATTCTAATTATTCTATTTGATTGTACATTAATGTCTTGGCCATTATTGCTAAATTAATGACTGCTTGTTGGATACCATGATCCAATTTTGTCATTGTTCAAGGAACCCATGCGTAGTTGCTTAAAAAGCATGCCAAAAATCTGATGAAGCCAGACAACGATTTCCTTTGAATGGCATGAATGACTTATAATATTCAATGATTTCCCTTAAAAGTACACTAAGCATTCAAGGGCCCCTGGGTTTAGTACTTGACTATGAAATGCTAGGGAATGGAAGCTGCTTATGTCTGAACATTAGTAAGACATAGATCATCAATTCCAAACGCATCGTGCAATAAATAAAACAGGTTGTTACTTTTGTTAAAGATGTTGAATTCTATATTCCCAGTCAAAAACAACTAGTCGTGGGAGACCTTAATGTAGGCCCCCTTTTGACAATTCTTAAGGTATCAGAACCATCTAACTGAATTTTCCATATATATTGTTAAATTTTTCAGAACCATCTAATATCATTAGAAAGTTCGACTTGAATAGGTCTATTAATTGACTAGCAGATCATGGTGTGGCCGTGGATGCATTCCCACCGCTGCAGAATGCAGTAGCTCTATAAAGTTGTAGACAACTGAGCAAATGTATCATAATGGTTGTTGGGTCCTATAATTCTACGAGTCAATGTGGAAAATGAAAAAAGAAGAAGACCAATTGTGTTGTGTTTGACCAAAGTCAAAGTGTTAAAATGTGAAGAGACAGGTACAAAACCATAAAATCCCATTACAAAAATGAGCTCCTAAAATTGTGGCAGGTTAATGGTTCTCCTTTTCACTCCAGGACTAGTCTCCACTTGTCAAACCCCATAGTTTCCATTCTTCCTTATTTTCAAGTTTTTATAACCAATAAAATATTAAATATTTATATTATAGTTCAAATTTGCCCAATAGGATCATTCAGCCCCACAAAATACCCAGTTTTGAACAAAGATTGGCTCCCAAATAGCCTTTGCCAGCTGATATAGCATGTAAGAGATCTTATAAAAATAGGAAACCAAACAAAAAAATCAAATTTTGTTCATGGAAAAAATGAAAATAACAGAGAAATTATTAGTGTGTGTATGACAAAACTGGGAAATTATCATGTATAGGCATTCTGTTTTGGTTTTTATGATACTGCAACTTTAATAATGAGGAAAAATGGTTCAGAAACTCAAAACAATGTGTGTGATATGGGGAGCTTTCCACTTCTACCTGTGAAATCTGGTAAGGGTCAATGATTTCAATGGTAAGTGACTGGGAACTATCTCTACAAGTCAGTAATTTCAAAAATTTAGGTGTCTCTGCATTTCAAGATTGTGGTGAGGAGATTATGGGTGTCTCTGCAAAAGTTTTGCAGAGAATGAAATTTGAAAAGCAAGATGATGAGAGCTTTTCAATAATTATTCGTCAAGTCCTGTTTACTAGATATATCTTTAAGTTGAAAGTAAAAGAAGTGGCATTCAGGAAGCTATACTAATAGAGATTAATAGCTCTACAAATTGTCCTAGTATAATCAATACACAAGGCCAATCTGTGGCAAGAAGCTATGCTAATAGGGTATCTTCAGTAGCTATTATGGGTGGTGCAACTGGTGAATGCTAATAAAGTATATGGTGGTGGTAGCATTTCAAGTGAGAGATTTGGGGGCATGTCGAGGCATGTAGCGTACAAAGTTCAAATCACATACCTTGAATAATTTTGCAAGGTATTAGCTGTATGGTATATGGATTCTACTCCACTGTTATTATTTGCTTGAGATGCATTCCAACTAAACATACTAGATATCATGTATTACCAAAGTTTCAACTCAAGATACATAAAATGAATAAGAAATCAAAAGCTTTTACATATGCTACCATCACCAATATGGGGACTTAGACAATTATACTATACCTAACTCACACAATATGATAACTACATCTAACTGCCATAATGTGATAACTACAAACCCTTATTCAACAAAAATTTTTGTTCCATTCCTACATGTGTGTTAACATATGAACTCCAGTTATCTCATATAAATCTAGAGGATGCAATTTGTATAGGACTAACCAGTAATGGCGAGGTGATGCACTTCTCCACAATAAGCACTATACCTTCTGTTACCTTCAAGCCAATGGCAGTTGAACACAATTGTAATTAATTCAAAGCATATTTTGTTAACAAACATAAACATCAGGTGACTATTCAACAAGCATAAAAATAACATAAAGAAGATGAACGAGAAATACCCATTCGACATCTATCATCTAATTGAAATACCTAGATGAAAAAATTCCCCCACCCATTCGACACCCATCACCCAATTGAAACAATGCAAAATACTTAACTAAAATCAAACACTTATGTAGGATGCTGGAATCACAAACTTGATTCAAGAATCACGTAGTTGAAGAAGTGCAAGATTTTGGAGGCTTAAACGTGAGAGGTTTCGGAGGCTCGAAGATGTTTCAACGTCGAAGAAGGAAAGTTGTTTCGGAAACTAAGTGCCCGTTTGGTTGAGCTTTTATTAGTAGAGCTTTTATTAGTAAAGCTTTTGTCAATAGAGCTTTTCTGAGAAGAGCTTTTTTTAAAAGTCAGTTGATTGTTTGGTCATCAATTAAAAACTTTTTAAAAGAGCTTTATCTGATGAAATGTTTGGTAACATAAAAATAAAAAGCACTTTTATTAATTTTAACTCTATTTTATTTTATAATAAAATTATTTATGTTAAAAATCAAATTCAAAGTATATTAAACTTACATTTATTTTACAATTGTTTGACAAATTCACTTCTATTTTGTAGAAAATTATTTAAAGAATGTTTCATTTTCTTATACGAAATAAAATTGATATTAAAATAAATATTAAAACATATAAAAGATAAATAATATTATAATATCAAAATAATTATTTAAGTTGAGTAAATAATTAAATATATAATAAATTATGTATTTTATTTTAAATACATAATTAAAAAAGAATTTCATTTTATTTTACCAAAAATCAGTTGAAACACTTTAAGTACAAAATCAATTATTGTTTTAGGTATATGCTTATATTGCAAAATAGAAAGTTAAATGTTGAATAGAAAAGAGAGGTGATAATATCTCTACATGCCATTAGTTCAAACATTTCATATGCATTATTATTGCTCCTCGTAAGCACCTCATAAGCACCATAAACATGAACCAAATTGTTTTGGACATAAAGACGGATTTTTCAGCAAAACATCCAAATGGGGTTGCACCAAATCCACTCAAAACAAGTAAGGAAAGATTAAAATGCCAAAAACAACTTAAATACGACAAGTACTTTACAATAATTAAAGGACTAACAACTTCAAACACCAAAGATGTGAGTTTTAGTGGATCCACAAGAAGGTTTAGCACGAAGAGGCGCTAAGTAGAACACGAAAAATGATATGAAAAGTGAACTGAATGGTGCTAAGTGGTTGGAGCGGAGGTTAAACAACCTCTCGGAGGAAGCGGTGATCGAGCGGATGTTAAGTGGTGGAAATTGACTCGTTGATGATCTTTTCTTTTCATGTCTCTTTTTTGCTTATCTTCCTCTGCAAACCTCAATAAGATGGTCGTGCCCTTTGAGAAGATGGGTAGAAGTCGGTGGGTTTGTAAAAAAAGTGAGGTGTCAAAAGCAAAAGGCGGAAGTTGAAAGCGTTATAAGCGTAAATGGCGCAAAATAAGGTCTACCGAATAAGCTAAAATAATGGCTTTTCTGAAAAGCTTCAAATTTGAGCTTTTCAAAAAGCTGTATTTTAGCTTTTTCAAAAGCTATTTCTACTTCAAAAGTGCTTTTGAAGTTTACAGCCAAACACTCATTATTTCTCCAAAATAGCTTTTGCGGTAGAAAAAAGTGCTTTTGGAGTCTCCAAAAGCTGAACCAAACAGGCACTAAAGAAGGATAACTTGTTTCGGAGGCTTGAACGTGAGAGGGTAGAGTTGTCTTTAACAAGAACAATAGAGGATCAACTATTCTTCGAATAAGTAAAGATAGGTTGGTAGCGGGTTTCTTTGTTCTCCAAATTTTAATAATAGGTAAATCAAATGTTTACTTATTCCACGTATGTTTTTAAACCAAACGTTGTCTTAGGAATATGTTACGAATGACTTATCTTTCGAATGGATATTCCATTCTACCAAACAAGCTGTTGTTGTTGTTTTTAAAGTCAAACATTAAAATATTAACAAAAATAATTGTATTGGTTTTTACTCTTTATCTGATTTTAAGATTTAGTATAGATTATTGTATTTGTCTTAAAGCCTTTTAATCAAGTCCTAACTTTTCCAAATATTTATTAAGTTCTTCTAGACCATTTTATCCTTATCTAAATTTAAATTTTCAATTTTATTTTTTAACAAATAAAATTTTGATTATTATTATGCTATCCTTCAACCTCATGTCTACAATCTTAGAATTACTTTATAAATTAAATACTTACTTTTAAAATTCTTGATTTTATTAAAACTGAAAATCTTTCTTCCTTATATTAGGAATATGAAACACAATTTTATATTCACTAACCAATCCCATATTTGAGCTATAACCTAATAATTTGAGTTTATTTTTCAGATTTTAAGCGTTTAATAATACTTCCTCTCTCCTTAGTTTCAAACTTATGATCATATTATTTTAATACATTTGATTAATATCTATTAAAATTAACATTCTAGTTTTCTTTATCCAAACATTTAATATTTTTACTTTTAATATGAGCTTTAATTATAATATCATTAAACACTTATTAATAATACTAAATCTTCTTTATATTTTTATTTTAGCAAAAGGGCCAAAATAACCCTAGCATTTATGACTAAATATAAGTTAGACCTTAACATTTTATTTTATTTATATTAAACCCTAACATTTTACAAATGTTCAAATGAAATCCTATATAGATGAAAATTATAACATCATGGCATAAATTTATGATATTTAACCTTTAAAATGGACCCATAGTACTACATGTGCACCACGTGGCAATGTAGGAAAACAATCACACTTTAAAGAAAATTAAAAATTATAATTAGGGTTAATTGCAAAAGAATTTTCAAATTTAACTCACTTTTGCAATATTAACTCAAACTTTAAAAAGTGATGCTAAAATGATATACCTTTTACTTCGTTGTGAAAATAGTTCAACGTTAAGTTTTTTGTTAATGTGTCAGATGTGTTGAGCCACATCATATTACTATTTTGTCACGTAGCTGTTAGATATTCTATTTTTTCACATAATTATTTAATAAATTTTAAAAATAAAAACCCAAATGTTGAATATAATATATTCTTTTCTCCTTTTCCTAGTGCTTCATGTTCTTCTTCAGTTTACACTTTTACTTCATGTCTATTCTCCTTTTGGGAACTTTACATTGGTAATGTATTCATATCATTAACTTATATTTTTCAAACCTTTTATAGATTTGATGCGAAAGATAATTCTTTTTTACTGATCAATGGATTGGATAGGGGATTCGATAGAATTTGAAAATTCTAGGTTTTGTTATATTGTTAAGCTTGATATTTTTAGCATCGAGTATAGGAATCTAGGATACTTTTTTGGTGTTATTACCAAATAATCTGAGATATGCACACAAATGCAGGGTGTAGAAGAAGAACCAAAGCATGCAACTACATTTGTTCATCCAATTAGCATTGCATTTAAGGTAGTAAGTGGCTTCCATTTCTATAAACGAGGAGTTTTATCAGTGAAAGGACTTTAAAGGTGAGATTTTCTAATTTGGAATATGACATTTTATCAGATGAATAACTGTTTTTAAGTTTTTATTAATTAAGAGACTATCTAGAATACAACATAATGCATATGTTAATCCTTTATGGTTTGTCACTGTTGTGCACAATGATTGACCTTGACCTTCTTGTATGGGAATTGTTTCTTTTCTAATTCTTTGAGATTTGTGGTAAGATGTGAACTAGTTGTTCTAACTATAAGGGTATTGGCTCATTAAAGACTCCAACGGAGGAGATTAGGGTGACAATGGCTACTTTAAGATGGAGCTTGGGAAGAACATGTGCAATAAGTTCCTTAATCTTTGGATTTGTAGTATGAAACTAATCCACACCATTTGGATATGTTTTTTGGTTAATTCTAAAAATTTTAACATTTAAGCCCGATAAGGCATGTCATGTCAAGAAATTCAAGAATTATTTTTATTAAAAAAACTAATTCACTACGTAATCATATGTAAGCTTTATTTCAAGTTACTTATCCTATTTTTTATTGACTTTAAGTGTTGCAACTTCTGTGTCATATCCCACTTGAATCAGGTAATGGTAAAGAACTCCTATTGAGTTACAATTTACATTAATCAAATTCTAATTCATTATCTCCTAAATTGCTCCCATTTGGATGAATTACTTTCGATTGCTCTTGTCTATCTAGATCATTCTGATTTAACATGATAAGTATAGATCGATCTTTTCTTGCTTTGAAAAATTATTCTTAAAAAATGTGATGGCAAGTGACACAAATTTAATTACTTGTTCATTACCTTATTCACATTTGAACACATGCCCTTGGAATGTTCATAATATCTTGTAAAGATATTTTCATTCTCTATAGGGACCTAATTTCCCATACTTACTAAAGGGACTATGAATATAGGTAACAATCACATCCTTAAGAATTTAGATATGATAAATTAGATCTCTTACCTATCCATATCTTATAGGATGTTTTAGTAACTAATTTAATTAGTACCCGTTAAATACATATTTGATCATTAATGATTCATCACTATAATACGTGATAGGAAAATTTTTATATGTCATTATAGACCTAATCTCTTGAGAGGAGTAGTATTTCTCCTTTTTACACCACTATTTTGTTGATGGACTCATAAAATAGTCACTATCTATCCATTCCATTTTCATCACATAACCTCTAAATTAATAAAAGGGTCCTTTTATACATGGTCAATTCTTAAATCTTTATTTGCTTTATTTAACGATTCTTAATTAAAGTTATATACTTTTGAAAAAAGCATTATGCTTTAATATTTGAGAAACTGAATAATATAACTATACTAGGTGCGATTATTGATAAAGGTGATGAGATAAGTACTCCCATGCCTCACTTTTACATTCATTTAGCTATAGATATATTAATGAATTAACTGAAATAGATTAAGAACAATTTGTCCCATGTTTAATGTTTTTTTTTTTCAATTAGAAACATTCACAAATAGACAGTTATTCTTTATATAGGTCTTATAAAACACCTATTTGATTAATAGATTTAATCTATTTTTGTTTAATATGATCAAGTATAACATGTCACAAATTAACATAGATATTATAGGAACTAGATGATACTATTAAACAAAAAGTAATTTTAGTTGTTTAATAAACAACATTTAATATCATAAAATCATTATTATTATACTTTCAAGAAATTATCCTTTCCACCACTATGGAAATTAATATTGAATCTAAGGCTAACTAGAAGCACACATACACACACACACACATACATGCACATAAGATTCTATCAACTCATGGAAATGAAAAAAGCATATCATGTAAAATGAAGGTTCGAACACCATTAATCACTAACTCAAGGATGTCCGTTCTATAGACATCAATTCTAAAGTCATCTTTGCATATTTTCACCTTGTTCCATATTGTTTCTTGGAAAATCTTTTTTTTTTCAATTTTAGTTAGTCTACTCACCATGGTTCTTCTTCTTATTTTTTAGCTCCTTATAAGCATGAATTAGCCACATATACCTTAATATATGGCTAAAAAGTATGAAGACGTTCGTCTACTAATAATAGGTGCCTCAAATTATCTTCCATTATCTTGACATTATTATTATAGGTTAAGCACATTTTCATATGCTTCCATCTTGGAGGCAAAAAATGTAACAACTTACACTAACTACGTATCTAATAAGATATGACTAACATTCTTTAGTTTAATATGTTTGGAATTAGCTTCATATATTTCCACAATGAATGCTACTACCTTATATTTTCATTAATAATAATAATAATAATAATAATAATAATAATAATAATAATAATAATAATAATAATAATAATAATAATAATAATAATAATAATAATAATGTGTGTGTGTGTGTGTGTGTGTGTGTGTGAATAGTTGGCGATCTTAATTTGGTCACTAGGTTGCTACCAAAAAATGTTACTAATGTGAACCATATTTTCTTGGCATAACCTATAATATCTCTTGGAATCTCACATAACATCAACTGTATTGTATAAGTCAAGAAGTTCCTCTTTTACATAAGTCACATGCCTCATAGTTTTTGTATATTGAGCCATAATATATTTCTTAGAATCTCATGATTTTATGTAGTGAGATAAGAGTCTTTTACTCTTCTAATATATATTTGATTTCTATACTCCAATTTTCTAAATTATCATTGGTCAAGTTTTCACTCATAGTGAATTCTACAATAAAATTTTAAGTAGAAGTCATTTTCCTTAAACACATAGTTTATGTAATAACACATTTATTATATAATTGTTATCATTCTTAATTAATCTAATGCAATCCCTAAATGGAAACTTTAATTGTTTTCTTGATTACTTACGAAATCGTAGGTCACTAAGTTTCCAATCATTACCCTCATAATTGTTGATCAAAAATTAGCCATTATATTTAGAATTTACAAAAATATCTCAAGTATGACACATATAACGATACGTATAGAATAATAAAGTGAAATAGTAGTATATTTCAATAAATAATTACTATTTATGAATTAACATTTGTAACAATAGTTGCTATAAACAATTAATGTTATGTAGGTATCATTAAACATTAATAAAAAAGTGAATGAAACTCTCCAACCAAAATTATAAAATTTGACAAACTTTACTTGGATTTAATTCAATTAGGTCTTTAGATGAATCATTGAAGTTCATATTAACTATTAGATCCATGGTTTCCTTTGATAAGTTGCTAAACTTAAGACCGTTAGATACTTATATTCTCTTATGCACTTTCAAAAGAGTTCATAACACCCAACTATGTATGTGAGTATGATTAAATGAAGTATCTCTCACTACGTTCAACAAATCTTTATGTTAGGGCATAAGCACTTTGCAAAGCCTTAATGAGCGAGTGGGGAAGCCTTGATAACTAACAAAGATGAGACCTTTTATCATGTTATTCACCAATATAACATGTAATAGTAGGACTATCCTAGGCACCATACAACATTGATTCAATTGTGTTTTCATAAGATTCACACAATTTTATTAATGATGGACTTCAAATTTAAATCAAGATTCTCACTACAATCAATTTCCTTAAACAAATTCACGGAAGAATGATACTCAACACTTTTCAATAATAAGTTAAAATGTGTTAGAAGAGCATTAAAATGATTTTTAATCATTATAATGATATTATTCAAATTAATTAAATAAAATATGGAAAAATAATTTAAGAATTAATAAAGGAGAACTGATCAAATGAACTAATCACTTAATGAGATGTTTTGACTAAACAAATCTTTAAACATGTGAAGAGAATTTAATCATAAAAAGTGTTTAAAATAAGCCTACATTATTATATTGATATAAGTTATAAGATGTAGATAAATGATTAAGATTTAATGCCTTTAATGATAAAAGTCAAAGGTTTAGCATTAAAGTCGTAATGTTTCTTTTTTATACTATTAAACTATATCCAAAAATAACATAATGCTTGATTTATTTTGTTTTAGAGAAGGCAAACATAGTACTTATTTAAATGAACATAAAAGGAGTTACAAAAGGAGAGTCCTTTATGTTAATAGAAAACCATGTTCATGTATGCACATATTTTATAAAAATAATATCCAAGTGGACAACGGTGACCTATAATTCTTTTGTAAATCCATTCATCCATTCGTCTGTCCTAGGTGATCAGTATGCCTAGAAAGTATACATATAATAGTTTGGGGCATGACCGTTCCTAGTATTTTATAGGTCCTAGGTAAAGTAAAAACATGATTCCTTATTTTTGCTTATTTTTAGACATTTATAAAGAATAAAAAATCAAAATATGAGTCTTTTGTTGTTTGTTACAAGGTTAAGAGTGAACTCTAATTTACTTCTAGTTGGGTTGGCTATATTGGACCCGAGCCCAATCCCACAGGCCGATCGGTCAGTCTCACATCCATCAGTTAATTCGGGCCTGACCCACACATCCATGGCCCAACAGTAGAAGAACATCTCCCATGCAGATACGTGAAGACCAAAACCTAGCTGAAAAACCATATAAAAGGTATTATTCTCATAATAGAGGTACGCACAATCATTAACCTAGCTTTCTCTGCGTTTATCAACCTCACCCTCACCAGAAAACTGACTTAAGCGTCGGAGGGCTAATCGGGACCTGACTCCGTCAAGCCTTCCTTGTTTTGCGGTATCTTCACAAAATTCACCACGAGAAGATACCAATCATATGGAGCACAATGGCAACGTTCCGTCCTGTCAGAATCTGGTACAACCAAATGATGCCCACCGTGGGGCCCGACTTCCGGGTACCACGTCCAAAAACACACCGATAAGTCAGGCGACGGCGACAAACCCTGATATAGCCGCTGTCGCGGCTCTGGCGATGCAACGCATATGTTTTTAGCTACCTACAACTCTGTCGCCTGTACCACATGTTTCACGCACGGAATCCTCAGATCCTAAAGATCAACCACAGCCTCAAACCTTGGAACAAGAAGAACAGAGCGTAGCTTTGGAGGATAACGCCACGCTCAATACGCACCCGAATATCCAACTCCGACCGGGTGCAGATCCTCTTCCGACTGTACACACTACCCTGACCCGAAAACAGATCGAAGAAGCTGTTGATCTGTTGATCCGCCAAATTTTGCAGTCTCAACCAGCAGAATACGGCGTGCCCAGCACGGCAAGCCGCCCGACAGACTAGCATGACGACTAATCATCGCCCAACCGAAGCCCTAGAGAAAATCGTAGATGATCGGATTAACACAGTTATGAGCTTCCGTCCCGATCGCCCGACGGCGCAGTACAGCTCTCCCTTCACTCCTGACATCTTGGATAGCCTCCCGGCGCCCGGCACAAAAATACCGACCCCCAAGAAATACACAGAAAAAACCGACCCCCTGGACTACCTGCAGCACTTCCAGTCCATGATGAACCTACATTGTGTTCCGGACGCTATCCAATACAAGGCTTTCTGCACGGCCTTCCAAGAGGGAGCTCGGCGATGGTTCAACAGCTTGCCCCCGAGCTGTATCACATGCTTCAAAGATTTCAGATTGTTATTCATGAACCAGTTCGCCACTAGTAAGCGACTGCAGAAGACAGCTTTAGAGGTGATGCAACTTACGCAAGGAAGGAATGAGAGTTTGTGGGAGTTCATCACCTGGTTCAACAACGAAGCGGTCGAGGTTCCCGATCTCACTTGCTTGTCCATGCTAGTCGCGCTCATGAACAACACGAGGGATGAGGAGTTCAAGAAGTCACTAGCCCTCGATCGACCCCGTCCGTTCAGAAATAAGCGCGAGCGATAGGTACATTCAGCTCGAAGAAGTATTAAAGAATACGAAACGCCGGGAAGATGATCGCGGGCCGAGTGGTAGGGCAGATGAGTCTCACAAGAGACAAAGGGATCAGTCGACCTGGAGGAAACCTACCGGTCAGCAGTGGCATCATCAAGACTTCACACCGCTTAACAAACGATATGCGGAAGTACTGGCGGCTATGAAAGCGGATGGGGAATCCATCCGAGAGCCAAATAAAATGAAGACCCTTTACAAGGAGAGGAACCCAAACCTATATTGTCATTTCCACAGAGACATCGGCCACGACACGGAGGATTGCTGGTCATTGAAAAAAGAAATCGAATCCCTTATCCAAAGGGGAAAGCTCGTCGGTTTATAAAATACGGACGAATAAAGGAGTGACAGATCTTGGAGACGAAATGATGGAAATGACGGAGGAGGAACAACGCGAACACGACAATCGACGCGAAGAGAGAGGACGATCAAGGAAAGAGATTTGAGAGCGCGGACAAAAAGACGACCGATGGCCGAAGGTCATTAACATGATATTTGGTGGAAACGCAATGGGGATCCAGTATCAAAGGGAGAAAAAGATATGTCAAACAGGTCGGCAAAGACTCGTCCACCAAAAAACTGAAGGAGAACAACGGGATGATCTCATTCGATGAGTCGGACCTCGATGGAGTAAGTTGCCCTCATGATGACGCCCTCGTGGTAAATCTGAACATGGGCGGTTACGAGGTGAAGCGGGTGATGATTGATACGGGCAGCTCGGTCGACCTGCTGTATTATGAGGCCTTCAAGCAGATGAAGGTACCCGAAGATCGTCTACTACCTACAGATGGCCCAATCAAAGGAGTAACCGGGGCGTCAGCATACCCGTTCGCTCGGGTGAATTTGAAAGTGAAGTTCGGGCAGAAGCCGTGCCAGATAGAAAAGGACGTTGAGTTCCTAGTCGTCAAGTTTCAAGGAGCGTACAACGCAATAATCGGGCGGGCTACTCAAAATGCCCTCAGACCAGTCGTCTCCACATACTACCAAGCTATGAAGTTCTCGACACCCACGGAGTTGGTATTGTCGAGTCGTGAGAGAATCGCCAGAATGTTACTTGGCGAAACAAAACACTAGATGGGGCGGTAATCCCGACGAGCTTCCTTGACGGAGAGTCGATAAGAAGAGGAATAATGAAGCCCGCCAAGCAGGACTCGTGCTCCTTAGTGAAGACAGGGATAGGGCGACCGCTCGTTCAAGGCGCTAAGCAGAAGGCAAAAAAATTCTACAACAGGAGTAAAGCCGAGCAACACAAAGATCGGGGGATACGCTCCGCGAAAATCCCGACCAGGTGAACTCTGGGAAGTTGAAGACGTCCTACCAGTAAATAAGTTTTATTTTGATTAATGTTTGTTCATTACTGTTTTTGTACAAAATCAGTGGGTACCTTTTTCCCGTCCTGTCGCCGACGGTTTTTAACGACCAGCGCCTCATTATCATCAATAAAGGGTTTCAAATTCCTCGATAAACTGTTTAGCAAATCGTTCAAAGGGAAGCCTATCAATATTGCTCGCTTTCGACTATAGATCGACCACGGTCGGTCGGGTCGCCAAGACAAGATCCTTGGGACCCTCGCCATCGCCATCGTTCGGCATTCTCCATAGATCGACCACGGTCGGTCGGGTCGCCAAGACAAGATCCTTGGGACCCTCGCCATCGCCATCGTTCGGCATTCTCCATAGATCGACCACGGTCGGTCGGGTCGCCAAGACAAGATCCTTGGGACCCTCGTCATCGCCATCGTTCGACATTCTCCATAGATCGACCACTGTCGGTTGGGTCGCCAAGACAAGATCCTTGGGACCCTCGCCATCGCCATTGTTCGGTATTCTCCATAGATCGACCACGGTCGGTCGGGTCGCCAAGACAAGATCCTTGGGACCCTCGTTCGCCATCGTTCGGTATTCTCCATAGATCGACCACGATCGGTCGGGTCGCCAAGACAAGATCCTTAGGACCCTCGCCATCGCCATTGTTCGGTATTCTCTATAGATCGACCACGGTCGGTCGGGTCGCCAAGACAATATCCTTGGGACCCTCGTTCGCCATCGTTCGGTATTCTCCATAGATTGACCAAGGTTGGTCGGGTCGCCAAGACAAGATCCTTGGGACCCTCGCCATCGCCATTTCTCGGTACTCCCATAGATCGACTACGGTCGGTCGAGTCACCAAGACGAGATCCTTGGGACCCTTCGCTCGCCTTCGACATGGATTGACTAAGATCGATCGGTCACCAAGGCAGAATTGTCGGGACCGTAGCTCGGCCTCAATTATAGGTCGACCTCGAAGCCGGTCGGTCATGAGCGACTTTATCAAACTACACTATGATCGAAAACAGAGGGTGAAAACACGGAAAGTAACTTCAAAAAAGAATTCTATTATTGCAAATTGATCCTGGCCACAAGCCCGACCAGGTGAGCTCTACAACTTGGGAGAAGGGGAGCTACAAACAGCCGAAGGAGAAGGAGAATACCCAGGGGAAGCCTCGGAAGCGGGCGAAAAAGACGTAGGAGCGGGACCCGGGGGAGCAACCGGAGGAATATCTTCACTAGGAAGCTCTTCCTCTTCGGAGAGCGACACAATGGGAACAGGAGCAGGACCCGGGGGAGCAACCGAAGGAACATCTTCATAAGGGAGCTCTTCCTCTTCGGAGCTGAGATCTAGCTCTTCATCCTGAACGTCGCCTGTTCTCCCTCGACTTTCTTCGTGATCTCCTCCAAAGAAAGCCCAAAGTCATGCGGAATAAGCGACTTAGCATAATCTTGAATGAAGGGCATACCACCCCTCGGGAGCATAGAGCTCGTAGCCCCTCTTGAACCGAGGAGGTTACCTCACAGTGAGCTCCAAACTCTCCTCGTCTAAGAACCGCCTCTTCCATCGCTTGTCGCTTCAACCCATTGCTCCCTTGCAGAAGCGTCGTACCTCCCATGAGGTGTTCTCGCTCTATCTCTATCCACCACGGCGGAATGGCGGTCTTGGCGGTACTTCTTGTTGAGCTTTCGCTCCGCCCTCACGCCTTCCTCCACTCCTCACTCTCCTTCTCCTCTCTCTCTCTCCTTCTCCTTCTCCTCCTCTACTTTGGCGGTCGTAGTCAAGCTCCCATCTCCCCCTCCTGGGCCTTCTTCTCCTCTTCAAAGGACGCGTTTTTAGCTTGGAGGAGGTCTCTCCCCTCCTTCACCTCTGACAGCTCGCCCTTCAAACCCTTCATCTGCTCATGGAGATCCTGGACTTCCAGAGTCTTTAAACGCTGCAGCACGGCAAGGGATGTCGCCGCACCAGATACTGGAGACGAACAGTGAGAACTCAACTCCAGGTTACCTTTCTTCTCTATGACCCGCTCTTCCACAGGGGGAGTAACCCTCTCGGCAAGGTAGCGGGACATCTCGAGGTCCCCGATCGAGACGTCCTTACCCAACTTGATGGCAGGCTCCCACTGCCCAAGGCTCACGGCTCGCGCCTTCTCCTTGCCTTTTTTCTGCTTACCTGCTCTGGCTGGACTTGTCGGGTGGGATGGAAGGTCACCCAGCCGAACCAACCTCTTCCTCTTAAGAGGAGGACCCGCGTCCTCCTCCTCCTCCTCCTCTACCGGAGTAGCCCGTACCACGGCGACTGGCACAATCGGCAATAGCTCCGACGCAATAGGAAGGTCCCCGGCAGGGGGAACACCCGCCGACACTGCCGAGGAAACCATCCCTGCAGACAAAGCGGCGCCCTCACCGGTCTCCGCCTCACTCCCCTTCTTCTGAGAGGCCTGCTTCCTTGACGTAGAAGCTCGAGCTCCCATCCTCACCATGGCTGCACGATGATAAATTGAGTTAGAGAACAAAACTAATGCACAAAAGTTCAACAATTAGTACAATCACGAGGAGTCAACCGGACGGGGCGGTTTCCTCCTTTAGCCCGCTAATTTATGGTGGGGGATCGACGAGGAAAGAATCGGCCGAGGCCCCCCTGGGGTACCCCTGAATGAGCCGAGCAAAGTCGTATCTGCCGAGCTCTTTGATACGACGGACCACCTCCCACTCCTCCCTGCTAAGGGATAGGGTCGACGAATCATTCCATTGCTCGGCCAGAGGATACCTCCATGGTCGGCACTCAGAGGAAGATCCTGGGGGCTTCACAAAGAAATACTTGGTTCGCCAGGAAGAAATTTTCGAGGGTGTCCTGGTCGGGCGATACCGAGCATCTCTATATTATAGAAAGGGGATTCCAGCCCCAGAGCTCGGACTATGGCTCATCCTCAGGAAGTGGCGCAGAATGCCGACAGTAGGTGGATGGCCGAACTGATGACACAGCAATGCCAACCCGTTTATAAACCTCCAACTATTCGGAAGAATTTGGCTAGGCAATAACCAGAACATGGCGCACACCTCGTCAACAATCGGGGAGTACGGGAGCCTCATGCCGCCATCGAGAAAAAGCTACGGAGACGCAATGAGTATCCACGAGGTTCTTTGTGGATCCGCTTATGCCTAAAGGCGCCTCGGGGCCCCCAAGGCGAAGGATATTATACCTAAGAGACAATTTGTTCAACTCCCCACACGTCATCGGCGATCACGGTCTTTAAGCGGCAACTCCACAACTAAACCGTCTTTCTCTCTCTCATCGACATCTCCTCCGTACCTCCAACCATGCTCCCGAACTACCCGTCGACATGTTCACCAAGAAAAGATTTTGGAAAAGAAGAGGAATGAAGAAAAGGGCGTACCTAATCGGAGGTTGAAGCAGGAAATCGGACGGCAAAGTGAAAGGAAATTTAAGGAGCGCGAACGATAAAGAACAAGCGAAGGCAAAGTGTAAGCGGGAGAACGAAAGCAAAAGGTGAAAACCGCCACAACTCGTCGACTATGAGTATTTATAGAGGGTCGACAGAAGGAACACTCGAAAGTGACTCGATCGGACTGCGACAAGTGGAGAAAATTCGAGCTATGCTCAGACACGCGGCACGATCTAAGCCATGGGAATTAGGGTTGTTCGAAATCCGGAAAGGAACAGTAGTTGAAAGGGCGTCTGGACACCGCGCTAGCAGTTACAAGGACGATCGTTTGATTACGAGCGGTTGTCGAGAGCACGCGTCGTCAAATAATAAATGTTTCAAGCAAGTCCAAGCGTCTGCCAATGATGGCTATCCGACCTACTATAGCGCAAGCTGTCACGCAGTAAGTGCCGAGACCGATCAGTCGGGGCCTCACCAATCCCCAATCTGAGCGATCGAGTGCGACTAGTCGACACCGACCGATTTAAACGGCCCGAGCTATCCCATGGCTGAGCTACAAGGCCAATACCTGACCGATCGACCACCTTACGAGCCGTTTTGCTTACGAGCTATGAGGTAACCGACGAACAACAACGTCCAACATACTCCTTCGACCCTGCTCTTCGCTCAGACTCGAGAAGTAGGGGGCTTATGGTTGGGTCGGCTATATTGGACCCGAGCCCAATCCTACAGGCCGATCGGTCGGTCTCACATCCATCAGTTAATTCGGGCCTGACCCACACATCCATGGCCCAACAGTAGAAGAACATCTCCCATGCAGATACGTGAAGACCAAAACCTAGCTGAAAAACCATATAAAAGGTATTATTCTCATAATAGAGGTACGCACAATCATTAACCTAGCTTTTTCTGCGTTTATCAACCTCACCCTCACCAGAAAACTGACTTAAGCGTCGGAGGGGCTAATCGGGACATAACTCCCGTCAAGCCTTCCTTGTTTTGCAGGTATCTTCACACCGAATTCACCATAGAAGACAGTCAATCATATGGAGCACAACGACAACGTTCCGTCCTGCCAGAATCTGGCAGAACCAACTTCATTTTATTTTTTTGAGAGTAAAATATGAGCCATTTTTTACTTTATTTAATTTTTTATAAAAATAAAAATGAATCATATTTTACTATTTATAAGAATGGGTCTTGGGTGAGTGCCCAAGTTGACCTTACCCAAGGCCCGCGCTGGTTTGGTTTGGAGTTTAGCCTCATGTTAATAACCAACAAGTTAATAAAAATGCACGACCTTCGACGTAAGCGTGTAGTGTCTTCGTGTGCTCGGTACAAGGTTTTAGGCCTCGCAGTCTGATGTTGCTACTTTTACACCATTTCTATGAAAACAAGTGTCTGTTTCCCTGCTTTTCATGTTGTTGATTAGACCTTTGTTTAACACACCCTTCTCTTTCTTTTGTATAACTTTTTGAGGGACTACATGTCCTCTGCGTAATCCTCACTGGTAGCTGAGTTACCATCATAAGATTGTGATTGATATGAGTAGTATTGTAAAGGTTATCATTATTTTTAATAATATGATGCCTTACGTGCAATAATTTAAAAGTTAAGTTATTTGATAATCTATTAAATATAAATCAACGATAGGCCATACTATTGTAGTAAGTTAATGTTGGTGTTGTTCCAAAACTTAGAATATCTCTCTCTTTCTTTAGTTTGTGTCCCAAGGGAGTTTTACCTAGTTTATATACCAGACTCTTTTGTGAGACTTTGAATCAAGTCTCTTGAGGAGAGTATAGATACCACATACATACGCACGCATCCCTTGGCCTGGCTTGGTTATGATAGGACGTGGTCACAAGAATGACAAACTTTTTTGGGATCCACTCAGTTTAATTCATATGGTTTTATTACCTAATAATGTTACTAATGTTACTTGAAATTTCTATAGGTTCCCACTTTATTACCCAATAATTTTCCTTTTCTTTATATATAACTTCATCCCCTCTTTCCAAATACAAACTACTCATATCTCTCCTTCCCCAGATAATAGACAGGCATCTTCTCTTCTTCATATAGCACACGTACATCTGGTCTTTTCTTAATTCTCAGAGACACTTCCTACTTTGCCTTTTGGAGTGCACCAAAGCTGGCAGAAAAAGCGTTAACCTGGAGTCGGATCCCATTATCCTCATGCACCGTTGAGGAAGAATTTTTGACTTAAGGCAGTGGTTTTCATAATGCCTTGTGTTAAGATAAGTTGATCCAATTTATTCTTATTGCTATTTCACTAACAATTAAGTGAGTTACAAAAACATTGTATGTCATGTAAAATCAATAAATAAATAAAGTATGCTTCCATATAGTTTCATGACTTACTTGATAAATCATAAGATAACAATATAGTTCTTATAAATAACTATTTCTTATTTCTACTACATGCTTCTAAATCATATTTTAATCAAAATAACATTATTACCAATATCACCTTTTCATATATTTATTTTATTTTTATCTAATTTAATCAATTTTCAATTTGTTAGCTTTTGATTTTATTTTTGAAATTTATTTCTTGATTGAATTATTAATAAATAATTGCTTTAAAATTGGATTTGAAACTTTAATCTGTATCAATTTCAATGCAATTTAGTAATTTGATCTTACAAAGTTGGTCGACTGTAAGTTTTTGAACCTTTAAATGCTAGGGAAACTTGATTGTATTAAGAGAATATGATAACTTAGTAGTGAAAGCTTGTTATATATAGTTTTGAATTTTAATTTAATGAAAATATGAAAACTTGAGTGTTTAAAGAGTTTTTAGGCTTGAATACTTGTAAGATCTTTATTACTTTCCTTTTAGGCGCATTATACCACAAGATACCTAAGTCTAGTTGATCATTTAAGGTAGCAATTGGTGTTGTAACTTTAGAGGCTTCTCCTTCCTAATAGATATTGAAGATACTATTTAATACCTAAATAAGGATCATTTATAAACAAATTTTTTTCTAGAACTCTTCATTACATACCACTAGGTCATGGGTAAAGTTACTTTAGTTCAAGCATAATCTCTAGAAAGCTTCTTTTGTGTATGGCTAGCCATGCAGTAAAAGCTCAATACAATAGACAAAATCAAAGGGAACCATTGTTATAATCTATTTTGCACATTCTATAACTAAGGAAATGAGATTTTTACTAAGAAAAACTTGATATAAATCAAATACATATGTAACAGATTTTGTATGGAGCAAGAATCGCCAAAGACAATTGAACGGGCAAGTAAAATGAATTACCACAACAAAGAAGAACTCATCATTTTCAAGCTAACCTTTTGCATCATGTATGCTATACGGAAATAGAGGAATATAAGAATATTCATAAATGAAATAAAGGACTTGCAAGCCTTTTATCATCACATTCTCTCATGGATAAGAAAAATTATACAAGCGAAATTAGTCTCAAACTTACCTATCCCAAACATAATAGCCAAGTGGAACTCATGCTAGTCTTATGGACTGTCCACTTTTGTCAGCCCAAAGCCTATATGATATAACTAGCTTTGCTAGTTTGATAGTTTAAAGATGGTTATAGTCTTGATCCTTAGTAGTGCCTTAATACTATTGTTTTCATCTTCTAAAAAAGATCTTTATCAATTTCAACTTAATATGATTAAAACAAGTCATCCACTTATAAATTTTTAGAAGTTGTCACTATTGGAATTATTTGAACGGCCATTTAAACTTTTGTAGAACATGATTGATCATTTATATTTCTATATATCTAGAAGATTTTACACATATACCTTTTGATTGGTAGGCACTCAAAATTATCATAGCTCAGTCTTTGTTCTACAATCTTAATCCATCTCATAAACCTTACAGATCTTGGTTTTTATTTTGATGAAAAGAACTTCAAGTTTTACATTAAAATATAGTTAACTCCTAATGTTTGACAGTATTTGAAAGGAAAAGGGTCACGTTTAACCTTAAGTTTTACACCAACCAATAAGTATGACCCAAACATTCAGATGTTAACAATTCTAACCATAACATTTTAAAAACGTTCAATTGTAACCTAATCTTAATGATAAATTGTCTTCGAGAGTATCACCATGTCAAGGTGTACTTACATTAAGTATAAGTTGTGCTTAGGTTAGGAAAAAAGGATTAACTGAGCTTTATATGAATTGGTCTGTGCGAAATTATTATGAGTTAGTGTTATTGATAAAGGATATCTTAGATTTGTAATGTGATATATGTGAGTACGTTAAGAAATATTAATATATATATGATATTGGTGTTATTAACACAGGAAGTGGAAAATTGTGCGTAATCTGAAACATAACGAGGAACTAGTTAAGAAAGTGAATGATCAAATAAGGGATTGAAAGACCAAGTGAGTCTATTGACTATGGTCATTTGAAAGAAATTATTCGAGAGATGAAGTTAAATGAAAAATGGAGGAACATCCTACCTTCCTGATCAATTAGATAAGAATTTCGAGGACGAAATTCTGTTAAGAGGGGACAAAATTTTGGCCCCCAATTTTTTTTATTTATTAAGGATGATTTAAATAAATTTTTTGGTCTTGCTAGATAAATCATTTTATTTGGTGTTAATTATTATGTAAATGTTAGTAGGATTTTATTATATGGTTTAGTTAAATTAAATTAGTAAGAGTGTATTGATGAAGGGTATTTTTGGAAGATCACTTAAGGATAAAGATTATAAATATTAAAGGAAGAGGTAAAATGGACATTTATACTCATTAAGAACATAATTGGAAAGAAAAGTGTTGTCTTGCATTTGGAAGATGAAGAAAACGTGAGTGAGGGGAAGAAGAGAAGAAAAATATGAAGAGAAGAAGAGAAGGAGAGAAAAGAAGAGAAAGCTGAGCTAGGGTTTCAATTTTATTAGCTTTCAAGAGAGATCTTGAAGAGTTTGAAGATCTTGAAGCTAAACAAGTAAGTATAAGCATTAACCCTTCTTGATTTGTTGAATGAAGCATATTTGGTGATAGTTAGAAGTGAAATGAAAGTGAAAATGAAGTTGAATATTTGTAGGAAGCTATTGATGAATGGTACATGCAAATGTTCTCTTTTTGGGTTAATGATCAAAGATAGATCATGATTTATCTGTGAATGATACTGAGTTGAAATGAAGTAAACAAGATGATTTAGGTACAAGATGTGTTTTATGTGAAATATTGGAAGTTACAAACTGGAAAATGTATCAAAACATGTTCACTACGTATACTTTTGTGAAAGTTCATCGTGGCCAACTTTTAGTTTCGCCTCGACGAAGTTTCCTACACAGCTTGAACATGCTTTGATATTTTAGGCATAACTTGTTTTGTAGTTATCCCAATGGAATAATTTTTAATTTGAAGTAAACTAGAGACATAGGGATATAAATTATCTGATGAAATCAAGTTTTAATTTATTCTCTAAGAATTTCAATTTTTGGATGAAAGTTGAGCACAGAATACTATTTCAGTGAAAGCATAGTTCAAAAGTGTTTGGGGTATAATTTTCAAATTTCTGAACCAAATTGAATGTTTTTGGTGTCATTAGAAACTATCGAGGAACATTTTTCTATAAGGAAGTGTTATCAAATTTCTTCATTTACCTAATTTGAATTATCATTAAAAATTGACTCGAAGGTTTGGACTTTTGGAAGAGTTTGAGTATTTAAAATTTATCTTAGTGAATATGCTATATATGGATCCTCAAATTGTATTTCTATTGAATGAGAATTTTTGTCATTGATAAAGTGAATCAAAGAAGGAAAGAGGATCAAGAGGAGAGGCACCTTTGAGCAATAATTAAGTAATTAGATTTTTATAATTGAGTTAATAAGCTATTAATGTTTCTTTCAAGGAATGGAAATAAATGATTTCAACTATTTTATAAATGTGCATTTATTTTCCTTTAAATGTTTTGAGGAAGTGCTATTTGTTTTGGTTTATGAATTTTGTGAATGAATTATGAACTGATATGGAAAATATTTTTGAAAAGACTCTATGTTTATGAAATCAAGTTTCGAAAAAAGTGCCATTGTGGGCAACATGTTTACAAGTTGTGAAATGCATGATTATGTGGGTTTGGTTTGGTCCATTCTGTATGTCAAGTGCGCTTTGACTAAAGACTTCTTCCGCCTGCTCGCTAGTGACATGGAGCTCTTCACGAACTCTCTTAAGTTCACGACTACGCAAGACTATTATGTGAGATTGCGATAGTATGTTCGGTTCATGCGTATATAGGACTATTATGTGAAAATGTGTAGTACGTTTTATTTATGGACCTACCCAAACCATTATGATGTGCCTATGAGTTTAAATGTGTTGACAAGTTTGATGAATGCATGATTTATGATAACTTATGAATTGTTTGACAAATTGAGAATTTTGAGAAATAAGTGTTTGTGATTTTAATGCAAAAATACTATAGTTATGAAAATGTACAATGGCAATGAGTTTTATAAATAGTTTTGCTTGTTATCGATTATAAAACTATTACCTACGAGCTTTAAGCTCACCCTCATTTCTTCCCATCTCTAGGTGGCGAGCAAGAGACCGAGTGAGCGAGAGAGTCAAGGCGTCGCTCTGAATTCTGCATGTTTTGTATTTTAAGCTAGATTTTGTAAACAAAAGGCTTTAATCGCATTTCAAGGATTATTAGTTCATGTAACTTTTGTATTTTGAGATTTTGAGACATTGATGTATTGTGGCTTGAAATGCCCATTAAAGCTTTGTGAAACTCTTCTTTTGATGTTAAGAAAACGTAATTGGGTTGCTTATGAGTTTCCAACGATATGGAGGTTGAAATTTTGGATATCGGAGTAGAGAGAATATTTTTGCTAAGTGACGAGATTAAGAGTGGAAGAAGTGCCCTTTTGTTTATAATAATCTTTTGGGGTTTGTTCATGATTTTCAATTGATATAGAATATGAACTTGTTGGAGCGAGGGAAAATTACGGACCTTCGCCATGATGAAGTCAAAAGTTTGTCTTGGCGAACTTTTTCTGAAGGGTATCCGCATAAGTCCTTGTCCCTTCATCATGATGAAACATAAAGTTTGCCGTGGTGAACCCACCCGTCAGGACCTAGGAACATTTATGATATCAGAGCATGAAGATGAACCGATGTTGGCCAATGAGGGTTCTTTGAAATAACCCTACAAAACAATATGCTCACGTTTTATGACTCGGGATTTGGGCTCCAAAAATGAGGTCCAACACATGTAGATTGGAAAAAAACTACGAAATAAATGTAATAGATAGGAGAAAGATGGATGTCCCAGTTGACGGTGCTAAAGCCAAATATGTTGTTCTTTGGTTCCTGCTTGATGTGTACTATTTGCTTGGCCAAGTGCAAAATCATCTATGTAGTACAACCCCTCTCTTTTAGTACCACTGTTGGGCACCAATTCCAAAATCTAACATTCGGAGTCATAAAACATGAGCTTGTGCTTGTTACCATGTATGGTTATTCCAATTAACCCTCATTAGTCATCCTCGGTTCATCTTCATGCTTTGATACTGTAAGCGTCGGGCCCTATTTTCTGAATCATTCTTATACTGAAACAAATATTCTATGCTCAACTTCCATCCAGATATTGAACATCTTAGAGGTTGAATCAAAATTCTACCTCTTCATATAATTTGTAAACCTACATCTCTAGTTTACTCCATAATAAAAATAATCTCAGTTGGAACCTTACAGATCCAGATATATTCAAAATGTCGAAGCATGTTCAGTAAAAATAACACTAGTTCATACTATTCCAACATATTCCTTCACTTTATTTCAATCAAAACCTTTCTAATCAATTCGGAATGCTGGCAATGTTTTTTTAATGTGGAGAGATAACACAATGTATTAGGAGTCTATTCCTTCAAGAATCAAACCTCTCTTAGGAGAATTGGCATAACTTTCTCTACAAACCTCAGATTAGGGTCTTTATTAAACAATTTGAAAGAGAACTTTTAGATCTACAACTTTTATGAAGACCTCGAAGACCAATTCTATCATCTGTAGGGTTAAATGTGTTACTAAACTATAAGATTAGATGAACAGTGCACCAGATGATATGACGTCGTCACCAGATGATATGATGTCACCAGATGATACGTCATCACTAGACGAAATGTCCTCACCAGATGATACATTCTCACTAGATGAAGCGTCTTCACCAGACGATAAGCGTCCTCATCAGACGAAGCGTCCTCACCAAGACAAAACCTCCTCACCAGACGATACGTCCTCACCAGATGACACATCATCACCAGACGATACTCTTCACAAGATGATACGTCCTCACAAGATGATGCATCCTCACCATATGACACGTCATCACCAGATGATACGTCATCACCAAACGATACGTCTTCACTAGATGATACATCTTATACTTCTGAGCATCTCCCCTTATAAGGACCATAACTTTTGACTCCGATATCTAAAAATTTTCTACTATATACTGTTGGGAAGCTAGAAAGCTAAGCTACAACTTCCTAAAAGATGACTTTGTCAAATTCAACCTAGCTTAATCCAGATTTTGCCTAAAGTTAGAACACGAATTTTTCCCTTATGGAAGACTTGAAATTTTGCAGTATACAAACTTGGAATGTTCTCAACATAACCATTCAGCTACCACAATGATTTCATTAAACTCTCAAATCTCAACTCATTTGTCTCATCACCTTCAACTACATTTGATCAGTTATAATTCCTATCTTCCCTTCCGTAACGTCTCACTTGTGAATACATATATATATATACGATTTATGTTCCAAAATTATCAACTCAAGTTGATTTATTCTTCATGTATGTCTAATTTTAACTCACATTATCCATACACTATTCACATTTCATTAACATCAAAAGAGTAAAGTTTTACAAATCTTTAATGGCATTCCAAGACATATTACATCATCTATTGAGTCGTTTTCGAAACCCAACTCTTGCTATGTGATACCATACATTTTAGGTCCCAGGTCCAAAGCCCAACTCTTGAACCATAAAACGTGAGCGTATTCCAAGAAATCACCTTAGCCATTATTAGTTCATCTTTTTTCTTTGATACTAAATATGTTGGACCCGATTCCGGAGTCCAATGATCATTTCGAGTTATAAAGCATGAGTAGGTCTTCTTGTAGGGCTATTTCAATGAACCCTTTTTAGTCATCATTCCATAACATCTCAAACCACAAAGGCGAACCCAAACCAATCAAACGCCCAAATAACCACTTGAATTTTTCATAAAAGTTTTATCTCCATGTAACTAGTTTACTTTGAAACAATAATAATCTTATTCAGAGCTCTATAGCTCAAGATATGCTTAAAAATCCAAAGTATGTTTGGTAAACAACCAATTCATGCTCTTCCAATCAATTTCCTCACTTTCTCTTCATCAAACTTTCTCAAATCAACTTCAAAAGATGACAATTTTTTGTGGAGAGATAGAAACATGTGTTAGGAACCTATTGATTTAAGAATCACTCCATCTGGAGGTCGGATGAGGAAGCTATGGCCAAAAATATCAAACATGTTTAAGTCCTTAATCATTTTGTACCTGCCTTGGCGCGATTGACATAACTTTTGCTACATATGTCGGATTGATGTCGTTCTTAGACTGTTTAAAAGTAGACTTCTAAATCTACAACTTTCATGAGACCATAAAGTGATATTATGCCTTTAAAATAGCCAAAATAGCAATTTACTATAGCTATTCTGTGAATGTCCGTTTAACGGACACAGACTGGCTTGGGAGCCATTTTTCACCCGAGAAGGTGGTCTGTTAAACGGATATTGGCGAGGCTGGGGGTCCTTTTTTGTTTCAGAAGGTCCGTTTAACATACCTAAAGTTTGTCTAATAGACATAGGGTTTCTCAAACTCCTCCAAATACTCTCCAATGCTTCCTACATCCAATATAACCTCATATTCGCTCATAAACTTCCCAAATCCAACTCTTCTAGTGTAAACTCACTTCATATCAACTCAAACACCAAATTTATCTCATCAAACTCTCAATTCTCAACCCATTTGATTCATCAAAATCACAATTTCCCATAATTCTGTAGGAAAATCCCGGTGTGAGCATCACATGCCCACGGTGTGGAAAAACAAAATTTTTATTCCGAGACCTTCCCAAAAGCCAGGATCCATGTGACTATATAACAAAGTCAAACCAAAAGCCAGGATCCATGCGGAAAAAGGAGACCGTCTCTAATGGTATCCACGTAGAGATCGGAGAACCTAACCGGGACAAACCCTTTGACCCGAGAATAGCTAGAACAAATTAAAGAGTGCTAGCTCTTACCTTTGTCGCGATCTCATCAGGACATATCTCGATCTTATCGGGATCCATTTAATTCCATTGCTCTCCATTTATTGGATCTCTGTCCAAAACTATTTTACGAATTCTTCGAGTCACTCTTATGCGTGTGACCCATTAGGTTCCCGGTTATGTTGGCCACTTAGATCAATACTTAATCTGAGCAAGTCATGAGCTGTTGGGCCCCGATTCGTTTAAAGCACGTTTACTTTGTTTTGTGGTTTAGATCGATTTTGGAATTTTTAGTGTTTAGTTAATAGAAATTAATTGGAGGAATTTAGTTAAAATTATAATTTGAATAAGTTGTTAGAATTAGAATGGAATAATATGGTGTAGGACCAATTAGAAAATTTGATTAGGCTTTAAGGCTTAAAAATTAGGAGATGGGCTTTTAGCCCTTTTAAATGTTCTTTAATAAAGAAGGAAAGAATTAAAAATGAAAAAAGAAGAAGAAGGAAAGCAAGTGATGGTTGTATGAATGTGAGAAGGGAATGAAAATAGCTTGTATATGGTGACTTAAGTGAAACTACAACGTTTTAGTATAGGTTTTAAGTGAGAAAGAGTTGTTCTTTAGGCTTTCTAACTAGAAACTTCCGAAACTCTCAAGAGAAGAGAGATTTTTCGAAATTTATAGAGAAAGAGAGAAGGAGTTTTCGGTTGAAGAAGAAGAGGAAGAAGAAGAAGAGAAGTGAAGCTTAGGTTTTCATGTGTTGGAAAAGAGAGATTTAAGAGTTTTATTCAAGAAGGAATTGGAAAGAAGGAGTTTAATCTTCCTTGGAAACAAAAAGAGAATTTCGTGGGTTTTGTCCTAAGGTAAGGATTTTCGAATTTCTTTTGAGTTATTTAGGTTGGTTTTAGTCTAAATAGCTTAGTTAAGGTATGGGTTAAGTTAGGTAGGAGTTAATTCAAGTTTTCCTATCCTTAAAATTGTCAGATTTTGATATCCTATGTTCTTATGGGATAATTATGCTTAATGAAGGTGAATTAAGGCAATTGGAGGAAGAGCCAAGGCCATTTGACCATCCTACAAGCTAAAGGATTTTAAGGTGGGTAATTCTTTAATAATTGAGTAGATAAGTATATTACCGTCTTTATAATAAATTCGAATTAAGATGTTAAAATGACTTAGAAATTTTGTAAGAATTGTTCTTGATGATGTTTTGAACTTGTATGTGATATTCTTGCTTATGAATTTATGTGGGATGTTAGAGTAGTGCCCTAAAGGCAATCCCCTTTAGCGCATTTTGTTCATAGTCATGTACAGACTTTATGAATAAATAAAGCAAGGCATATTTGATTTATTTGATGTTCATTTTATTATGAATTGACGGTGATCTTTAATCAAATTAATGAAGTCCACGATACATGACATAGCATGAAGGAAATTATGATGCGATCATACTACCGAGATTCCTATCATGTGCAATTATGTCGGTATCTAAATTATCTTAGTCATAGGATTAACGAGGCTGGACATCGTTAATCCGAATATACTAAAGACATGTCAAACTCCTTGATTGGATCAAGCGGTGGATCTCAGAAAACTGTAAATATTGAGATATTTAGATTTGACATGTGGATGCTTACTAGTGGTAGTAAGTACATTGGATGACCTGCCATGAGATCATCATATGGATGTCCTATACAAATGTCAGTGATAATCTCATCATAGCAATGGTGCAAGTATCCTTAGACTTGAGGTACTCGAGGATATCTTGGTCTTGATTCGCATTTTGACTCCATTCCTTGTTGCCTTTCGGAGGTCGCCATAGGGTGGTGATTGGGTACAACTTGAGGTATTCGAAGGTAATTGAGTAGCCAATACAAGATTCACCACTTCTGTGATAGCAGAAGAGATACCCATGGCCTCTTATCAGGATCATTACTTTGAAGTCTCTGGCGTCGGAGCATACATATGTCATGAAGATGGTCTCACATTACCATCCATGTCGGTTTTCTTCTTGAAAACCCATTTGCACCCTATAGGTTTTATCCCTTCAGGTGCATCAACCAAAGTCCATACTTGGTTTTCATACATGGAATCCATTTCAGATTTCATGGCATGAAGCTATTTTTCAGACTCTGAACTCTTCAGAACCTCTTCATAGGTGGTAGGCTCATCATCCGCTATGAGCAATACGTCATTCTGTTCATTTACGAGAAATCCATATCTCTCGGGAATAGAGCGTATCCTACTTGACCTACGAATTTCGTGTGTAGTAGAAGGTTGAACTGTTACCTCATCATGATGATTCTACGCTTGAGTTCGACGATTGATTCTGCGTCGTCTCGAGCATCTTGAACTTCTTCAAGTTCAATTTTGCTCCCACCGTCCTCTTTAAAAGAAACTCTTTCTAAAAAGACAGCATGCCTCAAGCAAACACCTTTTGTTCCTCAAAGCAGGTAGAATTGATATCCCTTGTTTCGTTAGGATATCCTACGAACAAACACTTGTCGATTTTGCTTCGCTTATCATTGCGTCCCGCTTTACATAAGCGTGACAACCCCATACTTTCAAATGAGAAAGATAAGGTTTCTTGTTAGTCCACATCTCATATGGAGTAACATCAATGACTTTGATGGAACTCTGCTTAACAAGTAAACAAATGTCTTAAGGGCATACCCCAAAAGGATTTTAGCAATTGTGCAAAGCCCATCATAGATCGAACCATGTCCAAGAAGGTTCGATTTCTCCTTTCTGCCACACCATTATCTTTGTGGTGTGTAAGGAGGAGTCCATCGAGATAAAATCCCATTATCTACGAGATAATCCAAAAACTCTTGGTCTAAGTATTCACCACCACGATCGGATCGTAATGTTTTAATACTTTTCCCAAGTTGGTTTTCTTCATTTCTGAATTGTTTGAACTTTTCAAACGCTTGATTTGTATCTCATTAGATCTGAGATACCCATATCGAGAATAATCATCGATAAAGGTAATGAAATGTAATGACCACTTCTCGCATGGATGGACATCGGACCACATACATCCGAATGTATTAGATCTAATAATCCAATCGCTGCTCACCCTTTCCTTAAAAGGTAACTTAGTCATTTTGCCTAACAAACAAGATTCACATGTGTCATATGATTCATAATCAAATGACCTAAATTTCCACTCTTGTGGAGTTTAGCGATCGTCTCTCATTTATATGGCCAAGGCGACAATGCCATAAGTAAGTTGATTTTAAATTATCTCTTTTATGTCTTTTAGCGTCATTGACATTCATAACCGGATGTGACATATCTAATATGTAAATACCATTGCATAATGTACCAGCACCATAAAGCATTCCATTTTAGCTAATAGAACAACCATTGTTACAAAAGACAAATGGAAACCAGCTCTATTTAAACAAGAAATGCATAATATGTTCTTTGTTAACACGGTACAAAATAACAATCATCCAAGTTAAGTACAAGCCCACTGGGAGTGTCAAAACATAAGTTCCTACGGCTAATGCAAAGACTCTTGCTCCATTGCCAACACGCAGTCCATTTCTCCCTTTATGAGTACCTATTGTCCCCGAGGCCCTGCGTATCATTGCATATGTGTGAGCCACAACCGTATCTAATACCCATATGTTATGATCGAAACAGATAACCTCAATGACAAACATACCGAAGAACTCGAGGCATCCGATGCCTTCTTCGCTTGCCTCTTCGGATAGACTTTGCAATTACGCCTCAATGACCGGTCTTACCACAATGAAAGCGGTACCTTTTGGTGCGATCTCTTTGGTCTTCTTCTTGCCTTTTCACTGCACTTCCTTTCGACTTCGAGCCTTTTTCTTCTTCTTCCTTCCTTTCGAACCAGTAAGAAGAATCCACCAATAGCAACGCCTTGCTATCTTGCTTCACAGCTTGTTCTGCTGTCTTGAGCAGATTGATAAGCTCGGGAATTGTGGTGGATATTTGGTTCATTGGCTAAAGGTTTTCGTCAAAGACAAGGAATTGACTATGACGAGACCTTCAGTCCAGTAGCAATGCTTAAATCCATTAGGATACTCCTAGCCATTGCCGCTCATTATGATTATGAGATATGGCAAATGGATGTGAAGACAACTTTCCTGAATAGAAATCTGGCTGAGGATGTGTACATGACACAACCTGAGGGCTTCATTTCCGCTGATGGCGAAAAGGTATGCAAGCTTCATAAATCCATTTATGGATTGAAGCAAGCATCCAGGAGTTGGAATATCCGTTTTGATGAGACAATCAAAGAGTTTGGTTTCTCACAAAATCCGGATGAACACTGTGTGTACAAGAAGGTTAATGGAACTGCAATCGTATTCCTTGTGTTATATGTAGATGACATATTGTTACTAGGAAACGATGTCTCAATGCTTCAATCAAGAAAATTTGGTTGTCCAAACAATTTGCTATGAAAGACCTTGGAGAAGCAACTTATATCCTTGGGATAAAGATTTATAGAGATAGATCAAGAGGTTGCTTGGTCTTTCACAACAACGACATAGACAAGGTGTTAAAGAGGTTTAGCATGGAGCAATCCAAGAGAGGGTTTCTTCCTATTGTTCATGGGATAACACTCTCGAATTCCATGTGTCCTAAGACACAGGATGAGAGGATGCGCATGAATATGATCCCGTATGCATCTGCAGTAGGATCTATCATGTACGCAATACTATGTACGAGACCCGATGTATCATATGCTCTAAGTGTTACGAGCAGCTACCAATCAGATCCTGGTGAGGGTCACTGGGTGGCTTTCAAGAATATCCTAAAGTACTTGCGAAGAACTAAGGATGTTTTCTTGATATATGGAGATGGAAGTCTCCAAGTAAGCGGGCATCTGAGATGCGAGCTTTCAACTGATAAGGACGACTCGTGTCCCAATCAGGTTATGTTTTTACACTAAACGGCGAGCGATCGGTTGGAAGAGTTCCAAACAGAGACGCTCACGATTCAACGATCGAGGCAGAGTACATTGCGCATCGGGCCGCAAAGAAAGGAAGCAGCTTGATCAAGAAGTTCATTTCTAACTTGGTGTGGTTCATAAATGTGATGGACCCATACGATTATATTGTGACAACACTTGGGCTATTGCGCAGCAAAGGAGCCAAGGTCTCATCAACGGTCCAAACACGACTCACCGATACCATTTGATTCGGAGATCATTGCTCGGGGTGATGTCCTCGAGAGAGAATTCCACAGAGCGTAATATTGTCGATCCGCTGACAAAGCCATTGCCACGTAAGAATTTTGATTCTCATGTACTCGCTTATGGTATTAGATACCAACGCGATTGGCTTTAGGTCAGTGGGAGATTGTTAGAGTAGTGCCTAAAAGGCAATCCCTTTAGCGCATTTTGTTCATAGTCATGTCTGCACTTTATGAATAAATAAAGCAAGGCATATTTGATTTATTTGATGTTCATTTTATTATGAATTGACAAAGATCTTTAATCAAATTAATGAAGTCCCTGATACATGACATAGCATGAAGGAAATTATGATGCGATCATACTACCGAGATTCCTATCATGTGCAATTATGTCAAGATTCAAATTATCCTTAGTCATAGGATTAACGAGACCGACATCGTTAATCCGGATAGACTAACACATGTCAAACTCCTTGATTGGATCAGCGGTGGATCTCGTAAAACGTAAATATTGAGATATTTAGATTTGACATGTGGATGCTTATTAGTGGTAGTAAGTACATTGATGACCTGCCATGAGATCATCATATGGATGTCCTATACAAATGTCGTTGATAATCTCATCATAGCAATGGTGCAAGTATCCTTAGACTTGAGGTACTCAAGGATATCTTGAAATCTTGATTACGCACTTTGACTCCATTCCTTGTTGCCTTTCGTGAGGTCGCCATAGGGTGGTGATTGGGTACAACTTGAGGTATTCAAGGTAATTGAGTAGCCAATACAGATTCACCACTTCGTGATAGCGTAAGAGATACCCATGGCCTCTTATCGATCATTACTTTGAAGTCTCTGGCGCCGGAGCATACATATGTCATGAAGATGGTCTCACATTACCATCCATGCGGTTTCTTCTTGAAAACCCATTTGCACCCTATAGGTTTTATCCTTCAGTGCATCAACCAAAGTCCATACTTGGTTTTCATACATGGAATCCATTTCGATTTCATGGCATGAAGCTATTTTTCGCATCAACTCTTCGTAACCTCTTCATAGTGGTAGGCTCATCATCCGCTATGAGCAATACGTCATTCTGTTCATTTACGAAATCCATATCTCTCGAACAGAGCGTATCCTACTTGACCTCTGAATTTCGTGTGTAGTAGAAGGTTGAATCTATTACCTCATCTCATATGAGTTACAGCCAGTTTGACGATTGATCTGCGTCTCGAGCATCTTGAACTTCTTCAAGTTCAATTTTGCTCCCACCGTCCTCTTTAAAAGAAACTCTTTCTAAAAAGACAACATGCCTCAAGCAAACACCTTTGTTCCTCAAAGAAGGTAGAATTGATATCCCTTGTTTCGTTAGGATATCCTACGAACAAACACTTGTCGATTTTGCTTGAAGCTTATCATCAAGCGTCCGCTTACATAAGCAGACAACCCCATACTTTCAAATGAGAAAGATAAGGTTTCTTGTTAGTCCACATCTCATATGGAGTAACATCAATCGACTTTGATGGAACTCTGTTAACAAGTAAACAAATGCCTCAAGGGCATACCCCAAAAGGATTTTGGCAATTGTGCAAAGTCCATCATAGATCGAACCATGTCCAAGAAGGTTCGATTTCTCCTTTTGCCACACCATTATGTTTGTGGTGTGTAAGGAGGAGTCCACCGAGATAAAATCCCATTATCTCCGAGATAATCCAAAACTCTTGGTCTAAGTATTCACCACCACGATCGAATCGTAATGTTTTAATACTTTTCCCAAGTTGGTTTTCTACTTCATTTCTGAATTGTTTGAACTTTTCAAACGCTTGATTTGTATCTCATTAGATCTGAGATACCCATATCGAGAATAATCATCGATAAAGGTAATGAAGTAACGCAACCACTTCTGCATGGATGGACATCGACCACATACATCCGAATGTATTAGATCTAATAATCCGATTCGCTTGCTCACCCTTTCCTTAAAAGGTAACTTAGTCATTTTGCCTAACAAACAAGATTCACATGTGTCATATGATTCATAATCAAATGACCCTAAATTTCCACTCTTGTGGAGTTTAGCGATCGCTCTCATTTATATGGCCAAGGCGACAATGCCATAAGTAAGTTGATTTTAAATTATCTCTTTATGTCTTTTAGCGTCATTGACATTCATAACCGGATGTGACATATTTAATATGTAAATACCATTGCATAATGTACCAGCACCATAAAGCATTCCATTTTAGCTAATAGAACAACCATTGTTACCAAAAGACAAATGGAAACCACTCTATTTAAACAAGAAATGTATAATATGTTCTTTGTTAACACGGTACAAAATAACAATCATCCAAGTTAAGTACAAGCCCACTCGGGAGTGTCAAAACATAAGTTCCTACGGCTAATGCAACAACTCTTGCTCCATTGCCAACACGCAGTCCATTTCTCCTTTACGAAATGCCATCGTCCCTCGAGGCCCTGTGATATCATTGCATATGTGTGAGCCACAACCGTATCTAATACCCATATGTTATGATCAGAAAAGATTAACCTCAATGACAAACATACCGAAGAAGTCGAGGCATCCGATGCCTTCTTCTTCGCTTCGCTTCTTCCAGATAGACTTTGCAATTACGCCCAATGACCGGTCTTACCACAATGAAAGGTGTACCTTTTGGTGTAGTCTCTTTGGTCTTCTTCTTGCCTTTCGCTGCACTTCCTTTCGCTTCGAGCCTTTTCTTCTTGTTTCCTTTTCGAACCAGAGGAAGAAGAATCCACCAATAAGAACGCCTTGCTATCTTGCTTCACAACATGTTCTGCTTGTCTTGAAAGCAGCATTGATAAGCTCGGAATTGTGGTGGATATTTGGTTCATTAGCTAAAGGTTTTCGCCATCGCACAAGGAATTGACTATGACGAGACCTTCATCGAAAGAGCAATGCTTAAATCCATTAGATACTCCTAGCCATTGCCGCCATTATGATTATGAGATATGGCAAATGGATGTGAAGACAACTTTCCCGAATAGAAATGGCCGAGGATGTGTACATGACACAACTCGAGGGCTTCATTTCACTGATGATGAAAGGTATGCAAGCTTCATAAATCCATTTATGGATCAAGCAAGCATACAGAGTTGAATATCCGCTTTGATGAGACAATCAAAGAGTTTGGTTTCTCACAAAATCCGGATGAACACCGTGGTACAAGAAGGTTAATGGAATCGCAATCGTATTCCTTGTGTTATATGTAGATGACATATTGTTACTAGGAAACGATGTCTCAATGCTTCAATCAAGAAAAATTTGGTTGTCCAAACAATTTGCCATGAAAGACCTTGGAGAAGAAACTTATATCCTTGGGATAAAGATTTATAGAGATAGATCGAAGAGGTTGCTTGGTCTTTCACAATCAACGTACATAGACAAGGTGTTAAAGAGGTTTATCATGGAGCAATCCAAGAGAGGGTTTCTTCCTATTGTTCATAGGATAACACTCTCGAAGTCCATGAGTCCTAAGACACAGGATGAGAGGATGCGCATGAATATGATCCCGTATGAATCTGCAGTAGGATCTATCATGTACGCAATACTATGTATACGACCCGATGTATCATATGCTCTAAGTGTTACGAGCAGCTACCAATCAGATCCTGGTGAGGGTCATGGGTGGCTTTCAAGAATATCCTAAAGTACTTACGAAGAACTAAGGATGTTTTCGATATATAGAGATGGAAGTCTCCAAGTAAGCGGGCATACAGATGCCGCTTTCTGATAAGGACGACTCGTGTCCCAATCAGTTATGTTTTCACACTAAACGGCGGCGATCGGTTGGAAGAGTTCCAAGCAGAGACGATCACGATTCAACGATCGAGGCAGAGTACATTGCCGCATCGACGCAAAGAAAGGAAGCGCTGGATCAAGAAGTTCATTTCGAACTTGGTGTGGTTCCTAGGCGTGATGGACCCATACAGCTTATATTGTGACAACACTGGGGCTATTGCACAGTAAAGGAGCCAAGGTCTCATCAACGGTCCAAACACGCATCTACCGATACCATTTGATTCGGAGATCATTGCTCGGGGTGATGTCCTCGATAGAGAAATTCTACAGAGCGTATTATTGTCGATCCGCTGACAAAGCCATTGCCACGTAAGAATTTTGATTCTCATGTACTCGCTTATGGTATTAGATACCAAGGCGATTGGCTTTAGGTCAAGTGGGAGATTATTAGAGTAGTGCCACAAAAGGCAATCCCTTTAGCGATTTTGTTCATAGTCATGCATGCACTTTATGAATAAATAAAGCAAGGCATATTTGATTTATTTGATGTTCATTTTATTATGAATTGACAAAGGATCTTTAATCAAATTAATGAAGTCCTCGATACATGACATAGCATGAAGGAAATTATGATGCGATCATACTACCGAGATTCCTATCATGTGCAATTATGTCAGATCTAAATTATCCTTAGTCATAGGATTAACGAGACCGACATCGTTAATCCGGATAGACTAGCATACGTCAAACTCCTCGATTGGATCAAGCAAAGGATCTCGTAAAACTGTAAATATTGAGATATTTAGATTTGACATGTGGATGCTTACTAGTGGTAGTAAGTACATTGATGACCCGCCATGAGATCATCATATGGATGTCCTATACAAATGTCGGTGATAATCTCATCATAGTAATGGTGCAAGTATCCTTAGACTTGAGGTACTCAAGGATATCTTGATCTCGATTACAGACTTTGACTCCATTCCTTGTTGCCTTTCATAGTCGCTCATAGGGTGGTGATTGGCACACGACTTGAGGTATTCAAGGTAATTGAGTAGCCTACAGATTCACCACTTCGTGATAGCGGAAGAGATACCCATGGCCTCTTATCGATCATTACTTTGAAGTCTCGGCGCCGAAAGATACATATGTCATGAAGATGGTCTTCATGGACATATAAAGTAATGAGTCCTAGACGAGAACCGATTACACTTGGACTAGATTTGATCTAATCGGTCTAGTAAGAGTTGACACATTGCCCATACTCAAACCAAGTGGGGTATAGCATGGTGAAAGGACGAATTGCACTAATTGTCTATGGAAGGGTTCGTGATATGGGTTCATTAGTCAAACCAATTACTTTCCGTCAATTGGGGTCATGATGTGTTGCTAGATACCGCTCATGACTTGCTTCAGTTAAGTGTTAATCTAAGTGGCCAACATAACCGGAACCTAATGGGTCACACGATAAGAGTGACTCTGAGAATCAGAAAATAGTTTGAGACGGAGATCCGATATAGGAGAGCAATAGGATTAAATGGATCCCGATGAGATTGGGATATGTCCCGATGAAATCGCGACATCAACATTGCCGAAAACCGCCTCCCGCGATTTTTGATCGGGGCCGATAAGTGGTAGACCAATTCCCATTGATCGGACCTCTTGACAAATATATATATATTAATTAATTAATTGAAAATTAGTTAATTATATATATATATATATATATATGAATTTTGGTGGAAGCCATAAAATGGAGAAGTTAACTTAGTTTGAAAAGTCAAAACAATGATTATTTAACTTTTCAATGCATTTTTATGCCACCAACGTGGCTAGCCTTAAAACCAAGCCTTCTTATGTCTTTAATTAGTTAAAAATATACATATAAGAAGGTGAAATGAAGAGGCTTGTACGGGGGTTTTTGTAGAAAAGAAACGAAAGCTTAATGGTTAAGCTTTGAAAAGGGTTTTTCATCTTCTTCCTCTCTTCCTCTCAAGTTGGCTTCTACTTCTCCAAGGCTTCTCTTGATCATTTCATTTGCTCTCCAAGGCTAAGGTAAGAGCTAGCACTCTTTTCTTGAGTCTAGCTATTCCCGGGTCAAAAGAGTTTGTCCTGGTTAGGTTTTCCGACCTCTGCGTGGATACCGTTAGAGACGGTCTCCTTTGGTCGTTATGGTTTGATTGTTTGTACATACATATGGATCCCGGCTTTCGGGAATGTCCCGGACTTAAAATTTTAATTCAAGACTGTGTTCATGTGATGAACACCCCGGGATTTTCCTACATGAGAATGGTTGGTTTAACGATTTGTTAAGTGAAAACAATAAAAAACTGTGATTTCGGAAAAAAAGATCGCCGTTTTGGGCAATTTATGTGAAACTGAATTTGTGAATGCCAGTAGAGGCAGTTGTTTTTGAATTGAGTGAACTATATGTGTTATCTTTGGATTTGGGTGGTCCTTCGAGTCGTGCACTGCTATTATAGGCTTCTCCACTTTTGCTTGAGGGTCGTGGAGTTCCTCTTATGACTCTATTCGTCACGACTATACATGACGCTTCATGAAATGTGTCGTTAGATTCTGTTTCGGATCCACCCAATCATATTTACGTGCTTATGTGATTGGTTGAATTGTAAAGTGTTTGGTGACAACTTTGTAAAATGATTTTGAGAAATGTGGCGTTGTTTGAAAATGAGTAAATGATGGTTTTGCTTATTGCTTATTTATTAACCTATTACCCACGGAGCCGCCGAGCTCACCCCATTTCCCTCCACAGGTGTCGAGCGAAAACCGAGTCACCGTGATCGGATTGAGGCAACTCCGATGCGCTTTACTTTTGAAGTTGTATTTGAAGTTATGTTTTGAGAAAATAGGCTTTAGGTTGCATTTTGGACTTTTATGTAATTTTACTAATTTTGATGTAATCGGGCCAAAATTACCTCTAAAGCCTTGTATGAACTTAATTCCACATGATTGTATGAGTTTTGGATTTAAAATATATCTTGTGTTTGTTTACGCAAAAGTATTGTTGTATGGTTGAAAATGACAAAGAAGAAAGAATGAAATGTGTAGATTTATAGTTTGGAAATAAGTAGATACTTAGGGTGAGATTGCTCTTTAGTTTGAGAAGCGTTTAGAAGCCTAGGGTGTGTTGCTGCTATTGTATATTGAATTCTTATGCAGGTTGATGAATCGAATTGAAAATTTGGGTTAGATGTAATTAGGGAGGTGCTGTCCAATTTTCCAGAAATTGGGCAGCAACTTCCATTCAGTTTTAGAATGGCTTAGAGCTGGAATGGGTTTTGATGGTCTTCTTGAAGAATGTAGAGCATGATTAGAGCTTTCCAACGACATAAAATTTGTCCCAATTGGACTTAAGATGAAAAAGTTATGAGAATGGAAAGGTTTCAGCTATTGTTCATGAGGGACTGAAATTTTGCAGCAACTTCGGAGGGACTTTTCATTCAATTAGAGACTGATTTAATTTTTGCTCTCTTCATGAAAAATGTAGATTATCTTTCTACCTTTAAAATGAGGTATGATTTGCAGTTATTGGAGTTAGGAATCAAAAGTTATGAGCTTTAGAAGTTGACAGTTACTGTTAATACAAGCAAAATTACTGTTCCATTGGTTAGTTTATAGGCTGAAACTTCACGTAGGTTTTCCCTCTTTAATGATCGAATTGATTTTGTTCTCTTCATGAAACTTGTAGAGCTTCTTTTATCTTTCCAACGAGGTATAATGTATCATTTTTAGACTTGTGTGCTAAGGATATGAATTTTCAAATTTCAGACTTTGTGTAGGAAATTGTGTTTTAGGCTGAATCTTTGAAACCAAATATGATTATATTAATGGCTGAATTAGCTTTTAAATCCTTCTAGGAAGTTGTAGAACTCCCTTTTATCTTTCTAATAACACTAAGTTTGTGAAGTTTCGATTTGAGATGAAGAATTAGACCTATTAAGTAGTAAAAGGGCTATTTGATTTTCTAAAAAAAAATTATTAAAATTATTAGCTTTGCTCCTCCTAGTGCGAGGATCCTCGCACCAGCGGGGAGCAAAGCCACTTTGTTCCTCGCTGGTGCGAGGATCCTCGTACTAGCGAGGAACGCAAAATTTTTTTTTTTTATTTCTAAATTTTCTAAAATCATACATAAAGCCATTTTTCTTAGTTTTTACGTCTTTCCTCCGTTTGACCTCCGATTTTAACAATTTTTGAAGCATTAGATTACTAAAAGAAAATTTTATACCCTTTTTAGTAAAGTGAGAATTTTGGGTTTTAGTCGGAAGTTACGGATAAGATTAAAGCGAATCAATTGTGTGACGGATTTGGATATAAATCCGTTTTTGGGCGATTTTGTGATCTATAAAGATCGGATTGAGGCGATTTTTGATTTTATGTAACCGAGAGATGCGAAATTTCATTTTAGCTAAGAATTCGGATTTAGTTATGGGCCCTAAGCAGATTAACTTTTATTGGAGGAAAATTAGGGTAAAATCATCAAGTTTTGTTCGGATGACGTTAAATTAAGTTCATTTCGAGGTTTCCTTCGTGGTGAGGAATCCCTCCCCCGTGAGATGCGCGTCCAGACTGTAAGTGATAAGTCGACTTGTACCATGTGTAAGTTGACTTACACATGTTCGATGCACGATAAGTCGACTTGTTCATTGGATAAGTCGACTTATTCAAGACGATCTTATTTATTTGTGCCTAAAGGCAATCCCTTTAAGCGCTTTTATTCAAAGTCGTGTGCAGACTTTATGAATAAATAAAGAAAAGGCTTTATTCATTAATTTGATATTCATAAACATTGTTTATGAATTGATTGAATCTTTAATCAATTAATGAAGTCCATGATATATGACATAGCATGAAGGAAATTATGATGTGTTCATACTCCGAGATTCCTATAATGTGCAATTATGTCAAGATTCTAAATTCTCCTAGTCATAGGATTAATGAGACCGACATCATTAATCCGGATAGACTAGCACATGTCATATTCCTTGATTGGATCAGCGGTGGATCTCGAAACTGTAAATATGAGATATTTAGAATTGACACGTGGATGCTTACTAAGTGATAGTAAGTTCATTGGATGACCCGCCATGAGATCATCACATGGATATCTTATCTAAGTGTCGTGATAATCTCATCATAGCAATGGTGCAAGTATCCTTAGACTTGAGGTACTCAAGGATATCTTGAATCTTGATCCTGCTGCTTTGACTCCATTCCTTGTTGCCTTCGCAGGTAACTCATGTGGTGGTGCTTGGTGCGACTTGAGGTATTCAAGATAATTGAGTAGCCAATAAAGGATTCACCACTGGATTAGCGAAGAGATACCCATAGCCTCTTGTCGGGATCATTACTAAGGTGGCCGACATGTATGTCATGAAGAGTGTCTTCGTTGACATATAAAGTAATGAGTCCCGGGGCGAGAACCGATATCACTTAGGCTAGACTCGATCTAGTGAGAGTTGACACTTTGACCATACTCATAACCAAGTGGGGTATAGGATGGTGAAAGGACTAATTGCACGGTAATTGTCTATGGAAGGGTTTGTGATCTGTTACGTGATGAATACATCAAACCGATTACTTTCCTCGATTCGGGGTCATGATGTGTTGCTTTATACCGCTCACGACTTGCTTCAGATTAATTGTTAATCTAAGTGGCCAACATAACCTGGAGCCTAAAGGGTCACACGATAAGAGTGTTTCAGAATCTGTAAAATAGTAATTGGACTGAGTTCCAATTATGGAGAGCATTAGGATTAAATGGATCCCAATGGGATTGGGATATGTCCCGATGAGATCGCGACATCAATATTGCTAAGATAGGTTTCCGGGGTTGTTTCAGCACCGGGGCCCGGTAGGCCGGTAGGACCGACCCCAGTTTGACTGGACCTCTTAGTAATTATATATATGTTAATTAATTAAGTAATTAATTAATTAAATCATATATATAAAGACATGTGCGTTGGATGGAGGAAGGAAGAGATAAAGCTTTGACTTTTCAAAGCTTTATACTTTATTACTTTATGAAATGAGTGGCTATTAAGCCACACACTTGGCATAAGCTTATGGAATCTTTTAAAAGAGTTAAAAGAAACATAAATGAAGGCCAAGAGAGGTGGTGGTCGACGGTGGCTTAATGGGAGAGGAGGTTTTGGAAGCTTAAGAGTTAAGCTTTCCTTTGAAAATGGGTTTTCATGTCTTCTTCTTCAAGCCATCATCGATTCTCTTCTTCTCCAAGCACAAGGTTTCAACATTCTCCTTCAGCTCTCCGGGATAGAGGTAGGGTCTAGCAGCCTTTAATCTGTTCTAGCTATTCCCGGGTCAAAGGGGTTTGACTCGGTTAGATTTTCTGATCTCTGCGTGGATCACCTTTAGAGATAGTCTCTTTTGGCTATTTAGGTTGATGTCTTCATACGGATACCAAGATCCTGGGTTTCGGGAAAGTCCTGGGAATAAAATTTTTTTATTTTCCTACAGTGGTATCAGAGCGTCTGGTATCCCGTATGAAGCTATAACCTAAGCGAGATCAGAAACCCTAATTGAATTTGCTGTTGATGCATGCTTGCTGTCCAAATTTCGTTTCTGTATAGAGATGCATTTTTCGAAAATTTTCTGCCCAGAAATGTTCATAAAATGTTAGAGAATTTGTCTATGAATTTTCAGAATTTATTGATTTGATTTGATATAGTTTTGCTAATTAATTCCCTAAGGTTACAGATGCTGTTTTGTGAAACGATTCTGGAACAGGCATGAGTATAAAATCGAGAATAAATTCTAGAAAATGTTTTTCGGATTTTCCTTCACCTACATGTCTCTAAGATGTTGGTGAATGTATGTGAGCATGGAAATTGGATTTCAAGGTGATTGGATATTTATTCACGAATTTATTCTATGCTGTTGGGAATTGCTGTGCTGATGAACACAGATTTTGAATCGGTTTTGTTATTTAGGTTGACTGAGTTTTTGATGGCCTAAAATCCTGAAAAAATTCATGTAGCATGTTCTGAACATTTAGTAACCTATATAATTTTCTCATGATTTATTGAAATTGTTTCATTGATCATTTCGAGCAATGTACAGAACTGGACAGTTTTGTGAAAATTGTTGGGACTGTTTTGCTTGGCTTGATTGAGTTTGCTTTTTCAATTCCAATGCCTTGCAGCATTTTTAATGTGATTAAAAATGTGTTATCTTGATGTAGTATGATTGCCAAATTGAATTTCTTGAATTTGTTTTTTCCAAGAATTTTTGAATGCCGAATTGGTCACATTTGTGTCTCGTTAGTATATTTCATTTTCTTGCTTGTTTTGGCCGTCACAAATTTTGTGACAAGTGCCAGAGTAGTTTTGAGAGTGTATACACTAGCTAGAGATGCTTAGGATGATAATTTGGGTGTTCCTAAATTGTTTGGAAATGAATGAGTTTTGACTCATTTCAAGCTTTTCATATAGTTTGACTATTTAAGGCTTTCATGGTTCAATGAATTGTTCATTGATACATCAAATTTAATAGATATTACCCTAGGTATAATGGTATTGTGAATTGGAATTGCATCGATTGAGGAATTAGCCGATTAGAGATTTTAGCAAAATTTCCTGTATAAGTCGACTTGTTCAAGTTTTTGGATAAGTCGACTTGTGGAAAGAATAAGTCGACTTGTTCAAGATCTCAGTATAAGTCGACTTATAGTACCTTGTAAGTCGACTTGTTCAAGGGCAGGTGACATAAGTCGACTTGTGTCATACAAGTCGACTTGTGTGTGGGCAGAAGCATAAGTCGACTTGCATTTGATGAAAGTCGACTTGTGGCATGCATAGGTGGGATGATGGATGATTATAAGGATTGATTCAATTGGATTGATGAAACCTAAATCATTCCAAATAGTCTTGGTGACTATAATCCTACGGCTTGGAGAAGAAGTAGATGAGACCCGAAATCCCTCCTCGGTATATGAAAACTAACGCCTTCCATTAATATGGTAAGAACCAGAGTTCTTATAGGGTTGGGTTGTTGGGCAAACTCAAGCTCACTCTATACGGATATGTTCGAACCATGAAAATAAGATTTTCTGATTAATGGGTTGGTTTTCACTGGAAGCGTTGGTTTGTTGAGCAAACTCAAGGTCAACGTGGACAGAGGAGAAATTGGGTAGCATACATCGGATGTATCGCATCAAAGAGTTGATACTGAATGTAAGTGCATACATCAACAAGTTGATAGCGATCGATAGTTGTGTCTAAGATGTAATTGGTATATCCGATACCTCCCGAGACATAAGGTGGCTTGTTGGACAAATCCAAGATCATTCTTAATGTCGGTTATCGATTATGCAATTGGTATGACCGATACCTACCGATTAACCTAAGTTGTGGCATTGGGCAAACCCAAGGTCACTCTTAGCAATGTCGGATATCGACCCACTAGACATTATGTCACTTTGTTTCTCCGGATTCAGTAAGAGGGTTATGGATTCTAGGAAACTAGTGGGAGCCATATGCATGTCATGCAAGTCCTTATGATCATGCAGCATTTCTATTCTATCATTCCTTCTCTCTATCGCTAGGTTGATTGAAGAAGTCTTTCGATGTAATTCGCTCTCTATTCGGACTGAATTTTCTTGATTGGCTAAGGAATCTAAGAATTGTTCTTAGATGCAGGGAACCGATACGTCCTAGATGTTCCACTTCCGGATGCACTCTTTGTCGATCTACTTGATGGGGATCGAAAGCATATTGTAAGCATCTAAAGGACGTTGATATGGATACTTGCTTTATGCTTGCCTCGATGTCACCAGAGTGCAGCAAAGACGAGTCCATGGATGCTCACTCTATAGTATTTCATCTTAGGAGCTGTTTGATGAGTAAGCTCGATGCGAAAGGTTCAAGACCTCGAGGCTTCTCATCACCACAAAGATGGCTCGAGGGATATCTGTACATGCAAGATACCCGAAGATGAATGGCTATATTGAGAGATTGGTCGTCTTAAATTTGTAATGGATTATGAGTTAAGTAGAAACTTAATTACGGTTGGATTGTGCGATGGTTATTCACGGTTTGTGATAAACTATCGAGATAAATCAAATATCCACAACAATTCTGAATGATCAATCTGCAAGAAACGAAAGGAGCTATCAAGAAGGATAGCAAGCAAGTGCTAATGGTGGATGCTTCTTCTTCTAGTTCAAAGAAGAAAAAGGCCAAGAAACCAAAGGAAAGTGTCATCAAAGAAAAACCAAAGATTCTGCCCCAAAAGGATTTTGCTTTCATTGTGGCAAGTTTAGCCACTAGAGGCGAAACTGTAAAATCTATCTGGAGTCCCTGAAGCAGTAAAAGGCACCAAATGCCTCTACTCCTTCAATTATGTTTGTCATTGAGGTTAATACTATTCATGATCCAAACATATCGGTATTTGATACCGGATGTGGCTCATACATATGAAATGATGTGCAGGGCCTCAGGGACAGTAAAAAGCTCATTCAAGGAGAACTAGACCTTTGTGTAGGTAATGGAGCAAGAGTTGCTACATTAGCCGTAGACACTTATGTCTTGTTACTCCCTAGTGGGCTTATATTCAAATTGGATGATTGACATTTTGTACCTGTTTTAAACAAAGAACATATTGTATGTTTTATGTTTAATTAGAGTTGGCTTCCATTGGACTTTTAGTAGCAATGGTTGTTATATTAGTTGCAATGGAATGCTCTATGCTACTGGTACATTATGTAATTGAATTGACATATTAGATATGTCATATCCGATTTTGAATGTCAATGGCGGAAAGACATAATCGAGATAATTTAAAATCAACTTACTTATGGCATTGTCGGCTTGGCCATATAAATGAGATATGCATTGCTAAGCTCCATAAGAGTGGCAGTTTAGGGTCATTTGATTATGAATCATATGATACATGCGAATCTTGTTTATTAGGCAAGATGACTAAGTTATCCTTTAAAGGAAAGGGTGAGCGAGTGAATGGAATATTAGACCTAATACATTCGGATGTATGTGGTCCGATGTCCATCCATGCGAAGTGGTTGTTTTACTTCATTACTTTTATCGGTGATTATTCACGATATAGGTATCTCAGATCGATGAGATACAAATCAAGCATTTGAATAGTTCAAATAATTGAAAATGAAGTAGAAAACTAACTTGGTAAAAGTATGAATATATTACGATCCGATCGTGGTGGAAAATGCTTACACCAACAGGTTTTGGATTATCTCGGAGATAATGGGATTTTATCTCGGTATACTCCACCTTACACGCCGACACAATGGTGTGGCGGAAGGAAAATCGAACCTTGTTAGACATGGTGCGATTATTGATAGGTTTACTGCAGTTTTGGGAATATCTTGCTCAAGGCAATTTGCTTACTTGTTAAGCGAGTTCCATTAAAGACAATTGATGTTACTCCATATGGAGATATGGACTAACTGAAAGCCCTATCTTTCTCAACTGAAAGTTTGGGGTTGTCACGCTTATGTAAGCGGACACGGTCGATTAGCTTGATGCAAAGTCGACAAGTGTTTGTTCGTGGAATATTAATTCTACCTTGCTTAGAACAAAGTGTTTGTTTCAAAGCATCTTTGCTTTCTTAAAGAAAGAGTTTCTTTTACAAGAGGATAGTGGGAGCAAAGTTGAACTTGGAAGTTCAAGATGCTCGAACAAACATAGATCAACTCGCTCAACTTGAAATCTGTAACTCATATAGATGAGGTAATGTTCAACCTTCTACTACACTGCAATTTCGTGGGTTAAGTAAGATACGCCTGCTCTGAGAGATATGGATTTCTCATGAGGAATAGAATGACGTATTGCTCATATGAGATGATGCGCCTACTACCTATGAACAGGTTCTGAAAAGTTCAGAGTCTGGAACATGGCTTTGTGCCATGAAATCTGAAATGGAGTCCATGTATGAAAACCAAGTATGGACTTTGGTTGTTACACTGAAGGATAAAACCCATTGTGGTGCAAAGAAGTTTTCGTAAGAAAACCAACATGGATGGTAATTTGATTACCTATAAAGCAATACTTCGGTTAAAGTTTAAATCGCATAAAGAGTTGACTATGACAAAACCTTGACCTGTCCTGATGCTTAAATCCATTAGGATACTCCTAGCCATTGTCACTCATTATGATTATGAGATATGGCGGATGGATGTGAAGGCGACTTTCACGAGAGGAAATCTACCCGAGGATGTGTATGACACAACCTGAGGGCTTCACTTCCATCGATGGCGAAAAGGTATGCAAGCTTCAGAAATCCATGTTTGGATTGAAGCAAGCATCCAGGAGTTGGATTATCCGTTTTGATGAGTCAATCAAAGAGTTTGATTTCTCATAAAATCCGGATGATCATTGTGTGTATAAGAAGGTTAATGGGACTGCAATCGTATTCCTTGTGTTGTATGTAGATGACATACTGTTACTAGGAAACGATGTCTCTATGCTGCAATCAGTTAAAATTTGGTTGTCCAATCAATTTGCGATGAAAGACCTTGGTGAAGCAACTTATATCCTAGGGATATAGCTTTATAGAGATAAATCAAAAGGTTGCTTGGTCTTTCACAATCATCGTACATAGATGAGATGCTAAAGAGGATTAGCATGGAACAATGCTATGTACGAGGCCCGATGTATCGTATGCTCTAAGTGTTACGAGCAGATACCAATCGGATCCTGGTGAGGGTCACTGGGTGGTTGTCAAGAATATCCTCAAGTACTTGTGAAGCACTAAGGATGTTTTCTTGATCTTTGGAGATGGAAATCTCCAAGTGAGCGCTGCATTCAGATGCTAGTATTTAATCGATAAGGATAATTACGAATCACAATCGGGTTATATACATTCACACCGAATAGCGTGGCGGTCGATTGGAAAAGTTCAAACAAGAGAGGACTACCGATTCATCAACTGAGGCAGAGTACATTGCCGCATGAGATGCATGAAGGAAGCGGTTTGGATCGAAGTTCATTCTTGAACTTGATCCGGTCCCTACCGTGATGGGCCCATAGGATTGTATTGTGATACAATGGGGCTAGTCTTGTGCAAAGGAACCAAGGTCTTATCGACGATCCGAACTTCGTGCTTAGCCGATTCGGAGATCATTAGTCGAGATGATATCCTCGATAGAGAGAATTCCCACGAGCAAAGTGTTGTTTGTTCCGCTGACAAAGCCATTGTCACGGGAGAATTGTGATTCTCATGGACTCGCTTATGGTATTAGATACTAAGGCGATTGACTTTAGGTCAAGTGGGAGATTTGTAAGTGATAAGTCGATTGTACCATGTGTAAGTCGACTTACACATGTTCGATGCCGATAAGTCGACTTGTTCATTGGATAAGTCGACTTATTCAAGACGATCTTGTTTATTTGTGCCCTAAAGGCAATCCCTTTAGCGTTTTTATTCAAAGTCGGTAGCGGACTTTATGAATAAATAAAGAAAAGGCTTTATTCATTAATTTGATATTCATAAACATTGTTTATGAATTGATTGAATCTTTAATCGAATTAGTGAAGTCCATGATATATGACATAGCATGAAGGAAATTATGATGTGTTCATACTCACGAGATTCCTATAATGTGCAATTATGTCAAGATCTAAATTCTCCTAGTCATAGGATTAATGAGACCGACATCATTAATCCGGATAGACTAACACATGTCATATTCCTTGATTGGATCAAGCGGTGGATCTCGAAACCGTAAATATGAGATATTTAGAATTGACATGTGGATGCTTACTAGCGGTAGTAAGTTCATTGGATGACACGCCATGAGATCATCACATGGATATCTTATCTAAGTGTCGCCGATAATCTCATCATAGCAATGGTGCAAGTATCCTTAGACTTGAGGTACTCGAGGATATCTTGAATCTTGATCACGTGCTGACTCCATTCCTTGTTGCCTTCGGAGGTAACTCATAGGGTGGTGCTTGGGTGCGACTTGAGGTATTCAAGATAATTGAGTAGCCAATAAAGGATTCACCACGGATTAGCGTAAGAGATACCCACGGCCTCTTGTCGGGATCATTACTAAGGTGGCCGGATGTATGTCATGAAGAGTGTCTTCATTGACATATAAAGTAATGAGTCCTGTGACGAGAACCGATATCACTTAGGCTAGACTCGGTCTAGTGAGAGTTGACACTGACCATACTCATAACCAAGTGGGGTATAGGATGGTGAAAGGACGAATTGCACGATAATTGTCATGGAAGGGTTTGTGATCGGTTCGTGATGAATACATCAAACCGATTACTTTCCGGTCAATTAGGGGTCATGATGTGTTGCTAGATACGCTCATGACTTGCTCGGATTAATTGTTAATCTAAGTGGCCAACATAACCGGAGCCTAAAGGGTCACACGATAAGAGTGTTTCAGAGAATCAAAATAGTAATTGGACCGAGTTCCAATTATGGAGACGATTAGATTAAATGGATCCCAATGGGATTGGGATATGTCGATGAGATCGCGACATCAATATTGCTAAGATAGGTTTCGAGGTTGTTTATTGACATCGGTCCCTGGGTATACAGTAGGACCAACCCAGCTTGATGGACCTCTTAGTAATTATATATATGTTAATTAATTAAGTAATTAATTAATTAAATCATATATATAAAGACATGTGCGTTGGATGGAGGAAGGAAGAGATAAAGCTTTGACTTTTCAAAGCTTTATATTTTATTACTTTATGAAATGAGTGGCTATTAAGCCACACACTTGGCATAAGCTTATGGAATCTTTTAAAGAGTTAAAAGAAACATAAATGAAGGCCAAGAGGTGGTGATCGACGGTGGCTTAATGGGAGAGGAGGTTTTGGAAGCTTAAGAGTTAAGCTTTCCTTTGAAAATGGGTTTCATGTCTTCTTCTTCAAGCCATCATCGATTCTCTTCTTCTCCAAGCACAAGGTTTCAACATTCTCCTTGACTCTCCGGAGCGGGTAGGTCTAGCAGCCTTTAATGTTTAGCTATTCCCGTCAAAGGGTTTGACTTCGCTTAGATTTTCGATCTCTGCGTGGATCACCTTTAGAGATAGTCTCTTTTGGCTATTTAGGTTGATGTCTTCATCGGATACCAAGATCCGGGTTTGGGAAAGTCCCGGGAATAAAATTTTTATTTTCCTACACAGACGTCACGTAGGACATCGGGCATGTGACCCATCGGGGAGGGGTTCCAACACTTATGGTATCAGAGCCTTCGGTTGTAGGTTCGGGTAGAAAGAGAAATGTAGGGTTTTTGTGGATGTGTTTGAAAGTAATTTATGTGTATTGTTGTGTTATTTTACATTGTTTTAAAGGCTTTTGAATGTATATTTTGCATGAATTTTTGCATAAACTAAAGTGTTCGAAATATTGTGAAAATTGTTTTTACATGCACTAAGATTTTCACTGGTTTTCTTTTGAAGAATTAATATGCCACGTCGGGGTAGAACCCGGGACTCGATCTCGCTCAAGTTCTCGCCAGGAGTACAGATGAGTCTCATGTCCCACAGATCTGAGGACACATTCACTCCATACCGAGGGCACCTAGTGTGCAACCCGAGAGAGCCTCCTCCTCCTCCTCCCATCTTGTGTGTCGGTTATGGACCCTAAGTTTTCCGTGCCTTTGCCTGAGCTTTCACTTTTGCCATGGGTTAAGGGTCTCAAGCTTCCATGCCGATTTCTAATGTGAGAGGTGGATGCAGTTTGATAAGCTGCGGAAGTTCGAGCGGTGGACTTTCATGGTACCACCAATCCCAAGAAGCGAGTCTTGGTTGAAGAGGACGAGAGAGTCCCAGTGCGATGAAATGTTACGATGATGAGAAGTCGAGTATGCTATTAGTTTATTGCAGAGTGATGCTCTCCATCTGTGGGAGTCGATCCCCAGAGCCAGTGTGCCACCAAGATTTCATGGAAGGATTTTGGAGAGTTATTTCGAAGAAGTATCTTTCCGGGTCTCATGCAGGACAAGGCCGGGAGTTTCTTAATTTGACTCGAGAGAGATGATCATTCACGACTATGGCGGAGATTCACCTAGTTGTCCGTATGCATTTCATATTGTGGCGATGAGGAAGATAAATGCAGGAAGTTTGAGGAGGCCTTCACAGGCATCAAAGAGAAGGTTATATTGCATAATTACGTGATTATCGGTGGTGGTGGATCTGCCTCCAGCCGAGAAGCCGGAGAATATCGAACGTGATGTCGATTAGGAAGAGAAAGTAGAGAGCGGTCATTCAGGAGAGGGGGTCTGATCGGTGTGACAGGTGGGTGGAAGAGTGCGGACTTCGAGTCGTGGAGGCAATGAGTAGCCCTCAATGAGCGCATAGATTGAGCGAGTCATTCTGAGGTTCCTCGGTGGGAGAAGCAATGACAGAGAGAACCAGAACCAGATTCCTCCGTGTCAACATTGTGGGCACCCGCGACGGGAGAGTGTTATAGGTATCGGTGCTGTTTCAAGTGTGGGAGAAGGGACACGAGAATCGAGAGAGTGCCTCGGATGATCGGAGGAGAAGGATCTCACCTCGGACTCAGAGGAGAGTGGAGATAGTGGGGACCGCACCAAGATCTGGGTAGCGATTACAGGTCGGTCACTGAAGCCCAATCTGTCGGGGAGACCGAGAGGGCAAGCACAGGCCGAGTTTTTTGCTATGACTCGTGAGGAGGCTGCGGCCGGAGGTTATTCTTGGTATGGCTCGGCTCTTTCATTCTCGCCGTATGTTACATTTGATTACGGTATCACCCATTCCTTTGTCTCTGCTAGTATGATATTGCACAGTATGATATCGTTCTATTGGATGATTTTACTGCTTGTTAGTACTCCGTTAAGAAGGAATGTCATCGTGAGTCGATCTTTCGAGATTGTGAACTTATTATTGATGGATCTAGTTTGGTAGTAGATCTGCTACCTCTAGATCTGAAGGGTTAGATGTGATCGCCGGAATGGGCGTGATGGAAAAGTATAAGCGAAGCTAGATTGTAGTAAAAAGGAAGTTGAATTTGATGCAGGGAGAGGGTCGAAAGTGGTTTCGGAGGAGATAGAAAGTTGACACCGCCAAGGCTTGTTTCAGCTTTGTTAGCTGACAGACTGATGGGGAGAGGCTGTGAAGCCTTCTTGGCGTGTGTTTTGGATACCAGTGTGTAGGAGAGTAAGGTGGAGGATATTCCCATTGTGAGGGAATTTCCTGATGTGTTTCCTGAGGAGTTGCCTGGTTTGCCGTGAGCAGCTGGAGGATCTTTTAGAGAAGGGGTTCATTAGGCCGAGCACCTCACCTTGGGGTGCACCGGTCTTGTTTGTTAAAGAAAGATGGAACTTGGCGAATGTGCATTGATTATAGGAGGATCAATAAGGTGACGATGAAGAACAAGTATCCTCTGCCTCGGATAGATGATTTGTTTGATCACCGCGAGGGCAAACGGTCTTCTAAAATTGATCTCGTGTCCGCTACCATCAACTCGAGGATTAAGGAGTCGATGTGAGCAAGGCGACCTTGAGACACGGTATGGCCATTATGAATTCTTAGTCATGCCTTCGGATTAACCAATGCTCCTGTTTGCTTTTATGGATCGATGAGCAGGGGTCTTTAAGGAGTTTTGGATCGGTTTGTTATCGTGTTTATCGATGACATTCTGATATATTCCAGAGTGAGGAGAACATGAGAGCACTTGAGAATTGTATTGCAGAGGTTGAGGAGAGAGAGTATGCCAAATTCACGAAATGTGAATTTTGGCTTCAGGAAGTGGTCTTCTTGGGTCACATTGTTTTACGAAAGGGGTGCATGTGGATCCCAAGAAGATTGAAGTATAGTAAATTGGCATGCTTCGACAACGATGGATTGAAGTGAGAAGTTTTACGGGTTTGGCGGGCTATTATCGGAGATTTGTGGAGGGTTTCGATGATTGCCACTCCTTTGACTAAGCTATTGAGAAAGAACTATAAGTTTATGCAGGTGATGAGTGCCAATGAGTTTTGAGGAACTGAAGCATAGATTGACTAGTGCTCCATTAAAGCTTTACCCACGAGAGAGGAGGTTATCTTGTATATAGTGATGCTTCGGGAAGGGGTTAGGATGTGTGCTTATGCAGGAGATAAGGTGATAGCATATGCCTCACGGCAGCCTAAAGCCTTATGAGATGAACTATCCGACCCATGATCCGAGTTAGCAAATGTGGTCTTTGCTTTGAAGATCTGGAGACATTATTTATATGGAGTGCAAACCAGATCTTCAAAGATCACAAAGTCTCAAATATCTGCTGAGTCGAAGGAACCGAATTTGAGATGAGGAGATGGATTGAATGCTCAAGGATTATGACACATTGATTGAGTATCATCGGGTAAGGTCAATGTAGTTGCAGATGCCTTGAAGCGGAAGTCTTCCATAGCCTATGTGCATAAAGGTGTACTTGCCGCTATTGGAAGAGATGGCTAAGCTTCGAGGATTAGTTTGAAGCGGGAAGAGTCCGATTGCATGATTGCTACTTTCGAGTAAGACCGATCCTCGAGAGAAAGTGAGAGAGTTGCGATTCGGGATCCCGAGTTGAGTAAGGCTGCGGGAAGAGGTGCGAGAGGATAAGGAGTGCGATATGGTGCTTTGAATGATGATGGACTCTGACGACCGTGGAATAGGCTCTGTATTCACGATGTCAAGGAGGTTAAAGATGAGATTACGGATGAGGTGCACAATGCACCTTATGTTATGCACCCAGCAAAGACCGGGATGTACAGAGGAATCTCGGGGAACATTTCGATGGAGAGGTATGAAGAGGATGTGGTGAGTATGTGAGTAAGTTATCCGGTGTGTCGCAAGTCAAGGTGAACATCGTGCACCTTCAGCCAATTGAGGCCATTATCCATTCTGAGTGGAAATGGCGGAGAGTCACTATGGATTTTCGATGGGATTGCTTAGACCCGATGGGAGGCATGATGCCATATGGGTGATAGTGGATAGATTGATGAAATCAGCCCATTTTCTGGCAATCAGACGGACAGATCCTCTGCATGTGTTAGCCAAGAAATATATTGATGAGATTGTGAGATTGCATGGGATCCCGGATTCGATTGTATCTGATCGGGACCCTCGCTTTACTTCAAGATTTTGGGGCAGTTTGCAGGAGGCTATGGGCACTAAGTTGAGTTTCAGCACTGCTTTCCATCCTCAGACCGATGGTCAGTTTGAGAGGACCATACGGACTCTCGAGGGAATGCTCAGGGCTTGTGTGATGGATTTTAGAGGAGCATGGGATGAGCACTTGCCTTTGATCGAATTTGCATATAATAATTAATTATCATTGAGCATTCAGATGGCTCCTTATGAGGCTCAGATGGGAGGAGATGTAGGACTCCAGTGTGTTGGGATGCCGAGGGGACAGGGAGACTTTGGATCCAGAGATGATCTGAGATGACCGTTGATAAGGTCAATTTGATTAAGCACAGTGAAGGCGCCTCAGACAGATGAAGAGCTATGAGGATGCTCATAGGAAAGAGATGGAGTATGAGGTCGGCGATAAGGTGTTTCTTAAGACTTCTCCGTGGAAAGGGATTACGAGATTGACGAGAAAGGGTAAGTGAGTCCGAGGTGCGTGGGACCGTATGAGATTCTGAGAGGATTGGTCCATTAACTTACTGAGTTAGCCTTACCTCCCTAATTATCGCAGATTCATGATATTTTTCATGTTTCTATGCTAAGGAGATATCGATCAGATCCTTCTCATGTCATTCAAGCTGATGAAGTTCAATTGAGTAATGACTTGAGTTATGAAGAGCTTCCAGTGCAGATCTTGGATACCAAAGAAAAGGTTTTAAGGAACAAGACTGTTCAGTTGGTAAAAGTTTTATGGAGGAATCATTCAGTGGAAGAGGCCACGTGGGAGCCATTGGAAGCTATGAAGGAAAAGTATTCCCATCTCTTCAGTGATTCAGGTACGAATTTCGAGGACGAAATTCTTGTAAGGGGGGGAGAATGTTGGGCCCCGATTCGCTTAAAGCACGTTTACTTTGTTTTGTGGTTTAGATCGATTTTGGAATTTTTAGTGTTTAGTTCATAGAAATTAATTGGAGGAATTTAGTTAAAATTATAATTTGAATAAGTTGTTAGAATTAGAATGGAATAATATGGTGTAGGACCAATTAGAAAATTTGATTAGGTTTTAAGGCTTAAAAATTAGGAGATGGGCTTTTAGCCCTTTTAAATGTTCTTTAATAAAGAAGGAAAGAATTAAAAATGAAAAAAAAAAGAAGGAAAGCAAGTGATGGTCGTATGAATGTGAGAAGGGAATGAAAATAGCTTGTATATGGTGACTTAAGTGAAACTACAATGTTTTAGTATAGGTTTTAAGTGAGAAAGACTTGTTCTTTAGGCTTTCTAACTAGAAACTTCCGAAACTCTCAAGAGAAGAGAGATTTTTCAAATTTATAGAGAAAGAGAAAGGATTTTTCGGTTGAAGAAGAAGAAGAGGAAGAAGAAGAAGAAAGTGAAGCTTAGGTTTTCATGTGTTGGAAAAGAGATTTAAGAGTTTTATTCAAGAAGGAATTGGAAAGAAGGAGTTTAATCTTCCTTGGAAACAAAAGAGAATTTCGTGGGTTTTGTCCTAAGTAAGGATTTTCAATTTCTTTGAGTTATTTAGGTTGGTTTTAGTCTAAATAGCTTAGTTAAGGTATGGGTTAAGTTAGGTAGGAGTTAATTCAAGTTTTCCTATCCTTAAAATTGTCGATTTTGATATCCTATGTTCTTATGGGATAATTATGCTTAATGAAGGTGAATTAAGACAATTGGAGGAAGAGCGAGGCCATTTGACCATCCTACAAGCTAAAGGATTTTAAGGTGGGTAATTCTTTAATAATTGAGTTGATAAGTATATTACCGTCTTTATAATAAATTGAATTAAGATGTTAAAATGACTTAGAAATTTTGTAAGAATTGTTCTTGATGATGTTTTGAACTTGTATGTGATATTCTTGCTTATGAATTTATGTAGGAATGGTTGGTTTAACGATTTGTTAAGTGAAAACAATAAAAACTGTGATTTCTAAAAAGATCGTCGCTTTGGGCAATTTATGTGGCCCTGAATTTGTGAATGCCGGTAGAGGCGCTTGTTTTGAATTGAGTGAACTATATGTGCTATCTTTGGATTTGGGGTGGTCCTTCCGAGTCGTGCACCTTGCCTATTATAGCTTCTCCCTTTTTGCTTGCTAGTGGTCGTGGAGTTCCTCTTAAGACTCTATTCTTCACGACTATACATGACGCTTCATGAAATGTGTCGTTAGATTCTGCTTTGGATCCACCCAATCATATTTCGTGCTATGTGATTGGTTGAATTGTAAAGTCTTGATGTGACAACTTTGTAAAATGATTTTGAGAAATGTGACGTTGTTTGAAAATGAGTAAATGATGGTTTTGCTTATTGCTTATTTATTAACCTATTACCCACGGAGCCGTCGAGCTTACCCCCCATTTCCCCTCCACAGGTGTCGAGCGAGAAACCGAGTCACCGCATCGGGATTGAGGCAACTCCGATGCAGTTTTACTTTTGAAGTTGTATTTGAAGTTATGTTTTGAGAAAATAGGCTTTAGGTTGCATTTTGGACTTTTATGTAATTTTTACTACTTTTGATGTAATCGGGCCAAAATGCCCTCTAAAGCCTTGTATGAACTTAATTCCACATGATTGTATGAGTTTTGGATTTAAAATATATCTTGTGTTTGTTTCTGGAAAAAGTATTGTTGTATGGTTGAAAATGACAAAAGAAGAAAGAATGAAATGTGTAGATTTATAGTTTGGAAATAAGTAGATACTTAGGAGTGAGATTGCTCTTTAGTTTGAGAAACGTTTAGAAGCCTAGGAGTGTGTTGCTGCTATTGTATATTGAATTCTTATGCAGGTTGATGAATCGAATTGAAAATTTGGGTTAGATGTAAATCAGGGGAGGTGCTGTCCAATTTTCCAGAAATTGGGCAGCAACTTCCATTCAGTTTTAGAATGGCTTAGAGCTGGAATGGGTTTGGATGGTCTTCTTAAAGAATGTAGAGCATGATTAGAGCTTTCCAACGACATAAAATTTGTCCCAATTGGACTTAAGATGAAAAAGTTATGAGAATGGAAAGGTTTTAGCTATTGTTCATGAGGGACTGAAATTTTGCAGCAACTTCGGAGGGACTTTTCATTCAATTAGAGACTGATTTGATTTTTGATATCTTCATGAAAAATGTAGATTATCTTTCTACCTTTAAAATGAGGTATGATTTGCAGTTATTGGAGTTAGGAATCAAAAGTTATGAGCTTTAGAAGTTGACAGTTACTGTTTATACAAGCAAAATTACTGTTCCATTGGTTAGTTTATAGGCTGAAACTTCACGTAGGTTTTTCCCCTCTTTAATGATCGAATTGATTTTTGTTCTCTTCGTGAAACTTGTAGAGCTTCTTTTTATCTTTCCAACGAGGTATAATGTATCATTTTTAGACTTGTGTGCTAAGGGATATGAATTTTCAAATTTCAGACTTTGTGTAGGAAATTGTGTTTTTGGGCTGAATCTTTGAAACCAAATATGATTATATTAATGGCTGAATTAGCTTTTAAATCCTTCTAGGAAGTTGTAGAACTCCCTTTTATCTTTCTAATAACACTAAGTTTGTGAAGTTTCGATTTCGGGATGAAGAATTAGACTTATTCGTAGTAAAAGGGCTATTTCAGATTTTCTAAAAAAAAAAAATTATTAAAATTATTTGCTTTGCTCCTCGCACTAGCGAGGAACGCAAAATTTTTTTTTTTTAATTTCTAAATTTTCTAAAATCATACATAAAGCCATTTTTCTTAGTTTTTACGTCTTTCCTCCGTTTGACCTCCGATTTTAACGATTTTTGAAGCATTAGATTACTAAAAGAAAATTTTATACCCTTTTAGTAAAGTGAGAGTTTCGGTTTTAGTCGGAAGTTACGGATAAGATTAAAGTTTAATCAATTGTGTGATTGGACGGATATAAATCCGTTTTTAGGCGATTTTGTGATCTATAAAGATCGGATTGAGGCGATTTTGATTCTATGTAACCAAGAGATGTGAAATTTCATTTAGCTAAGAATTTGGATTTAGTTATGGGCCTAAGCAGATTAACTTTATTGGAGGAAAATTAGGATAAAATCATCAAGTTTTGTTGGGATGACGTTAAATTAAGTTCATTTCGAGGTTTCCTTCGTGGTGAGGAATCCTTCCCCCGTGAGGTGCGGCGTCGCAGACGTCACGTAGGACATCGGGCACGCGACCCATCGGGAGGGTTTCAACATAATGATATCTAGCAACACATCATGACCCCAATTGACCGAAAGTAATTGGTTTAACGAATGAATCTATATTCATCATGAACCATATCACGAACCTTTCCATGAACAATTACGGTGCAATTCGTCCTTTCACCATGCTATACCCCACTTGGTTATGAGTATGGGTAAAGTGTCAACTCTTACTAGGCGACTACGTCAAATCTAGTCCAAGTGATTTCAGTTCTCGTCCTGGGACTCATTACTTAATATGTCAATGAAGACACTCTTCAGGACATATGTAATCTGATCAGAAATTTCCAAGTAATGACCCTGACAAGAGGCCATGGGTATCATCTTCTGCTATCACAGAAGTGGTGAATCCTCTATTGGCTACTCAATTTCCTTCGAATACCTCAAACTATACCCAAGCACCACCCTACGAGCGACCTTTATAAAGCAACAAAGAATGGAGTCAAAGCACATAATTAGTATCTAAGATATCCTTGAGTATCTCAAGTCTAAGGATACTTGCACCATTGCTATGATGAGATTATCACTGACATTAGAATAGGACATCCATGTGATGATCTCATAGCAGGTCATCCAATGTACTTACTACCTCTAGTAAGCATCCACATCTCAACCCTAAATATCTCATATTTACAGTTTCTGAGATCCACTGCTTGCCCAAATCAAGGAGCTTGAGATGTGCTAGTCTTTCCGGATTACCGATGTCCAGTCTCAGTAATCCTATGACTAGGGATAATTTAGATACTGACATAATTGCACATGATAGGAATCTCAGTAGTATGATCACATCATAATTTCCTTCATGCTATGTCATATATCAAGGACTTCATTAATTTGCTTATATATCAATATCCATTCATAAATAATGAACATCAAATTAATGAAATATGCCTTTCTTTATTTATTCATAAAGTATGTACACAACTTTGTACAAAACGCGCTAAAGGCGATTGCCTTTAGGGCACTACTCTAACAAAATCTCCCACTTGACCTAAAGCCAATCACCTTGATATCTAATACCATAGGCGAGTACATGAGAATCAAAGCTCTTCTGTGACAATGGCTTTGTCAACGGATCAGCAATATTCTGCTCTGTGGGAATTCTCTCTATCTGCACATCACCTCGACCAATGATCTCCCTGATCAGGTGATATTTGTGGAGTACGTGTTTGGATCGTTGATGAGACCTTGGTTTCTTCGCCTACGCAATAGCCCCATTGTTGTCACAATACAACTGTATGGGCCCATCACTGCTAGGAACCACACCAAGTTCAGTAATGAACTTCTTGATCCAAACAGCTTCCTTTGCTACGTCTGAAGCGGCAATGTACTCTGCCTCGGTCGTTGAATCGACAGTTATCTCTTGTTTGAAACTCTTCCAACTGACCGCCCCGCCGTTCAGTGTGAATACATAACCTGATTGGGATTTAGAATCATCCTTATCAGATTAAAAACTGGCATTTATATACCCACTCACCTGGAGATTTCCATCTCCATATATCAAGAAAACATCCTTAGTCCTTCGCAAGTACTTGAGGATATTCTTGACAGCCACCCAGTGACCCTCACCAGGATCCGATTGGTATCTGCTCGTAACACTTAAAGCATATGATACATCGGGTCTCGTACATAGCATAGCGTACATGATAGATCCTACCGCAGATGCATACGGGATCATATTCATGCGCATCCTCTCATCTTGTGTCCTAGGACACATAGATTTCAAGAGTGTTATCCTATGATTCACGGGAAGGTACCCTCTCTTGGATTGCTCCATGCTAAACCTCTTCAGCATCTTGTCTATGTACGTTGATTGTGAAAGATCAAGCAACCTTTTTTATCTATCTCTATAGATTCTTATCCCAAGGATATAAGTTGCTTCACCAAGGTCTTTCATGGAAAATTATTTGGACAACCAAATCTTCACTGATTGTAGCATAGAGACATCGTTTCCTAGTAATAATATGTCATCTACTTATAGCACAAGGAATACGATTGCAGTCCCATTAACCTTCTTATACACACAGTATTCATCCGGATTTTGTGAGAAACCAAATTCTTTGATTACCTCATCAAAACGGATATTCCAACTCCTAGATGCTTGTTTTAATCCATAGATGGATTTACGAAGCTTGCATACCTTTTCGTCATCATAGGAGGTGAAGCCCTCGGGTTGTGTCATATACATCCTCATTAGATTTCCATTTAGGAAAGTTGTCTTCACATCCATTTGCCATATCTCATAATCATAATGAGTGGCAATGGCTAGGAGTATCCGAATGGATTTAAGCATTGCTATTGGGCTGAAGGTCTCATCGTAGTCAACTCTTTGTCTTTGACGAAAGCCTTTAGACACAAGCCTTGTTTTATAGGTAATTACATTACCATTCATGTCGGTTTTCTTTTTGAAAACTCATTTACACCCTATGGGTTTTATTCCTTCGGGTGCCTCAACCAAAGTCCATACTTGGTTTTCATACATGGAATCCATTTCAGACTTCATGGCTTGAAGCTATTTCTCAGACTCTGAACTCTTCAGAACCTCTTTATAGGTGGTAGACTCATCATCTTCTATGAGCAATACGTCATTCTGTTCATTCATGAGAAATCCATATCTCTCGATTACAGAGCGTATCCTCGTGACCTACAAATTTCGTGTGTTGTAGAAGGTTGAATCACACTTCATCGGTATGAGTCACGGTTTGAGTTCGAACGAGTTGATCTGCGTCATTAGAGCATCTTGAACTTCTTCAGTTCAATTTTGCTCCCACTGTCTTCTTGTAAAAGAAACTCTTTCTCTAAAAGACAGATACTTGAAACAAACACCTTTTGTTCCTCGTCAGGTAAATTGATATCCCATTTTTCTTTAGGATATCCTACGAACAAACACTTGTCGACTTTGCATCAAGTTTATCTGACTGTATCCGCTTCACATAAGCAGGACAACCCCAAACTTTCGAATGAGTAAGATAGGGTTTTTTGTTAGTCCACATCTCATATGGAGTAACATCAACTGTCTTTTATGGAACTCTGTTTAGCAAGTAAACAGTTGTCTCGATTGCATACCTCTAAAAGGATTTTGGTAACTTTGCAAAGCCCATCATTGATCGTACCATGTCTAACAAGGTTCGATTTCTCCTTTCAGCCACACCATTATCTTTGTGGTGTACGCGGAGTCCATTGAGATAAAATCCCATTATCTCTGAGATAATCCAAAAATTGTTGGTCTAAGTATTTCCCACCACGATCAGATCGCAATGTCTTGATACTTTTCCCAAGTTGGTTTTCTACTTTATTTCTGAATTGTTTGAACTTTTCAAATGCTTGATTTGCATCTCATCGAGATCTGTACCTATATCGAGAATAATCATCGATAAAGGTAATGAAGTAAAGACAACCACTTAGCATGGATGGACATCGGACCACATACATCTGAATGTATTAGGTCTAATACTCCAGTCGCTCGTTCACCCTTTCCCTTAAAGGGTAACTTAGTCATCTTGCCTAATAAATAAGATTCACATGTGTCATATGATTCATAATCAAATGACCATAAACTTCCACTCTTATGGAGCTTAGCTATGTATCTCTCATTTATATGGCCAAGGCGACAATGCCATAAGTAAGTTGATTTTAAATTATCTCGTTTATGTCTTTTCGTGTCATTGACATTCATAATTGGATGTGACATATCTAATATGTAAATTCCATTGCATAATGTACCAGTATCATAAAGCATTCCATTCAAACTAATAGAACAACCATTGTTACTAAAAATCAAATGAAAACTAGCTCTATTTAAACAAGAAACAGACAGTATTTTCTTTGTTAATACAGGTACAAAATAACATTTATCCAATTTAATTACAAGCCCACTGGGGAGTGAAGGTAAGTACTTACTTACTTATGACAACTCTTGCTCCATTTCTACACGCAGTTCTATCTCTCCCTTCACGAAATGTCTCATCGTCCCAGAGGCCCCATATCATTGCATATGTGAGCCACAACCGGTATCTAATACCCATATGTTATGGTCGAAGCAGTATTAACCTCGATGACAAACATACTCGAAGAAGTCGAGGCATATGATGCCTTCTTTTGCTTCAATTCTTCGGATAGACTTTCTGCCCGCTTAGGTGGCGATCTTTGTGATGGAAGCAAGTTCCTTTTGGTGCAATTTCTTTGGTTTTCTTTTTGGTTGCGTTTCCTTTTGGTTTCTTAGACCTTTTCTTCTTCAATTTCTTTTTCTTGGAACCAGAAGAAGAAGAGTCCACTACTGAGCACCGCCTTTGCTATCCTTCTTGATAGATTGCTCTGCTCTTGGCTTGATTGATCAACTCGGGGATTGTCGTGGATATTTGGTTCATCCGATAGTTTAACACAAACTGTGAATAACTATCAGACAATCCAACTAGAATTAAGTCAACACTTAATTCTTAATCCATAACAAAACCTAAGACAGCCAACCTCTCAATATACCCATTCATCTTGATGCATCTTGCACTGCAGATGAACCTGGATTCATCTTAGTAGTGAAGAGTAGCCTCGAGGTCTCGAACCTTTTAGACCGAGCTTGCTCATCAAACAGCTCCCTAAGATGAAACACTATGGTATTAGCATCCATAGACTCATCTTTATTCGACTCTGGTGACATCGAGGCGAGCATAATACGGTAGCCATATCACCATCTTTAAGATGCTTCGATATACTTTCGATCCTCATCGAAGCATCGATGGCAGTGGATCGGGAAGTGAAACATCTAGGACATATCCAGTTCCTCGGATACGAGACCAATTCTCGATTTCTCGATAATCAAGAAAATTTGGTCCGTTAATTTGTTTGATTTCATTAGTGAGCTCAAATTCACTTTGGAAGTCATCTTGATCAACCTAAAGAGAAGAGAAAGAATGTTAGAATAGAATTACATGCGTGATCATAAGGACTTGCATGACATGCATATAGCTCCCACTAGTTTCAAAGAATCCATAACCCTCGTAGACGAATCCAAGAAACATTATGACAAAATGTCTGAGTGGGTCGATATCCGACATTACTAAAATGACCTTGAGTTTACCCAACAAGCCACCTTAGGTCAATCGGTAGGTATCGGTCATATCAATTGCATTATAGATATCCGACATTACTAAAATGACCTTGGGTTTACCAACAAGCCACCTTAGATCAATCGGCGGTATCGGTCATACCGATTACATCTTAGGTGCAATTATCGACTAGTGCTATCAACTCGTGATGTATGCACACACATTGGGTTATCAACTCTTGATGCGCGTACATCTGATGTACACTACCCAATTTTGCCTTTGTCCACGTTGACCTTGAGTTTACTCAACAAATCAACGCTTCTAGTGAAAACCGACCCATTAATCTGAAAATCTTATTTCTATGGTTCGAACATATCCGTATAGAGTCAGCTTGGGTTTACCCAACAACCCAACTCTATAAGAACTCTGGTTCTTCCCATATTAATGGAAGGCGTTAGTTTTCATATTATTTGTGAGGGATTTCAAACTCCGGTATCATCCAAGCTGTAGGATTATAGTCACCATGACTATATGGAATGACTTAGGGCATTTGATCAATCGCATTGAGTGTATACCTAAAATCATCCATCATCCCACCTTTGCATGTTGTAAGTCGACTTGTCTGAACATGCAAGTCGACTTTTGCAACTGTAAGTCGACTTATGCATGTGTAAGTCGACTTATGCTATTGTGTACGTACAAATCGACTTATACCATTGTGCAAGTGGACTTGTGATCTTAATGCGTGCAAATCGACTTATACCATTGTGCAAGTGGACTTGTGTATATGACAAGTCGACTTATGCTGTGTAAAATCGACTTACTGAAATACAAATCGACTTATGCATGTGTAAGTGGACTTATATATGTGGAATTGCTTTCTAATCGGCTAATTTCTCAATCTGTGCAGTTCAAATTCACAATACCAAGTGTAATACACTTTACCTTGATGTACCAATGAAACACTTTCATTGTTGCTTACCATATATAGTCAAAGTATACATGAAAAACTTGAAATCGATGAATACACTATTATTCACTTAGATTTCCAAATAATTTTGTGAATATCAAACTATCACCATAAGTATCTCTAGGTAGTCTACACTTTATCAAGACTACTTCGGCACTGGTCACAAAATTTGTGATTGCCAAAACAATCAAGACAACGAAATACACTAACGAGACGCTAATGTGACATATTTGACATCCGAAAATTTTTGGAAACCCAATTTCAAGAAAATCAGTTTGGCAAGCATACAACATCAATGTAACATATTTTTAATCACATTAAAAATGATCCAAGGCATTGGAACTGAAAACTACACAATTAATCATTCCAAACAAAACAGCTCCAGCAACTTTTTCAAAACTGCCAAGCTCTGTGTTTTTCTTGAAAAACTCATTGAAACAATTTCAATAAATTCTGAGAAAATTGAAGAGGTTACAATATGTTCACAACATACTCCATGAATTTGTTCAGGATTTATTTCCATCAAAAACTAAACCAACCTCAGCAACAAAGCCAATGTAGAATCTGTGTTCCTCAACACAGTTATTCCCAGCAGCACACAATAAATTCTCAAATAAATAGTAAATCACCATGAAAACATTTTTCCATCCTCATAGACATTCATAAACATCTTAGAGACATGTCGGTGAAAGAAAATCTGAAAAAACTATTTTCTAAAATTTATTCTCGAATTTACAAGTAAGCCTGTTCATTGAATGTGCACAAACACAGCAACCAGAACGTTAGGGAATAAATTAGCAAAATCATATCAAATCACATTGATAAATTCCGAGTTTCCACAAACATATGCAACAACATCTTGTGAACATATCTGGGCAAGAAAATTTCGAAAAACAATATCGTTATACTGAATTCGAATTTGACATTTACAACATGCATCATCGTCACAAGCAATAGGCAACTCCGACCTAGTCATGATTTCTTCATTATATACGACACAAGTGGCTCTGATACCACTGTAGGAAAATCCCCGTGTGAGCATCACATGCCCACGGTGCGGAAAAACAAAAAATTTTTGTTCCGGGACCTTCCCAAAAGCCAGGATCCATGTGACTATATAACAAAGTCAAACCAAAACGACCAAAGGAGACCGTCTCTAACGGTATCCACGCAGAGATCGGAGAACCTAACCGGGACAAACCCTTTGACCCGGGAATAGCTATAACAAATTAAAGAGTGCTAGCTCTTACCTTTGCCCTTGGAGAGCTTGAGAAACGATGGAGAAGAAGTGGAGAAGATGAGAAACTTGAAGATGATCTTGATGAAAGATGAAGAGAGATCAAAGCCTTAGGATTTTAGAAACTCTTTGTCAAAACCCACGATTCTTTCTCTTGTCTTCAAAGCCAACGATCATCACCTCTTTCTCATCTTCCAATTTTGTCTTCTAATCATTAAATGGACTTGATGACAAAGCATAAAAGAAGAAGTTTCTAAAGCTTCTTCTCCTCTTCCACGTAAGGCTATATATATATATATATATTCTTTAATTAATTAACAATATATATATGTATATAAATGCTGAAGTGGTCCAGTCATACTAGGGTCGGTCCTACCGGCCTACCGGGTCCCAGTATGAAAAAACTACCGGAAACCTTTTTCAGCAATATCGATGTCACGATCTCATCAGGACATATCTCGATCTTATCGGGATCCATTTAATTCCATTGCTCTCCATTTATTGGATCTCTGTCTAAAACTATTTTACGAATTCTCCGAGTCACTCTTATGCGTGTGACCCATTAGGTTCTCGGTTATGTTGGCCACTTAGATCAACACTTAATCTGAGCAAGTCATGAGCGGTATCTAGCAACACATCATGACCCCCAATTGACGGGAAAGTAATTGGTTTGACGAATGAATCTATATTCATCATGAACCATATCACGAACCTTTCTATAGACAATTACCGTGCAATTCGTCCTTTCACTATGCTATACCCCACTTGGTTATGAGTATGGGCAAAGTGTCAACTCTTACTAGATTAACTACGTCAAATCTAGTCCAAGTGATTTCAGTTCTCGTCCTGGGACTCATTACTTAATATGTCAATGAAGACACTCTTCATGACATATGTACTCTGATAAGAGATTTTCAAGTAATGACCCTGACAAGAGACCACGGTATCATCTTACGCTATCACGAAGTGGTGAATCCTCTATTGGCTACTCAATTACCTTGAATACCTCAAAGCGTACCCAAGCACCACCTACGAGCGACCTTTATAAAGCAACAAGGAATGGAGTCAAAGCGCGAATCGGTATTCAAGATATCCTTGAGTACCTCAAGTCTAAGGATACTTGTACCATTGCTATGATGAGATTATCACGACATTAGAATAGGACATCCATGTGATGATCTCATAGCGGGTCATCGATGTACTTACTACCTCTAGTAAGCATCCACATCTCGACCTAAATATCTCATATTTACGGTTTACGAGATCCACTGCTTGCCCAAATCAAGGAGCTTGGGATGTGCTAGTATTTCCGGATTACTGATGTCGGTCTCAGTAATCCTATGACTAGGTGATTGAACCCAAGTTTAATATATAATTGGATACACTTTCATGGTTGTTAATGCACTTTTTGACTCTTAATTCATGATTTTTGTGCTTAAATTAGTTCCTCATAATGAGCTCTTTTAATTCATAATTTGTCGGTAAATTGTCATGATCGATATTAATTTCTCTATTATTTTCATGAGGACAATTGATCTGCAAATTGTTATGTTATATTGTAGGAGAAAGGAGTCGAAGGATCGGAAAATTCAACACGGCATGAAGTCCTTGAGGCGCGTCGCGGCGTGAACTAATCACCTCGCCAGCGGTGAAATGTAATTCCCACATCGCGCGCATCAACACAGATAAATGCGTCGCGGCGTCAACAATTCAACGCGTCGCGGCGAGCAAACCGGATCGTGCGTCGCGACATCCAGACATCTCGTCATGGCGAGCAAAGGCGAGCACCGTCGCGATGAATATTAATTTATCGTCGCGGCGTCTGATGGATACCCGAACTCCAAATAGAGATTTCTCTCACTGTACCGACCCAGCCCGTGACCTATCCTTTAAATCCTGCTGAATTAGGTTATCAACATCATCGGGAAGGGAGATCGACAAATAGCCAATAGAAGGGAGACGAGTGAAGGGAGAAGAAAGAAGAGAGGGGAGAGATTCACGGCCTCACCATCCAGGGTTCCTTGAGGTTCCACAGGTGAAATTCGAATAGGTTTTGTTATTCATTTTCACCGCCGCTCCATCGTGGTAGCTTGGATTCTTCACGAGTTGTGAAGTTTTCGGTTACAATGTGTGGTTAGGCATTCATTTTCTCTGAGACGCGATGATGGTGGAGTTCACCGAGCTTGAGGGAGTAGCAATCGTAGTTAGCTATGATTTATAAATGCCTAGGTTTAGGGTTTGTAATTTGTAGTGAAGCTACTTGATTATAGATAAATGTTTGACATTTAATGTGTTGTTTGGATTGGTAGATTACATTGTCACATTTAACTACATTGTTATGAACAACCGAGTTGGGGTTTATTGCTTTGTAGTTAGATTAGCAATTAGAGTTTAATTAAGTCTTTGAACAATGTAATGTTTTATGGATTTGTTTATGTAGAGCTTTGTGCTTTAATATATGAAGTCTCATATATATGGACTTGTGATCTTGTTGATTCTCTTTTATCTGCTAGTTGTGTTTGGTATTGAGTTGATGCTAGATTTTATTTTGACCCATTGCATTGGCAAATCTCTTTACTAAGATGCTTTTAACAAGGTTTTAAGCAATGGAGTTCATTGATTAAAACCTTGGACTTAAAGTTCCTTTAAGATTCTAGGTGCTCTTGAGAAATGGAGTCGAGAGTGACGAGTCCATTAATCACGACCCTAGACTTAAAGAGAGTCCTTTAAGGTTCATTATTCAAACTTAGTGATTTCTAATCCCATACACACTAAGATGAGCTTAACGGGATCTTGAGAATTGGAGTTCATTGATCAAGATCCGGTTTAAAGAATCCTTTAACGTTCTAGGGCTCGAGAGCACTAATGGGGACTTGAAAATGAAATCGAGAGTGACGAGTCCATCGATCAAGACCACTGGACTTAAAGTGAGTTCTTTAAGGTTTACCATTCACACTTAGTTTTGAGTGTGATAGCCAAAGCTTCGTTTTCAAGAGAATTTTATCACTTGTTTTAGTATTTCCCTTTTCTATTTTCAAAATCCAAAAATAATTGTTACATGCTTTTTAGTGTAGTTAATGTTTTCAAACAAGACCCCTTTTCCTTATTGATTTCACTTGCATTTTATGACATATAGGCTAGCTTAGGTCCATTTCATTAGGTTAGATTAAGTGAGGCGACCGAGGTTGCATCTATCTGCAATCTTGGAATTTATTATTTTGACGGTTTCCAAGGATCGATCTTAAGGTCGAATCGATGAAACCATGATCACTAGGGATAATTTAGATCTTGACATAATTGCACATGATAGGAATCTCGGTAGTATGATCACATCATAATTTTCTTCATGCTATGTCATATATCGAGGACTTCATTAATTTGCTTATAGATCAATATCCATTCATAAATAATGAACATCAAATTAATGAAATATGCCTTTCTTTATTTATTCATAAAGTATGTACACTGACTTTGTACAAAACGCGCTAAAGGCGATTGCCTTTAGGGCACTACTCTAACAAATTCTCCATAGCTGTTGTTGGACCCCGAACTTTTCTCAGATTTGTGAATTGTAATTTGACATTAAACGAGAAAATTGAGGTGACTTAGTCATGTGTAAAGGAAGAGAAAATTCATGAATTTGAATGATTGTATTTAAGGTTTGATGTGAACAATGCTAGTTTGAACAAATTAAGATGATAGGTTGATGTTAATACATGAAATGGGTGTTTTTTAGTTCAATGAAATTGATGTGAGGTTCTGAGTAAATTTTGTGTTGTATCATGGAATTTATTAGAAAAAGTTAAATGAATGAGTTGATTGAAATGGAGTTGAAGAGTATGAAATAAATAGTGAAAGAGTGAGAATTTGAAGAATTGAGAAAGTTTGACTTTTGGTCATAGAGAGTTGACTTTTTGATTTAGGTAAAATTGAGAAAAGATCTTCATGAAACTTGTAGTTTATGTTGAGATCTTTCTGTCACCATAAAGTTTGATATTTTTGATATCGGGAGTGAAAGTTATGATCAGTCAAAGTTAAGTATTTGTGAAAATTTTCATAAGTGTACATTTGGGTGTGTAATGTGATTTGAGGCAAATTGAGGACATATATGTTTTGAATTGAGTTCAATGATTTACATGAAATATATAGAAGATGATCCTAGCTTTTCAATAATGTATAATTTGTTATTCTGGTTATGGAATCTGGGAGATATGATATTATAAGTTTGGATGTGTTATAGGATGCCACATTTTTTGGCAGAAGTCTTGATCGAAAATTGACCTAGGTAGAGGTTGTAACTGCTTTTAAGTCCTACATGAAAGTTATAGAATATGTTTTGATCTTTCCATTGATGTAAAGTATGAAATTTTTGGAGCACGGAATAAGAAGTTATGAATTTTGGACATTTCGGTTATTTGTATGCAGCTTTGACTCCTCCTGTTTTTGTTATTTCGTTCCCAATCCGACCCCTTTTTTGATCTTTTTCTTATAATTTCTCCGTCCGACATCCGACTGAGTTAGTTTTTGAAGCGTTGGATTCCTAAGACAATGACCTACATCATAATGGAAAATTATGATTGTTCTGAGATTAAATTGAAAGAGATTGATTGAATCCAAGTGAGTTAAATCTTGAGCTGTAGAGATCCAATTAAGTTGATTCTTGTTTTTAAATAAATTAGAGACATGGGACTACAAGTTATCTAAAGGAATCGAATTTTTAATTCAGTCCCTAAGATTTTCAATTTCTGAACTGAAGTGTGAAAGTTATAAGAATATATAAGGGCAATTTGGGCATAATACTTAAGTCTAAGAGTTATAAGACTTATGTGGGAGGGCAAAATGGACATTTCCCACCCATAAGAGTATGAATTAAAAAGAGGAAAATTGGGAATGAGAGGAAAAACAAAGAGAAGAAGCCGTGGAGGAAGAAGAGAAGAAGAAGGGGAGCTAGGTTTGAAGATTTTGAAGAAATTGAAGCCAAATCAAGTAAGTTTAAGCATCTTTCTCCTTGATTAGATGAAAGAAACATGTTTTGATGTTAGTTAAGAGATGAATGGGGTATGAAAACGGTTAGAATCCTTGGGTTGTTGATTTTGTGACTGTTTTTAAGGTGTTAATGGGTTAGAAATGTAGTATTGGACTTGAATCAAGGTTTAGATGTGTTGCATGTGCTTAAGGGAAGGATTGAAGTGGGAAAATGCAAGAAAAATCAGGTTCGGAGACGTTCTCCAGACCCGTACGTCGCGACGTGCAAGGAAGGTGTGCACGTTCGCGACGTGCTCATGAGCACGCCGCGACGTGCGAGGAATTTGTGCATCACGGCGAGCACGGGCCATTCGTCACACAATGACACGGGCGTTCGTCATGACAGCGTGGCCTTCGTCATGGCGAGCTCCCGCCCAAACATAGGTGAATTTTGATATTTTGGGCATATCTTTTGCTGTGGATGTCCAAATGAGGTGATTTTAGATTTGTTGTGGACTAGAGCCTTAGGGCCACAAGTTTTATGAAGAAATAAAGTTGTAATTCAGTTTCTAAAAATCTCAAACTTTGGATGGAAGTTGAGTATAGATTATTGTGTCAACTTAAGGATAGCTCCAACATGTTTGGGGTATAACTTTCACATGTTTGAACCAAATTGAATGATTTTAGAGTCAATAAAAGCTGAAGACAAAAGGGAAGAATGTTTCTAGAAGAAAGTATTATCAAATTTCTTCATTTACTTGGTTATAAATTGGAATTCCGATTGAATGGAATTTTTGGCTATTGTTAAGGAAATCAAGTGGGGCATGGGAGACAAGAGGAGAAGTACCTTTTTAAGCATGTATCCAAGCAAGGAAATTCAGGTGAGTTTCATGTTTATAATTTAGTAATGAGCCAATAAAGTTTTCTCCCAAATCAAGAATGATTTCAATTACTTCATAAATATTGTTTTTGTTTCTTTTGAATGATTTGCAAAATTACGACATGTTTAGACATATGAACTTTTCTGCTGAATTTCAAATTAAAGATGGAACTGCATTGAAATATTTTTATGTTATGCCTCGGAAAATTCATGGCATTTTGTATATTCGGAAAAGAAAGAAAAGAGCATGAAAAGTATGAAATGATTTGAGCATGAAATGAATATGTGCTTTGTTTGGGCAAGAGAGGAACGTTTCGTTAGTTAAGTGCACGTCGACGTATAGCCTTCTCCTGGCTGCCCGCTTGAGGCCACGAGATCTTGAGAAATCGGACTCATTTTATTTACGATATAAACTCCGGTTTATCCATTTTGTTCCACAGAACTCTCGAGCCATTTGTTTGTGCATTGCATCTTTGAATTGTCAATTGTGTGCATAAATGGAGTGTTTTGTATTGATGGTTAAATGAATATGTTGTGTTGATGTGATAACAATTTTCAACTATGAGCTTTAAACTCAAAATTCGAATTTGACTGAGATTTGGGAATAAGCGTTTTATGAACTCATTATGACTTTTATACGACAAATGAACTTTTCAACAGTTTTGCTTATTCTTCGTTATAAACATGTTACTCACGAGCTTTGTGCTCACTCCGCTTTCATACCTAATCTCCAGGTAATCGTAGGAGATCGGATGAGGGAGAGACAAGATGTTCGTTCGACATGTTTGCGATTTTTGTATTTTGTGGAAATGTCACTATGAGTTGTATAAGGATTTGATTTTCAAAATTGTATATGAATTGTGATGAATCATGAGATTGTGTATATATTTGAGTATGAATTGATATGAGAAAATGTGAATGGGTTTTGGATGTTAAATTGAGATATGAATGTGTATTGAATTCCGGACAGGGTGTCCGATGATACTGGTTATTGTGTGAGAAATATAGAAGTATATTTTAAACCCTTTGCAGGTTTGGGTGAGTTAAATGCAACCGTTATGCTACTAGAATTTGTATGATAAAAGAAAGATATGGATTAGATTTATGATTTTGGTAACTGGTTTCGGATTTGGTTTAGTCTTGAGGATTTCCAACGTGACATTTTTCTAAAGAGTATTATTTTCGGATGTCGGATCCGTTTTCATTTTGTCTCAGACCCTTTTGTTTGCTTTGTCTTCTGATTTATGTCTTCGCTTTCGAGTCATTCGCTTCCAATTTGTGATTCGATTCGTATCTGATTTGACTTCGCCATATGTTTCGTTTCTTTGCTTTGATTCGATTCATGTTCGTTCGTTTTCATGTTCGATTTCGATTTGCTTCCGCTTTCATTTTGCGATTCGATTTCGTTGTTACTATTGGTTTCTGCATTTTCCTATTTGTGTCTCCTTCGGATTCGAATTATCCGATGTGCATCCGCTTTGTTTTCGATCGCTTTCGTTTCGTTTTTCGGTTGGGATCCGGTTCCGAGATCGGGTCCCAACAGCTGTCCTATAGCAACATCACATCTTGTAATGATCATAACTTATCACTCCGATATCCAAAGATTACCAACTTTATGTCGTTGGAAAACTAGAAAGATCATTTACAACTTTCAATAAGAACACTCTGTCTAATTCTATCTAGATTAGTCCAGCTTTTTCTCTAAATTCAAACACAATTCCTATCTTTCTTTTCCATAATATATTGCACTTATATATAACAAAAATTTGTATTCAAAATTTATCCTCTCAATTTGGTAACTTTCTCAAGTGCACCTAATTCCAACTTAACCTCATCCTTAATTAATTCATATTTCATCTCCACCTCATTTTATAATCATTTAAATTCCAACTTTTCTTCATCCATTCTTAAATCTCAGCTCATTTGACTTGTCACATTTAACTACATCTCATCATTCATAATTCCTATGTGTATTTTTTCATAACATCTCACTGATGTGTATATATATGTATATATATCACCATTCATGCTCAACATTCATCATTGTCATCAATATATCATTCATGATTCATTAACAAAAAAATAAGAATTTACAAAACTTTCTGTCATTCCAAGTCATAATACATTAATATTCCAAAATCTCCAAATTATACAAGATACTTGAATAATAATTGGTCAAAATGCAATTACAGCCTTGTTTTTACATAAACTACTCCAAAACAAAACAAAACATGCAAATCCAGAGTAATGTTTTGACTTTTTTTCACTCGGTCTCTTGCTCATCACCTGAATAGGGGAAGGAGAGTGGAGGTGACTTAAAAGCTCGTGGGTAACAAGTTTATAACCGATAAATAAGAGAAAACCATTGAAATGTTCATTGTCATATAAAATTCTTGTTGAATCATAAAACACATGTTTCTTAAGATTCTTGTCATGTAGTCAAATTTACAAACCACAAAACATAAATGCATCAAACTTGTTCATATATCATGAGCACATAAGTACATTAGAATGGTTTGGGTAGATCTATAAATATGACGAACTACACAATTCCACATAATGGTTTTGTGTAGTCGTAAACTTGAGGCACTATCGCAATCCCACATAGTGGCTTTGCATAGGCTTAAACTTGTGGGAGTCCATAAAGGCGCTCCGTGCCACCAACGGCCAGGCGAGAGAAGTCTTAACTTGGTCAATGTGCACGTGACAATTCTTGGATGGATTACACCAAGCCCACATAACATATATTTCAAAACTTGTTGCCCAAAATGACATTTTTTTCAAAAACTTGATTTCATATACTTGATATATTTCGAAAACCCTTTCCGAAAACATTATTTCATAACATACGATCATTTCATAGGAAATCATTTTCATAAATCATAATACAATTCACATATCATACATGTAGCAATTTCTCAATTCATTCAAGATACAATTAATGCAACACTTATGATGCAATTTAAATCATTAAATTTTCGCGATTTAAAGAAAACAAAAGTGGCTTATTTACTCTATTATAAACATGTACCCACCTTAATTTCCTTGCTTTAAACCCTTGCTCAAAAGCCTTTACTCTTACTCCTCTTGCCTCTCTTGATTTTCTTCAACATTAACAAAAATCCTTAAATCAATAGGCATTTCAATTGAGAAACCCATAAAACATATTCACTAAAATTGATCCTACATTTCTTAAGCTATATGAACCAAAACCCATTCAAAAATTCAAAGATTAAAATCCGACTTACCTTGAATCTTCACCAAATGAAGAGTTTGTTGACTCTAATGGAAGCTCTCATCTTCTTCCACCTTTTTCTCTTCTTAAACATTCTCAAAATCTTCCTTTAAAACTAAGAAAAATCAAAACCTAGCTTGCTCTTCTTCTTTCTCTCTTTTGTCTCTCCAATGACACTTTCTCTCTCTGTTCTCTTCAATTTCATTTTTAGCTTCTTTCAATTCCAAGACACTCTTTTCTTCTCCCTTTTATACCACTAATGATTGTACAAAGACCCTTCTACCCCTCCTTATATGCCTTATAACTTAAATGCTTAAGTGACTTGTCAATTTTGCCCCTCATGCAATCTTGCCACCTTAATTCAGTTTAACCCATGTCATATAATCTTACTCACATTAACATGCTAATTAACTCCAAAAATACTTTATTAAGACCTCAAATTTTATTTAAGTCATTGCCTAACTTCTTCAAAAAATTAAGACCTTTTTCTGATTAGGTAATTGAAGGAATTTGATAATACTTCCTTCTAAAAAAATGTTCCTCATTGTCTTAATTTTCTAATGACACCAAAATCATTCGATTTGGTTTATAAATTCAAAAGTTATATCTCAAACATTTCTAAACTATTCTTATACTGAAACAATATTATGTCCTCAACTTCCATCCAAAAATTAAAATTCTTAGAGACTGAATTAAAACTCGATTTTATCAAACAAAATGTATCCATATCTCTCTAATTTAATCCAAATCAATAATCATTACATTTGGATAACTAGAGAAAAAAGTTATGGTAAAAACATCGAAGCACACTCAGTGAACATGTTTCAAACTACATTTTTCAGCTTTTAACTTCCAACATTTCAGATATAATCCATCTTATACATAACTATCTTTTCTACTTCATTTCAAATTCAAGAATTCTTCTTTTTTTTACACACGACTAATTGTCAATAATTTCTCATTTAATAGTTCGAACTTCCAAGAAAAGTTTGGGCTCAACATCATCATCTCAAAATCTCAAATTACAAAAGCTCTTTGAACAAACAAACTTCTTGCTTTCTCAAAATCAACTCAAACTACAAAATAAGCAAGTTTGGAGAAATGGCCTTAAGCTCTTGATCACTTAGTCTCTTAGCTATCACCTGAAGATGGGATAAAAGGGGGTGTGAGCTTGAAAGCTTGTGGGTAACAAGTTTATAACAAAGAATAAGCAAAATCATTGAAATGTTCTTTTGTCTTATAAAAGTCATAGTTAATTTATAAAATGCTTCGTTCTCAAATTTTCAGTCAAATTCACAATTCTTGTTTAAAACTCATAGTTAAAGTATCATCACATCAAAATAGCCGACACTCAAATTATGCAACAAACTTGACAAATCAAAGATGCAATGCACAAACAAATGGCTTGAGGGTTCCATGGAAACATAATGGAGAAACCAAAATTTACCCCATGAATAGAATGAGCCCAATTTCGAAGCTCATATGTCACAAGCGGGCAGCCGTGAGAAGGCTCTTGTCAACATGCACGTGACGAATAGAATGGTTCTACTCTTGCCCAAACAAAAGCACATAATCATGCTCAAATCATTTTATCATATGCTCATACTTTCATGATTTCTCATCTTTTCATTTATACAGAATGCCATGACATATTTCAAGGCATAACATAAATATTTCAAAACCATTTTCTATTTTATAATCAAAATTCATACACCAATATGTGACAATTTCTCAAATCACTTAAAAGCATTAAAAGCAACATTTATAAAGTAATTGAAATCATTTTACTTTCTTGATTTGTAAAAACGTTAATGGCTCATAACTCTATTATAAACATGTAACCCACCTTGATTTCCTTGCTTAAAGACTTGCTCAAAATGCCTCCTCTCTTGTTCCTCTTGCCTCTTTGACCTCCTTTATACAATAACAAAAATTCCACTCAATAGGGTTTTCAATTGAAAATCTCACAAAGCACAATCACTAAAATTGGTGTTAGAATACTTAAACCTATGGATTTTCTAAACTCCATGAATTAAAATCTTCCAAAAATCTCAAAAGATTTAGGTGATCTTACCTTGATTCTTCACCAAATGAAGAGATCTTTTGCTTAAATGGAAGCTCTTCTCTTCCTCTACCTTTTTCTCTTCTTGAACCACTTCAAAATCTCTCTTAAAAGCTAAGAAATGAAGAAACCCTAGCTCAACTCTTATCTTTTCTCTGAACCACCGAAATCTCTCTTCTTTCTCTCTTTGATTGTTATTTCTCTTCCTCTCTCGCAATTCACGTTTTGTTTTCTCTTCTTAAACAAGACCACATATTAGTCTTGTCCTTCCAAAAATACCCTCCTTTCCTTTGAACTTCCCATTTTGTCCCTTCTTTCATTTACCTCCTAACTCCTTTAATCTTCTTAAACACCATATTAACTCTAAATTAATTAAAATATTTCCATCTAATTTCAAATATCTATTTATGCCTATCAAATTAATGACTCAATTTTAAAAAATAATGGAACAAATCAATCAATAATAATTAAAAAAATTTTGGGGTCCAACAACTACGACCAATAATCTCCCTGGTGAGAATATCCTAAAATAAACAAAAAGAGGGATAAGGCAATGCACAACAATTCAATTCTTGAGTCACTTGGCCCACAGGTAGTAATTTATTTGAAAGGCAAGGGACTAGTAAAGTATTTGATAGTGAAAGAGAAGGTGATAGTTCCACTTTTCCAGCCTTAGAAAGTGGGTATAAAACTCCATTGACATTGGTAATGCATGTCTTTCTTGGTTGTGTTGTTTCAATCAAGTCCTGAGAGTCATATATCATGTGATCCGTTGCCCCTGAATCAACAATCTAGTCATTGTTACCTAGATTATTAAGGGTTATTGAGTTGTTTGCCTCAGCTAGTGGAGGATTTTGTTATGGAACAAGGTTCAATTAACCTTCTATATCTGTCCCAGCAGAAGACTCTCCAGCATTTGCAAATGCCACTCGACCAACTTCACGCTTCTTTTTCTCTTCGATTTCATGCCACCAATCTGGAAAGCCATGAAGTTTAAAGCATATGTCTTTTGTGTGTTTTGTACCCCCACAGTATGTGCAGCTCCTTCCTCTACCTGTGGCTTTGGCTTAGTTGAAGTTCCAAACTTCCTATTAGGAATCATGCGAAGAGTGGATTGTTGTTGAGTCTTCTGTTCTCTTTTAGATAATATAGAAATACCCAACACACCATCTCCTTTTGTCAGCATCACCATTTGCCATAGATCTTCTCGATGAACATAGGCATAGCCTGTTCTACAGAAGGGAATGGTTGGATTTGAAGAACATCTCTTTGGACCTTGTCAAGACTATCATCCAATCCATCTAATAAGGTATAGACTCTATCTTCTTGTAGAATGGCGTTGTATTTCTGAACATCAACATCACACCTCATTGGATTTGGATGATGGAAATCGATTTCTCTCTAAAGGCCTTGAAGATTATTGGAATATGTCTCAATAGATCCTCCTCCTTGTTTGAGTTTCGTCACTTTTCTTTTGAGATCATAAACTTGTGATGTATCACTACCATCAAAGTATGTTGTAGCAACTGCATCCCAAACTGCTTTCACAGTTGGGTATCTTATATAATTGCTAATCAATTTTAGATCTATAACATCCCGTTACTGATAGCAAGGGTATTTTGGTAATTCTGGGTTAGACTGATAGGTTTCATTGCATTCACTGATTGAACATATTACTGGCCTCTAATTATAGAGGAACTGGTTTCTTGCATATGCATTTTATTCATAGGTTCATGCATTCATGATTTTCTGGCATTTAATTGTGAGTATAAATTGATTGGATTGAGAACCGATCGACTGACCGGATTGTAATTGATTGAGAAATTAGGAGTAATGGACTCGAATGACCGATTTAGAATAGCCTAAGAGTGACTAGTAATTGATAGTGATTTATAGGAAATTTTGAATATTAGGGAGAAATGCGGAATGAAAATTTTGGAGTGATGGTCGATTGATTGTATAGTATCTTGAAGAATGGTCCAATGGCAAGGGAAATATTAGGGTTATACTGTTAGGAAATTAAAATGTTGAGTTATTGAAATTTTGAGACTGAAATTTAGACCGATTTGGAGACCTATGTCTATAAATAGATAGGTTTGAAAGAAATTGGGGAAAATTGGTCTAAGGCATTTCGTTTCTTCTTCTTCTTCCCCTCTACGGTGATCTTCGATTTCTCCCAACGGTGAGATCCTTCAATTTTTTCCTTGTGGTTTTCTCCTCATTGTGTAAGGCTAACTTGTTTATTGTGATTGATGAAGGATTGAGAATCTATAGAGTGGATCATCGTTGATTTTGAAAGATTTTAGGGTTTACGATATTTTTGAAAGATCTGTGGATTGGAGCTTGATTGGTAAGTTTTAATGGTTTTAATGTTGTTATTGATGGTTTTTATGGCATTTATTATGGTTTATTGAGTAGTTGGGAGAGTTAATGGTGGTTTTATAGAGAGAGAAATAGCTGAAAACGATCGGAGAAGACGAAGGATTTGTCGCACGCCGCGACGAATTTTAATTCGTTCGCCGAGGCGAGGGAGAAGCGGATGTCGCGGTGTTTCACGCCGCGGCGAGCGGACCATTTCACGTCGTGGCGAGGGCCTCTCGGCGAAGGGGACTGTTCCATTGAATCAATTTCAAATTATTGGGCATAATTCATGGTGTAGACCTCCAATTGAGGTGATTCCAAATTCGTTACGGACTAGGGAAAGAGGTCTACAATTGAGGATAATTATAGGAATTAGAATTGATTTAAGTGACATTGATTTACAGAGAATAAAGTCGATTATGGTTCATAGTGTGACCTAAATATTGAATTGAGACAATTGGAGTTTTAATTGGGATTCTCAATAGAGGTTTTAACCCAATGGATAGGAAATTGCTTTAGGAAATACGAATTGAGAAAATTGAACTGAATTTTAGGATTGGATCCATTATTGTCTATCAATTGAGCGAAGAGTTAGAATGGGACATAAGAGTTCAAATTGGGTTTTAGCGCTGGGAAAATCGTGAACATGCGTTGTACATAATTTCACTGAGACATATGCATTACTGAACTATTTAATTGAACATCTAGTAATGGGACTGTATTTTACTATTATAGAGGCGCCGTTGGATCGTCATTCTACGGACATTGCTGAAACTTCCAGCGATGGCTCGGTTACAGTGAGTAACCTAGTTGGTTTCTCAAATTCTGATCGCTCAAATGCTCAACGTGAATTACTTGCCAAATGTGAAACTATATGATTACTGAAATATACATGATTGGATGGTATGTCTCTACTGTATTAGACTGTGAAATTGCTTGATCACTTTCTCTTTGTCTTCGGATTGGATTATCAGATCTTTGATCGAATTCTTGTATATTCTATGAGAAATACAATACTGGGCTTTTATAGCCATACACTAAATCATTGAATACCGAATTACTGAACACTGCATTGCATGCATAAATGCATGATCAGATAATGGAATGTGACCCAAGTTGCTATTATCATTGAAAAGAGCCTCGAGCTCGAACATCTTGTCGACCGCCTTGAGCCCGAGGGAGAAATCACAGACGCGTCCCCATCAACACCGGTGAGCACTTGGGCAATCTATGAATAACCGGAAAGAGTCTCATATGCATTATATACATGGTGATTGAATTGCCAAATTGTGTGATGATTCTTGAATCGTGTGATGCCATGATTTATTGTAAAATTGTGATGTGATCACAGTAAAGCATTACTATGCTACGTAATATTGTCACCGACATCGCATAATTGTTATAAACTCATCAGAAATTGTTATATAATACTTAATTGAGTATTATCAGTGCGTGTTGTACGCAATTTGCGTAATGCATGATTTGAGTGAACCATCGATGATGGTTTCTCACTGAGTTCGCAAACTCACCCAAAATTGCAACATATTTTTTCGGATCGATAGAGTAGACCCTTAGCTCAGGAGATAGTCTTTTCTGCCGTCGAAGCGGCTTGGCAAGAGAAGCGATGGCAAACAGGTCGGTCAGCTGGGTTGGATTTTGAGGATGACTTAGGATAGATGCTTATATCAGTTCCCTTTTGGTTTTGTTTAGGGGACTGATAAACTTGTCTATTATGCTTTTGGATGACTGTATTGAAATTGCTGTTATGATAAGATTATTTTGGATTTTTAAAAGTTACTGATTTCTGATATTATGGTTTTAATTATTGCGATGCCATGTGGATATTATTGGGAAAATGTTCTGGTGGTGCACCTTTATCGTGGGATACGTGTCGGAGCTACCTTCGGGTTTCCCGATGTGTACCCTACGGTGAGGGGGCGCTACATTAAGTAGTATCAGAGCATGGTTTGGCATCTTTTGGGATTAGTGAAATTAAGCTGGAATTACTACAAGAATAGTGGAACTGATCAGAATTTCTTGCTTGTTTTAGGTCATCCGTCCTTGGAGATCGAGTTGAGTTACCAAATGACACAGAATCGGTAGGAGCTAGTAGGAGTCTCTGCGCCTCGTTGAGGAGTTGCCTCCTCGAGTTCTGTGAGACGGAATGGAGATATGATCAGCTATGTAAGGCGGGGCGTTGACTTCTATGGCAAGACCGATTTCATGGAGGTCGAGGGATGGCTAGAAGGGCCGAGAGAGTCCTTGATCGGATGGATCATGCGACCGGATGAGTGTTTTGACTATGCGGTTTCTCTTCTGTGGTCCCGCATATCGCTGGTGGAAGATCGTCCCGCGGTACCACCAGCCCTCGCACACTAACATGGGATGATTTTACGAGGCGTTGAGGACAATTTCATGCCCAAGATTTATCTAGAGATGAAGTTCTGAGGAGTTCTTAGAGTCGAGATGAGGCGATTGACCGTGGCCGACTATGAGTCTGATTCAACGAAGTTAGTGGTATATGCTTCTTCACCGGTGGCTTCGAGGTTAACAAGTGTCGGTGTTTTGAGGGCGGACTCAACTGAGATCCGTACTTATTGACTAGATCGATATGGATAATTTTATTGAAATGAAATTGCAAAGGTGAGGATAGAGCGACTTCGAGACAATGCAGGTTCGAGGCTGAGTCGGGGACCGGATTAAGAGATCCAAAGGATGTGACAGGCGGTCTAGCAGAGGGTATAAGAAGCGGCCGACTAGGCCCTTGAGATCTGCGGGAGGGCTAAACAGACTGGTTATGGCGAAGGGCGATTCGTCTGGTATTAGTGGTGGCGGTAGTGCGAGTTTGAGGCGATCTGCTCCTTTATGTGAGCATTGTGGCAAGAGACACGGTGGAGAGTGTCGATGGCTATCTGGAACTTCGCTGAGGTGTGGTTCGATGGACCACCTAGTGAAACCGCCAGAGACTTTGGGGCCCAGTCTCTATGACCGGAAGATCGAGCGATAATACCACGTGCAAAGCAGAGCCGTGGAGGTGGATCTGGATGGAGAGGCCGAGGCCGAGGCCGAGGTCGAGCAGAGGGGTCCGCAGTGAGGTCAGAGGGACCGAGCAAACAGCAGTCGCATAGGCTAGGTTCTATGCCATGACTCGGCAGGAGGCCCAGGATTCCCCGGATGTTGTTGCGGGTATGCTTCTTATTTCTGGTCTTGAAGTATATGCATTGTTGGATCCTGGATCCACTCATTCCTTCATTGCACCGCATTTAGCATGTAGACTGCATGGGATAAGGCGGAGGTTACAAGATGGGTTAGAGGTGAGTACACCTCTGGTAGTCTGACCAGTATTGGGAGAGGTGCAGATGGGATGTCGGAGTTCGGATCGATCGAAAGCGGTTTGAGTCTGCGATCCGATCGTTTTGGCTCTGAGGAGATTGACGTGATATTGGGGATGGATTGGTTGATCGCTCATAGGCTATCATGGACTGTTATACCAAGGAGGTTGATTGGAATCTCTGGTCGCCCCTGAGTTGTATTCCGAGGAGTTAGTCGGCAATGCAGCCGAGGATGATATCCTTCTTGAGTGCCCCGAGATTGATGCGGGGAGGTTGTGAGGCTTATCCGCTCACGAAGGAATTCGAGTAGAGATGAGATTGCGAGGATGTTCCGTGGTTAGGGAATTTCCGGATGTGTTTCCCGAGGAGTTACCGAGATTGCCGCTTGAGCGGAGATCGAGTTTGAGATTGATCTTGTTTCCTAGATGCCTCTATATCAATTTCTCCGTATAGGATGGCAATCGTGGAACACCGAGAGCTTAAGGCTCGATTCGTGAGCTCTTGGATAAGGGGTTTATTAGGCCGAAGAGTGTTTCGCCACGGGAGCTCCGTCTTCGTTTGTGAAGAAGAAGGACGGGACACCGAGACGTGTATCGATTATAGGCGCTTGAATCGAATATGATGAAAGAATAAGTATGCACCGCTAGGATTGATGATCTATTTGATCATTCACAGGAGCACAGTGTTCACTAAATTGATATGAGATCGAGCTATTACCAATTGAGGATCGCAGAGGTCGATGTGCCCAAGAGTGCCTTCAGGAGCGTGCACGGCATTTCGAGTTCCTAGTGATGCCGTTTGGGTTGACTAATGCCCCTGCACCTTCATGGCTTTGATGAATAGAGTTTTTCAGCCCACCGACAGGTTCGTGATAGTATTTATTGATGATATCTTGATTTATTCGAGGAGTAGGCGAGAACACCGAGCACCCAAGGATTGTTCTACAGTTTAGAGAGAGAGGCAGTTGTTCGCTAAATTTACTAAGTGTGAATTTTGGTTAGATGAGATTGCATTTCTAGGGCACGTAGTGTCCGGTGAGGGTATCCAGGTGGATCTTCACAAGATAGAGGCAGTTATGAGTTGGGAGATTCCGAGGAGTATGCCAAAGTTGCAGAGTTTCCTAGGATTGGCCGGATATTACCGGAGGTTCGTCGAGGGGTTTTCGTTGATCTCCGCCCCTTTGACGAAGCTATTGAGGAAGAATGTCCCGTTTAGATGGTCTGAGGAGTGCCAGAAGAGCTTTGAGGAGCTGAAACATCGGTTGACTACTGCACCGGTGTTGAGCATTCCTTCTGGTATTGGAGGCTTTGTGGTTTTCAGTGATGCCTCGCATCAGGGACTGGGATGTGTATTGATGCAGCATGGGAGAGTTATAGCGTATGCCTCGAGACAGTTGAGGTCTCACGAGGTGAATTATCCAGTGCATGACTTAGAGTTGGCCGCAGTGGTTTTTGCTCTGAAGATCTGGAGACATTATCTGTATGGGGAGACATTCCAGATCTTCACCGATCATAAGAGTTTGAGGTATCTGTTGAGTCAGAGAGAGCTCAATCTGAGACAGAGGAGATGGATAGAGTTACTGAAGGACTATGACTGCACGATTGAGTATCATCCGGGAAGGCCAATGTGGCCGCGATACCTTGAGTAGGAGATCGCATGGCGGTCAAACTCGAGTTCGAGTTTCGAGGTTACCCGGTCTCGATTCATTGAGAGCTCTTAATGTACGTATGGATTTGAATCGGGATGGAAATCGCTTGCTACTCGAGGTGAGGTCGATGTTGCATGACGAGATCCGGAGAGCTCGGGATCAAGACCAGTGTTAGTGAGACTGATTGAGAGAGTCGGTAGCCGCTTGATTCGGAGTTTGAGTTGAGAGATGGGGCGTTATGGATGGGACGAGACTGTGTGCACGATATAGATGATTTGAGGCGGGGAGATTCTAGAGGAGGCACATGTAGCTACCTATGCTATGCATCTGGTAGGACCAAGATGTATCGTACTCGAGGCGGCATTTACGGTGGCTGGTATGAAGAGGCAAGTGGCGATGTATGTTTCGGTGTCGATTTGTCGCCAGTTAAGCGAGCATCGAGCTCCGATGGAAAGTTGCATTCATTGCCCATCCGGAGTGGAAATGAGAGCGAATTACCATGGATTTTGTGGCGGGGTTGCCTAGGACACCGGGCGACATGATGCTATCTGGTTATAGTGGACCGATTGACCAAATCGGCTCACTTCTTACCCGATGAGGAGAGCAATACTCTCGATCAGTTGGCCCAAGTATGTGGCGAGATTATGCGGTTGCATGGGGTTCCTTTGTCGATAGTCTCGCACGGGGATCCTGAGTTCACCTCGAGGTTCTGAAGAGCCTCTGACAGACTATATAGTACGAGGTTGAACTTGATCGCATTTCATCCTCGATCGGATGGATGAGTGAGAGGACGATTAAGATCGTTGAGGACATGCTTGGGCATGTGTATTGGAGTTCGAGAGGATCATGGGATCGATGATTTAGCTTGATTGAGTTTGCATATAATAACTAGTATCAGAGTAGTATTGGGATGGCACCGTATGAGGCCTTGTATGGGAGGCCGTGTCGATCGCCACTGTATTGGGATGAAGAGGGTATGAGATCGATAGAGGGTCCCGAGCCGATTCAGGACCGATAGATAAGATGCAGATTGATCCGAGTCGCATCAAGGCGGCTCGGATGAACGTAAGAGCTATGTGGATCGGCAGATCGAGAGATGGAATATAGTGTAGGTGATAGAGTGTTTCTCAAGTGTCTCCTTGGAAAGAATCTACGAGATTTGGCCGTAAGGCAAGTTGAGCCCTCATTATATCGGTCCGTATGAGATCCTTGAGAGGATAGGATCGTTGGCTTATAGATTGGCATTACCGAGTGAGATGTCCCAGATGCATGATGTATTTCATGTTAGTATGCTCCGTCGGTACCGTTTTGACCCGATGCATGTGATTCCGGCTCGGGAGATTGAGGTAGCCAGTGATTTGACCTATGTTGAGGCCGATGCGGATTATAGGATCCTGGGTCAAGCGGTGAGGAACAGGGTGATTCCATTGGTGAAAGTCCTTTGGAAAAACCACTCTTCTGAGGAAGCTACATGGGAGACTGAGGAACATATGAGGAGTCAGTATCCTCATCTATTCGATCGGACAGGTATTAAATTTCGAGGGCGAAATTTTTATTAGGAGGGTGAATTGTAACATCCGTTCTTGATAGCAAGGTATTTTAGTGATGCAGGTTAGGCTGATAGGTTTCATTGCATTCCTTTGATTGAACATATTCTCGGCCTCTAATTATAGAGGCTGGTTTCTTATATGCATTTTATTCATAGGTTCATGCATTCATGATTTTCCGGCATTTAATTGTGAGTATAAATTGATTGGATTGAGAACTGACTGGACTGACTAGATTGTAATTGATTGAGAAATTAGGAGTAATGGACTCGAATGACTGATTTAGAATAGCCTAAGAGTGACTGATAATTGATAGTGATTTATAGGAAATTTTCGGATTTTCGGAGAAAATGCGGACAAAATTTAAATTTAATGGTGATTGATCAGATAATCTTGAAAGAATGGTCCAATGGCAAAGGAAATATTAGGGTTATACTGTTAGGAAATTAAAATGTTGAGTTATTGAAATTTTGAGACTAAAATTTGGACTGATTTGGAGACCTATGTCTATAAATAGATAGGTTTGAAAGAAATTGGGGAAAATTGGTCTAAGGCATTTCGTTTCTTCTTCTTCTTCCCCTCTACGGTGATCTTCGATTTCTCCCAACGGTGAGATCCTTCGATTTTTTCCTTGTGGTTTTCTCCTCATTGTGTAAGGCTAACTTGTTTATTGTGATTGATGAAGGATTGAGAAGCTATAGAGTGGATCATCGTTGATTTTGAAAGATTTTAGGGTTTACGGTATTTTTGAAAGATCTGTGGATTGGAGCTTGATTGGTAAGTTTTAATGGTTTTAATGTTGTTATTAATAGTTTTTATGGCATTTATTATGGTTTATTGAGTAGTTGGGAGAGTTAATGGTGGTTTTATAGAGAGAGAAATAGCTGCAAATGATCGGAGAAGACGAAGGATTTGTCGCGACGCCGACTTCTTGTATGAGCCTCGCCACGACGAAATTTAATTCTTTTGCCGCGGCGAGGAAGAAGAGGATGTCGCGGCGAGCGTCATTTAATTGACGCCGCGACGAGTCTTCTTACGCCTGTGCGCCTGGATTGGATTGTTCTCCATGAAGCTTTGTTTCACGTGGCATGACAGAACATTTCACGCCGTGGCGAGGCCTCTTGGCGCATGGCGAAGGGACTATTCCATTGAATCAAATTCAAATTATTGGGCATAATTCATGGTATAGACCTCCGATTGAGGTGATTCCAGTCGCTAGATTACGGACTAGGAAAGAGGTCTACAATTGAGGATAATTATAGGAATTAGAATTGATTTAAGGGACATTAATTTATAGAGAATAAAGTCGATTATGGTTCATAGTGTGACCTAAATATTGAATTGAGACAATTGGAGTTTTAATTGGGATTCTCAATAGAGGTTTTGACCCAATGGATAGGAAATTGCTTTAGGAAATACGAATTGAGGAAATTGAACTAAATTTTAGGATTGGATCCATTATTGTCTATCAATTGAGCGAAGAGTTAAAATGGGACATAAGAGTTCAAATTGGGTTTTAGCGCCGGAAAAATCGTGAACATGCGTTGTACATAATTTCACTGAGACATATGCATTACTGAACTATTTAATTGAGCATCTAGTAATGGGACTGTATTTTACTGTTATAGAGGCGCCGTTGGATCGTCATTCCACGGACATTGCTGGAACTTTCAGGCTGTAACTCGGAAGTTACAGGTGAGTAACCTAGTTGGTTTCTCAAATTCCTGACTGTTCAAATGCTCAACGTGAATTACTTGCCAAATGTGAAACTGTATGATTACTGAAATATAAATGATTGGATGGTATGTCTCTACTGTATTAGACTGTGAAATTGCATGATCACTTTCTCTTTGTCTTCGATTGGATTCTCGTCTTTGGGTGAATTCTCAGATATTCTTGAGAAATACAATACTGGGCTTTTATAGCCATACACTGTGTTGGACCCCAAATTTTTGTTTTCTTGATGTTATTAAGCATGAATTATTTTGATTTATGATTTATGGTCTAGATTGATTTTATTGAGAATATTCATGGAAAATTTGGATTTAATTGCGTTTAGTGTTGAATAATGGTTAAGGAGGAGTAAATATGTGTAAGGGCAAAATAGGCATAACACATGAGTTAGGATGTTTTAGACTAAGTAAGGAAGGGCATGTTGGTACTTATGCATCTTAGGTTTTAAGATTAAAAGAAGAAACGAAATAAAGAGAATTAGAAAGAAGAGAGAAATGAAGGAGAGTTGGCGGCGTGAGAGGGGAAGAAGAGAGAAAGAAAGGGAAACTTTCGTTTGTTGATTCCGTCGGATTTTCAAGCATCCTTAAGGTAAGATTAACTCTTCTACACTTGTTTAGGTTGAATCTAACCTTAGTTTTGCATGGATTGAGGGAGAAATCGTTGTTTTAGGGTTTATGGTGAAATGTTGTAGATTTGCTTGGGTTTGTATTTTTGTTGATGTTTTTGGTGTTAGAATAAGTGTAGAATGGAAGTATATGACTTGATTCATGGCTTAGATTTGTTGTAGAAGAAGAAGGGAAGGTTTTAGGGTTGAAAATGTCGGAGATCTGGGTTCGGGAGTCGACCCTCCCATCCACACGTCGCGACGTGCTAATGAGCACGCCTTGGCGGCGTCTTGAAGGTTGACGCGTCACGACGTGCAAGCAAGCACGCCGCTGGAGTGCGTGATTTTTACTCAACGCCTGCAAGAGGGCTGGCTCGGCCACGGCGTCTGGCGTCTGACGCCGCCTGACGCCGTGGCAAGTTGTTCGCCATGGCATGGCGCAATTTTCGCCACAAGGCGAACTCAATATGTTTCTGCTGTTTTGTTTTAGGGTTTTGCGCATATCTTTTGATACAAAAGTCCTTTTGGGGTGATTTTAGAGGCTTTGTGAACTAGAGACATAAATCTACAAGTTATGTGAAGTGATGAAGTGATGAATCAATTCTTAAGAATATGAAATTTGAGACGGAAGTTAGGAATGACATTATGGTTTCAGCATGAGTTTTTGAATAAGATTTTGGTTCTTATTTTAGGAAACCAAGAGAGGCAAGAGGATCAAGAGGATCTAGAGGAAACTCATTCCTAGCAAGATCAAGCAAGGAATCCAGGTGGGTTCATGTTTATAATAAAGTATATAAGTACTCATTGTTTTGTTCAAATTAAGAAAGATTTAATACATTCTAATTGCATCATCCACGATCGCATTACGTACTATTATGAATGATATATATATATATGTTGTGACATTTGCATTCATGAATCACGAATCATGAAAAGAATTTCAAAAAGGGGTTTATCTCCTTTCATGAATACAAGTGCATGAATTCAAGTTTTATGAAATACATGACAAGCAAGATTATTAGTAAGTTTACAAGCAAGATTATCAGACAAGTTTACAAGCAAGTGCCAGTTTGGCAAACAAGTTTACAAGAACATGAATCATGCATACTTATGTGGGTTTGTGGTGTCCCTCGAATTAGTCAAGTGCACATTGACTCGAAGGGCTTCTCCTACTTTGCGATTGTGGCACGTGGTTTCTCGATAGATTCCCTCATGAAACTACGCCTACACATCAACATTTCGATGGCATGTGTAAGACGTCACTTAACTCGGGACCACCCAAACCATTGTGATATGTTATGTGTTTATGATTTGTTATTATGTGACATGCATCATGAATTATTCAAGAATCAAGAATCAAGCATGTTTTATGATCAATGACTATGATTTCAACAAGTATCACGACAATGAGATAGTTTTGATTATTTTTGCTTATTACTATATTATAAATGTGTATCCACGAGCGTTATAGCTCACCCCCTCTCTAATCTCCCCCATTTAGGTGACGAGCCAGAGATCGAGTGAGTCACGAGTACGGCATCACTCCAGTTGCATCACTCCAGTTTCATTGTGTTGCGTTTATTGTTTTTAAATGTTATGTTTTGGACGACAAGACTTTAGTTACATTTCAATTATCATTGGATCAAGAGTGTTTTAGATTTTGGCTCTTGAATTTAAAGTTGTAAGTTGCTTATGAGACATTCTTCAAGGTTTATGAAACTCATCTTTTGGAGCATTAATATGTTTGTTTTAAAGATTATAAGCCGCTTTGAGTATGCTCATGATGGGTCCATTCCATTTCCAATGGGTTCCTTCCGCACTTGTTAATTTACATGTTAACTTTGTTTATTAAGTATCATGAAAGCAAGTTTTCAAGTATGTTTTCCAACAGGCCCATTACTCTTCCGCTGGTCTTTTTCGTTTAAATGTATTATGATCACGTTTTCCTTACGCTCTCACGACAGACGTTGGGCTCGAGCAATTTGGGTCCAACACATCAATCACCGAATACCGAATTCTCGAACCTCGCATTGCATGCATAAATGCATGATCGATAATGGAATGTGACCCAAGTTGCTATTATCATCGAAAAGAGCCTCGAGCTCGAACATCAGATCTTGACCGCCTCGAGCCCGAGGGAGAAATCACGACGCGTCCCCATCGAACAACGATTGAGCACTTGGACACAATCTCAATAAGCTGGAAAGAGTCTCATATGCATTATATACATGACTCCATTGAATTGCCAAATTGTGTGATGATTATCGAACCATGTGATGCCATGATTCTTCAGTAAAATTGTGATGTGATCAGTAAAGTTGTTCTATGCTCTTTGTAATATTGTCACCGACATCGTATAATCGTTATAAACTCATAAATTGTTATATAATCACATTAATTGAGTATTATCATGCCGTGTTATGCGTAATTTGCGTAATGCATGATTTAGAGTGAACCATCGATGATGGTTTCTCCGAAGTTCGCAAACTCGCCCAAAATTGCAACCTATTTTTTCAAAGATAGAGTAGACCCTAGCTCAGGAGATAGTCTTTTCTGCCGCGTCTTGCGTCTTTGGCAAGAAGCGATGGCACAGGTTGGTCGGTGGGTTGGATTTTGAGGATGACTTAGGATAGATGCTTATATCGTTCCTTTTGGTTTTGTTTAGGGATTGATAGACTTGTCTATTCCTTTTGGATGACCGTATTGAAATTGCTGCTATGATAAGATTATTTTGGATTTTAAAAGTTCTTGATTTCTGATATTATGGTTTTAATTATTGCGATGCCATGTGGATATTATTGGGAAAATGTTCTGGTGGTGCACCTTTATCGTGGGATACGTGTCGGAGCTACCTTAGGGTTTCCCGATGTGTACCCTACGGCGAGGGGGCGCTACAAGATCCATAGAATTGATCAGCCATCCCTTGACCACCACATTTTTTGTCCTCCATTTTTTGAATTTTGGATCTGTCTCTTTTGGTTGGGAAAGTTCTCCGTTTATGTATCCTAACTCATCTTTTCCTGAGATGTACATCTCCATGACTTGGGACCAAATTCCATAGTTATTGTTGTCCAATTTGGTGCCAACTACTGTAGTGATCGATTCTTGATTTACTGTGGTTGGTGTCTGGTTCAACATTTCAGATAGTTTGGATATCGATCTGAAACTATTGTACTCTCTATTTGAGAGCTTCCTATAGATGGAGTGCCATCCATGTCTTCTAATATTTCCTCTCAATCTCTCATGTTTCTCTTCTTTTACTTCCTTACTCTATGACAAGTTCCCTATAGCCCTGAAACCTGTTCTGATACCATTTTAACTTGGTATTTCATTCATCTTACAATTGTGCATACAAGATTGGTTATATAGAATATAAGTACATCTATTTATGGTAAGGAGTTATTGTTAAATATCTATCTATCGCTATACAATTTGGCATAATAACTGGAACGTGAATCATGGAAGCAATACAATCTTCCAGCACATGACAACATCTACTATGTCAAGTTAGCCACTTTAAAGTAACATAATGTTCACTGGAGTGTCTTAAGTATAAGCAATATATAGAATATTATCGATCTTGTATATGCAGTCCAAGAGTATGAGATACCAAGGGTTTATATAGCTTAAAAGTGATATCCTGATGTTATATGTATATGTATAAACCTTCATGCAATCATTTTTGCATGTGATGAAGGTAAAGCACTATGCAGAGCAATGAAGCCTTACTTATTTTCACTTTTTTTTGGCCTTTCAGTTGGAGAAGTCCCTTGTATCACTACTCTTACAGCATGCGAAGCCGCTACAAGTATCAATTTCAAGTAAACGATTAACCGTCTTTACATGTACTTGATCAAAATTCCTAGTTCAAGTGTCTGAAAATTCTAATACAACTTTGTGGTTTTGAGGATTATACTGCTGTTCATTTACTGCTTTCAAAAATATTAGTAAGTGAGGTGTGGAATATGATAAATAGAAAGTGACTGAAAAAAGAGAGAAAAAAAGGCTCAACTAACACAACAAGTAGCCTACTTTAACAGTAAAATACAACAGTTCCATTGATATAAAATAAAGTTTCTTTTTTTAATAGTACTCACTAAATAATGACTTTATAATTAGTATTCAATATAATATACTATATGGGGTGTGAAACTTGAGTTCCTCTAGACAATCTACGAGGATTAAACATTGGTAAATGCTAATTTATGAGTCAGAAATTGTTTAGGACGTGTAGAACTAAGAAGCTCTATGACATTTGCATGGAAATGCATGCATTAAAGAGACTACATTTTCATATATTTTATGCAAGAAAACACACATATGACATGCCTAACATTACTGAGAGAGAAGGTTTGATCATTTGATTAAAAATTTTCCAATTTGGCACAAGATGCTTGGAAATGTCAACTTAAAAAGACTTGAAACTCGATCTTGGTGTCCATTAATATAACTATAATGGAAAGTGAAAACCTTTTGAGCATGTGTAGTATTGTTTTCAATGTAGTTTGGAAGCTCAATAACTCGCATCTAGGTGAAAACTAATCATACAACAGGATGTTGGAATCTATGCTTGTTAATGGTTTAAGAGCATTACGTATCATACTTGATGATGGCTTGTAGTGATCAATCATGATCAGTGCCTTCTTCTGTAGATGGTAGTTTTCGATACGATTATTTGTTAGATAACATATATTTGTGCGATTGTCGGAGAAGAAGAAGGAGGAGGAAATCAGGTCTTATAAATAAATTAAATAAAAAAGTGGTTGTATATTTATAAATAAATTAAAATTTTAATATATTTTTTAAAAAGTATGTCCCATTTTATTCAGAATATCCCTCATCAGTAGAGTATACACCGGTCGCCTGTAGGTCGTGATAGATGCATAACCTACGATGAGGTGCACTACTGATTCGATCATTTCTATAACCTCATGGCATCAATATAATAAAGCGGTAATATCAATTCACTAAATTTTAAAACCAAATGATCCTTCTCATTTTATTTCTTAAAACCATAAGTACACCATCGGACATATTTACAACTATACAAACCCAAAATAAATAAAGAATAACAACTAACTAGGTCATCCCCAAAATATCCCAAAAGATCCCCACCGATCGACACATGGGCCATGCTCCTCTCGCCGGCACACACACAGCAGGAAAAGTCTCACTGACTGGAGCTAGGACTCAAACTATCGTTGTCCTGAAAAAAATAGATGCAATGTTGGGTGAATTTGCGAACTCAGTAAGAAACCATCATCGATGGTCTACCCAACTCATGCATATCCAAACAATCACACAATATCGTACATATATCACAAGCAGAAATCACATGCATTCGATTTCACATTTATAAGATGATACGCCTTTCATACAATTCACATTTGAACATTCATATATGCAATGTGCATGTGACTCTTTCAATTTCTTTCGTTGTTGTGACCGTGCGCCTGAGCTCATATACGTTGACCCATTGGCTCTGAAAACATTGGGCTCAAAAGCCCTAATACGTTGAGCATAAAGCTCTGAAAATCGTTAGCACGAGGCCCTGTGCGTTGAGCTTAAAGCTCAATACTGATGGTACGCACTGGTCACAACCGCTTTTATCTGATCATGCATAATGGCATGAATGCACATATCCCCAATTTTCACTAGTCATAGCACAACCTAGTATCACTATCCAATTTGCATTTGAAAACCAATTATGAACAATTTATTCACAATTAACACTTCTATAACAAAGTCTAAATATTTCGAACACCTGTGGTCTGAAATCAATCAAAACAAACACATACAATCCATCCTTAACTCCACATGCATCGGTGCATAAAATAAACACAACAAGGTTGAGAAACCAACTAGATTACTCACCTGAGAACTTCCGAGCTACTGCCGGGAAGTCTCACCTACATCGGACAATCGATGATCTACTGGCACCTCTATAACAATCAAAAAATATAAATAACATTACTAATTATATCCGTTCCAATGTTCAATGATGCATATGAATCAAATAATGTACGTACTATACATGTTATGACATTCCCGACACTAATCTGAATTTCCCGATCTCAAGTTCTAAATCCCGAATTCATAATCTCCAAATTGAATTTAATCCATAATCAATTGAATTATCAAATTCCTAAATCCCCAATTTTTAAAACCTCCAAAATTACATTTTTGGAAATTGGCCCTCCTCATTAGGGCCGCTGCTCCCTACATGAGCTCCTTCCTCTATGCCTTCGCCTCGGCGTCCTTGCGCCTCATGACGATTCCTTCTTCGCCACAAGGCGATTACTTGACGTCATGACGCTGGCCGCTTCTATACTACATGGCGCTTCCGCTTGTCGCGCATGCATCTCGCTTGCTCGTCATGGCACGCAATCGCAGACACGCCCAGAAAATCCAAATTTTCAGATTTTCGACTGATAACAACTCCAAATCCGAATCTTCTCCTTTCAAACCACTCTCAAATAATTCCATACACATCATATCACTAATCCTTAGCTCTATTTCATCAAACAACCATAATTCCCAAAATTTCAACCCTAAAATCAACGAAAATACCCATCGAAACCCTAAATACCAAATCCTTAAATATTCATGCTAAATCATCCAAATAACTCTATAAATCAACCAATCAAACTACATAAGGCAAGAAAGAAGTAACTTACTTGATTAAAACCTCAAATCTTCAAGGATCACACCAAACTCCAGCTCACACACCCACGACAATCACCCAAGCAAAACCCATTTTCAACTCTTTTCCAACACCAACCAAGGGGATCGATTAAGGATGGAAGAAGGAGCAAATTGTGGGAAGGAAATCAAGCAAGAACTCCAAGAAGAAATCCACGAAGAAGAAAGGAGGAGAAAGCATCTGGGAGAATTTCAAAGGCTTTAGGTTTTTAAATCAAAATTCTAAGGACTTGTTTGGCAAATGGAATTGCCACAAGGCCAGACCGAACAACTTCAATCCAATTTCTAATTCTAATTTCTCCCAAATTTCAATAACTATGAATAATAACTCCCAAAATCATAACTCCAATTATTCCTACCAATTTTTTCAATCAAACACGGAACCGGAACTCAATTAATCAGTCACTATGTAAATTTTCCGATCCGGACCTAATACTCCGAAAATTTAGAAAAATTCCTATAAATCCTCAAAAATAGAAAACTCATAATCGTATACTCCAATTTCATAATTCAATTTCCTAACTTTCATTTCTAACTCAAATTCAATTCTCGCTCCTAATTTAACCTAATTATCACACATGCCCTAATCATCTCCAAATCCAAGTTATCCAAATCAAACCGGAAATATGTCATACATGTATGTACGTACGAATGCCAGTACAATAATTACCAATTATACATAATTCAATGATGCATGCACATGCAAAATACGTATGCAATGAACTGTACCTATCCCATCGGTGACGGGATGTTACATTATCCCATTAGCAATGACGTGATAAAGGGTCTATAAAAATAATAAAATAATATTTTAAAAATGTTAAGTTAACATTGACCCGATATTTAATAAAAAAGTTTAAATTTTTTTGTTAAAGTGGGATCAAAATTTAACATTTTCTAAATATTATATTATAATTATTCACTTTATAATATTAAAGTTAAAATTATAAATTGAAGTAAAATTTAGAGTCAAAACTGACTCTTTTACCTAAATCCACACATAAAGTCGGCTTGACCAACATATGCTCTTTGTTTTGCAACTAGCAGGTTAACACTGCGTAAATGCGCAGTGAAAATGCCCAGTGAGTTTATATGCAGCGCAAAATTTCACATGACAGTTAAATAAAAAATAATATAAAATGTAATGAAATAATCATCGGTTGGGAGAAGAACTAAGATGAAATGACTTTCTTTCGTATAAGATAAAATAGTTTATATGTTCATCACGACATCTGCAGATAAAGATACCTTAATCTATAAGTTTTTAATGTGTGCTTCATAAAATTTCCTAGTCTCAAGTTTACTTTTTGAGATTGTTCGCCATCTTTATCATTCGACTAGTTTCATACATCTCGACGTAGCGAAGTCCATCTGAACTACTATGTGCCTTTTTATTCCGCGCATGGTATTGGATAAGTAACTCATCTAGTTGATTGTGACGATCATACGTGTCCTTTATGGCATTTTTCAAATATCTTTTATACCGAAATAGCTGAAATTCATATCCGCATTAAAATAACGAAATTAGTGTATAAATGTGATAATTATTTCACAACTTTATCGAGAAGGAAGAATAAGACGAAGGTTGGAGTGGCAAAATGCAAAGACATAATAAGGAGGAACCTATAAAAATGTTGCGTAAAGATAAAGAAAGGGTTTTGTTGACATTATAAATTGAAAAATTAGATGAAAAAGTAATCGAGAAAAGAATCGAGTTCTCGACCGAACGGTCGTTCTTTGTTTGTAGGGGACCATATGGAAGGTGAGACTTAAAGAGTTGCGTGGTATTAAATAAGGGGCAGTACTCGAAATGATTTTCCTAGAGATAGACAAAAACATAGCTCAGCTATCAATTGAAACGTCAATCTATGTTTTGATCTTATGTTTGTTTACTTCTGCAATACGTTATTGGTAGTATTTGACATTAGTATAGCAGTTAGAAGATTATTCGATATAACGAAAAGACGTCTCGATATCTGCGTCAATTCGTATACTCCAAGAAGAATTAGGGAATTGGTAAGTGAAATTTAATCGGAGTTGGAAATGACATCAACTGAACTGCTTTAAATAAAGAAGAACAAGAGCAAGCTAAAAGAAGCAAAAATAAGTTGAAGTAGTAAGAGGTTGAAAAGTAGACGAAAGAAGAAAAACGGACGGAAGTTCAAAACTAGACGAAAGCAAAAGCAGTTGTTATACTGGATAGATAATCTAATGGAAAATCTTCAACACCTTGGCAAAAAAATGACAAACAAGGGTCATCTGTTGACTGATCTGTGGAAAAATGGTGGAAAGAATGAGACGAAGCAGAGAAGGAAAAATAAGACGAAGTCAGGAAAGCAGACGGAAGGTGAAAAGTAGACGAAAGAAGAAAAGGAGATGGCAGTTGAAAAGCAGACGGAAGCAAAAGGAAGGCGTAGTGCAGACTTGGATATGAGGAGATTTATCATAAATTGCAAAGTCGCTACTTCACCACCAAAGATCCTCTTCCTTGTACATATATTTTCTCATGTCGAAAAGGAACTCCACAAAAGCAGAGGTTTCAAGATTATCACTAGAATCATCTATCTATTAGTGATTCGTGTTTGTAATTTTTCGCCAAGGTGTTGAAGATTTTCTATTAGATTATCGGAAGAAATATATATATTAGCGATTCGTATTATTTAATATCGTAATGTAAATAGTATTATTCCTATTAGGTATAATAAAATTTTTCGCTTATATTAATAAAAACAAATATGCAATGAACTGTTATTAATATGAATGAAGTTGAATAATAATAATGAATTTAATAATCATGATAAAATATTTAGAAACCGATATTGCAAATGAGAATAAATATATGAATGAAGTTGAAAAATAATCATGAATTGAATAATTATGATAAAAATCATAAGAAACTGATATTGCAAATAACAATAACATTAGAAGGTGATGAACCATCTATTAAGTGAAAATGACTTCACATTTATGATTTTGATTAAGAACAAATACTCAGTAGAAAAACAGAGAGAGAAAGAAAGACAAACGGAGAAAGAAAAACAGACTAAGTAGAAAAACAGACGGATAATGTAAAACAGACGAAGTAGAAAAACAGACGGAGAATAAAAAACAGACGAAGTAGAAAAACAGACGGAGAAAGAGAAACAAATAGACTAAGTAGAAAAGCGATTAAGCTAAAAAATGACGATATGTTACTCCAATCTATTGCGACAACACCAGTGCAATCAATCGGTTTCAGAAGATCAGACGCAATCTCAACATGGTTATGTTAAGTGAACAGTCGAGCTAAAGTAACGACAAAACTAACGGCGTCAGAAACAGTGAGGTACAGCTGGTAACTTCTCTCACAAGAAAGTTATGGAGGGAAAGTCGATAATCTCGAGGATTTTAATGACTCTAGAACACGGTGGACTATATCTCTACAAGTAGCCTAAAAGCAAAATCATTACGGTTATTCTCATCTCCAGACGGTTCATTTTTCTTTCCCAATTCTCTCAAACATCCAACCCTAAAAAGCTTACCAGAGTCAGTTTATCATTCTCAAACAATGGAGGCAGCCATGATATTCGGAAGACATGTGGATTTCGAGTCATTGAGGAATGATGGTATGGATGTGGAACCAGAGATTGTAAGAGCTGGTTGGAGGAACTTCTTGTAGTACGAGAACCAAGATACACAAATGAGGTTTTGATTTTGGAAGAATGCTCACTAGTAGACAACACCGTAGTATCATCGTAGATGGTATATCCGTTGTTGTAACTAAGGAGTTAATAAAGAAGGTGACGATTGTCCGTCACCAGGTGAGACCTCGCTACCAAGTCCTGGATGGATGTCCCAAGTCGGTATGAGAGAGGAAGATGTCAAGACAATTATATGGAGCCAATGATGTATGGGAGAGGAAGACCTCTAGTTTGGTTCCGGCGAGGATTCTCCATGCAATTACTTTTAATTGCATTTTACCCATAGCGAGTTCAAGGCATTTGGTGACTACGTTGATGAACAATGCTTGTTTTACCTTTAAATCACAATCCCATCGACTTACCCTTCTCAATCTTTCACTACATGATTAAGGGATGAAGGATACAAATAGCTATCCTTACGGTATGTTGCTTACAAGGATTTTTAACGAATCCGGAGTCCTCCTACATCGAGGACATAGAAGGATTGTACCTGTGAAGAGTAAGATTGATTCAATCACAATACGACGAATGGGTCTAAGGACTGTAATCAAAGAAGAAGCCGACTCTTCAAGGAGAACTAGGACTGAGGGGGAGCATGTTTTGAAGATGACTTCCGCTTCAAATTCTGGACCTCAAGTGAGTACGAGATCGCCTGCGGATGAATTACGAAGAATGATTGAAAGACCGCTAATAAAACAGGTGAGTCCTCGAATCGAAGCAAGTCAATCCCGGAGGATAAAAGAAGGTGCGCCAAAAAGACAAGGAGAAAGTCTTTTAAGTGAAACTACAAAGAAGGCAAAGAGATCACCGAGGATTCTAAGAAGACCGTGTCAATCTGCCGGGAAGTTAGTCGAGAGAAAGAAAACGTTGATGTCTGCTCAAATAGAAAAGAAACCGAAAGCAGAAGCGCAGTCAGAAACCCCATTGCTCAACAGAGGAACCAAAGTGGAGCAAAGCTCGGTTCAGAGAATCCTAGTGAAGCACAACCAGAGGCAGCAGCGTAATCGGACTCGATAATGATGAACCTTGTCGATGGTATACAACTATCATAAGTTTTTAGAAAACAGGTCAAGATCGAAATGGTGGAAGTTGTTACGTAAGAAGAACTGCTATTGTAATCAGAGTCCACCAAGAAAGAAGATAGTGGGCGGTACGACCTATGTTGATTAATAGTAACACATGGGAATTACTAAAAGAAGATAAAAGATCTTCTACGATGCTTTGAGGGATGCTGCTACTAAGCCATACCCTTCAAAACGTCCCTGCAAACCGTGTACTATTTTTCCGATCACTAAAAACACGGAAATAAAGGTTGCACCAGATATCCAGCCAAGATATCCTTTGGATTTAACTAAAGGGAAGTCAAAATTATTTCCTGAGGAAGCACAAAATAAAGATGAAGCGAGCTGCAGCTATACTGACAAGAAGGAAGACTGTCCAGTGGGGGGAAGAGTAATAACAGGGACATTTATTGAGTTCCTTGTTGAGACAGCTTCTGCGTATTAGACCTTTGTCTAATAGATCGCTATTCAAGCAGATGCATTACCTTGTAAGGAAGACAGATTCTTGATGTCGTCGCCCATTTGACTTAGATCTTCCGAAGTCAAATGTTTATTCGTTACCAATGATTGAGATAAATGAAGAATACATTCCGACCTCAGATGCTTATACTACTTCAATCCCATTCACTCCTCCCTCAGCAGATGTTGATCAAGCCTCCTCGTCGATTGACCCAGCAGATGAACTCAGCAGATTACGTGGTGAAGTCAATGAGATGAAGGAGACGATGAATGATCTGAAGAAGATGATGACAGAACTGCTAAAGAGCCACCATCGTTAATCATTTTTTATTATAACAAATAGGGGGAGAATAAGAGCAGAAAAGAAGAGAATGAACAAGGGGAGAAGAGAATGAGCAGAAAAGAAGAGGGTGTTCAGAAAAGAAGCTGTGACTGAAGCAGACGAAGAAAGGAAGAAGTCAAAGAAGAAGTTCTGAAGATAAGTTTTTGTTTTGTTCAAAACTTTGTAATTTTGTTTTCTTTTGTATATAATTTGTTATCATCAAAAAGTGAGAGATTGTTAAGTACAAATGACTTTACTTAGATATGATTTTGATGAATAACAAAAAGAACAAACAAAAAAGAACACAGACGAAGTCAAGAAGACGCAGACACAAAGCAGACGCAGACGCTAAACAAAGCAGACGCAGACGCTAAGCAAAGCAGACGCAGACACAAAGCAGACGCTAAGCAAAGCAGACGCAGACGCTAAGCAAAGCAGACGCAGACTTTAAGCAAAGCAGACGCATACACAAAGCAGACGCTAACCAAAGCAGACGACAGACGAAGACGCGTATAACAGACGCAGAAGAAGAATGAAGAAGCACACGCAAGAGTCAGTTCGAGTTAGTTACAGAACTTAACTCCCATTCACTCCTCCCTCAGTAGATGTTGATCAAGCCTCCTCGTCGATTGATCCAGCAGATGAACTCAGCAGATTACGTGGTGAAGTCAATGAGATGAAGGAGACGATGAATGATCCAAGAAGATGATGATGAATCGCTAAAGAGCCACCATCGTTAATCATTTTTATTATAACAAATAGGGGAGAATAAGAGCGAAAAGAAGAGAATGAACAAGGGGAGAAGAGAATGAGCAGAAAAGAAGAGGGTGTTCGTAAAAGAAGTCATGGATCAAGGCAGACGAAGAAAGGAAAAAGTCAAAGAAGAAGTTCTGAAGATAAGTTTTTGTTTTGTTCAAAACTTTGCAATTTTGTTTTCTTTTGTATATAATTTGTTGTCATCGAAAAGTGGGAGATTGTTAAGTACAAATGACTTTACTTATATATGATTTTGATGAATAACAAAAAGAACAAACAAAAAAGAACACAGACGAAGTCAAGCAGACGCAGACACAAAGCAGACGCAGACGCTAAACAAAGCAGACGCAGACGCTAAACAAAGCAGACGCAGACACAAAACAGACGCTAACCAAAGCAGACGCAGAGACAAAGCAGATGCAGACGCGAATAGTAAAGCAGCAGATGAACTCAACAGATTACGTGGTGAAGTCAATGAGATGAAGGAGACAATGAATGATCTGAAGAAGATGATGACAGAACTGTTAAAGAGCCACCATCGTTAATCATTTTTTTATTATAACAAATAGGAGGAGAATAAGAGCAGAAAAGAAGAGAATGAACAAGGGGAGAAGAGAATGAGCATAAAAGAAGAGGGTGTTCAGAAAAGAAGCTGTGATTGAAACAGACGAAGAAAGGAAAAAGTCAAAGAAGAAGTTCTGAAGATAAGTTTTTGTTTTCTTCAAAACTTTGTAATTTTGTTTTCTTTTATATATAATTTGTTATCATCAAAAAGGGGCAGATTGTTAAGTACAAATGACTTTACTTAGATATAATTTTGATGAATAACAAAAAGAACAAACAAAAAAGAACACAGACGAAGTTAAGCAGATGCAGACATAAAGCAGACGCAGACGCAGACGCAAAACAAAGTAGACGCTAACGCTAAGCAAAGCAGAGGCAGACACAAAGCAGATGCTAAGCAAAGCAAACGCAGACACAAAGCAAACACTAACCAAAGCAGACGCAGACACAAAGCAAAGGCAGACGCAGATGCAAATAGTAAAACAGACGAAGACGCGTAGATAATGAGCATTTGAAGAAGAATGAAAAAGCAGACGCAAGAGTCAGTTCGAGTTAGTTACAGAACTCAATTGATTAACCGTTTCTTTAAAGATTCAAGAAACAAGAATCAAGAAGCAGTACATAGCCAGAGTTTGGGGTGAACCAGGATAAATCTCTGTGTCAACCACTCTCACTCTCTATCTCTGTTTTAGATTCAAGTTTTATTACTACCTAGTTTGTAAACAAAGTATTCAAAAGTTTTGAACAATCAGAATCTAACAAAAATTCTGTAAAGAATTTTACTTCTAACAAACAGTTTCAAAAGAATCATAAAAAGGGGAATACACAATTCAACCCCCCTTCTCGTGCATTGTAAGTATTGTATTAACGTGTTATTCACTTCATAGCTTACTGAACTGAAGGTTGTTCTTTGTTGGTTGAAATAGAAGAAAAACAGACGGAGTTAAAAGTAGAGGGAAGCAAAAGCAGACGGATGCACCATCGATAAAATAACTGCCAGTCGTTGAAGTGAGAACTGAATTCATTATTAAAACAAATATGTGCTTTTGCTGGCTGTTTAGTTTTGATTGTAATAAGAGGTCTTGTTCGTCAATCTCTATATCCATCTCACTTTCTACCTCCTTAGTCTGCTGCTGGCGGTAATCAGTACGAAATTCATGTTCAGTGAAATGATAATCAGCTAAGCTTTTTTCCCATTTGTTCCAGAGATTTATTGATATCTTAAAGAGCCATTTTTGTAATATCATCAGATGTATACGTATTAGAGGAAGAATAAGCATATAGGTAGTCAGAGCAGAGGTGACCTGTGAAAGTTTCCCAGAGTTCCCTAGGATTTGCCGGTGAACAATAGAACAAGAGTGTAACAAATAACAATCTGAGGGATGTTGGCATTTGAAATATGACAACTTCAAGTGTTTGTTGTATGTAAGAGTCGATGCTAGCAATCCTAATTGCAGCAAAGATCCACAAATAGCCTTAATTTTCACCATCAACAGCTAACAAGTTGTCAAACGATGTTGGTCCTCTAACATTTGTGAGCAATAATCTCAAGTAATACCTTTCTCCTTCTTGAGGGTCAACAGTAACTAATCGTCCTATGACTTTTCTCCGCTTTCTTTCTATCCACGTCCTTGTTTTTTGATTCCAAACAAAATGTTGGGAGAAATCCGCATACAGACATTTCATTTCTGCAGCCTTTTGATTTGTTGAATTGGTCCTAAAAAATTCCGTCAGCATTGTTTTGGAGAAGTCAATATTCCTCAATAAATAAGACAAATTAGCATCTTTTGCAAAGGAAATAGATTGTTGATCTGGAAGGTGAACTTGGAGTATATAGATGGATGGATTAATCTCTGCGAGGCGGAATTCATATATGCGTCATAAAGCTTCGGGGGGTGAAATCTAACGGCCTTCTTGGAAATTAGTGATTTCGTCAATATCAAACCTGGTTTCTTGGTCGTTGACGCTAAAGTTCACAAGGTCGTGGCCCTTAAATACATATTTGTATAAATATTTAACAAGCTTCACAGTGGAACATATTTCAACATTAATGTGGCAGTCAAGCAATATTAGAAGGTCCGGGTTATGAGGAACCACCCATCTATTATCAACCTCGTGTCTAAAAATTTTAACTTTTCTTCCATTATCTCTACGTCTATAGCACGGATAACTGTCTTCGCCATGGACAGTGAAAGGAGTAAAATCCTTGGGGTAATGACTTTTGCATACACCATTTCTCATGCAAGGGCACTATTTGTTCATAAAACCACAAGGACCGTGGATCATATGCTTAATGAAAAGAGAATATAATCTGGAATTGTGATCAGGATTAGGTATTTCAGCTGATATGATTTGATCATAGGAATCTGGATTCAACAACTTAAATTGTGGTTGAAGTATTAGAAGCAAGTGAGCATGAGGGAATCCATACTTTTGAAATTCAATTACGTAAACAAATGGGGCAACATCTCCGAATATTCCTTTTTTGATCAACTCATTTTTCAGAATTTCAAATTTAGCCCCAACACTCGGACAATAAATCCGTCTCATCTTGTGCTTTTTCGTGGAATTTAAGATTCTCTTGTATTTCCTTCCACATAGGGTTGCAAGTCATAGTGAGAAAAATATCTGGTTTGCCATATTTTTGCACTAGAGCCATTGCATCCAGATAACATCGTTTCATGTCCCTTAGGTCGTCGATAATTGAAGCTGGGAGGACAACTCATGACCAATTGTGTAAGCTTCAGCTTGACCAATATTAACGCTATCTAAAACACCGCAAAATTTCGATCGTATTTCGCTCGTTTTTTCCTATGAAAGTCAAGCCGTGATGTTTCAATCTTTATATAAGAACCAACAACGAATTATTGTAGTAGTCTTAAGTCGTGGATAAGCATGGATTCATCATAACTTCTCATTTGAAGTCGATAGCGATAATACTCTCTGCGATACTACGCCATGTTTGGAGTTCGCTTTGAGTAATTAGTAATAGTAAGAAAAAATGATAAATTAATTTAGCCCAATTAGACAATATTTGGGAACCAAGGAATAAGCACACAACTAACCTATATTTTGAGAGCAAATAATTCACCGCTTCATAAAAGTGCATAAAGGAGCACCGCTGCTTGATCGTAACCATTGGTGCCGCTTTGTTTGTGAATTTAACCGCTTAATGCGAGGATGCCATCCTGATTCACCCCGTGGAAACAGAAGTGAGTATTGAAGCGGGTCATAGCATGCATAATAAGATCGAATTCTATAGCTTGGACCTGAGTGACTGTAGACTTGGATATGAGGAGATTTATCATGGTGTTCATCATTAGTTTCAGTCCATATAGCAGCTACTTGTGATGCAGTAGGAAGATTGTAAACGCGCTAATCAAGACTCGGATAACATCTCAGAACAATTTCGTGATTTTCAAGGGAAGGAATATCTTTAAGACGGCGAAAGAACCTAGTATAGGGGTTATCTTCAAGAATTGTCATAATCAGCTTCAATGTACTTTCACGAAGTTTATCAGAATTGCTCACCCTTTGTTGTAGTTCTTCATCGGTATCAAAGAAATAAAGTTGGATTCTAGATACTTTATTGCTTGTCGGCACTAAACTGTCAAGGAAATGGTAAACTTGTCCTTGAACACGGAATGTATAAACTCCCATTGTGTTTTTTGTCAGGTCACGATCATATCTGGCTCCATAGGAAGTGAAAGCTACATTGTTATTGTATGTACGAACATTCTTTATGAAATGTTCGGATTCTTCGTCGCTATTTAGAAACAAAGACTTTAAAGCATAAGGCATCTGAAGAGCAACAATGGAAATTTGTCTGGGCGAGCAACAAAACGATGAAGGTTCAAGGTAAAATCGTTTTGCGTTACAATATTGACAATATGGAACAGAAGGGAGCTGTTTAGGTTCAACTGGTAAATTCTGCAAGGATGTTAATATTGAAGGAAATGTGGGATGATTTATCCCTTGAAACGTATAAAAAGGACATTATCATTATGTGGACTAGTTAGGTTGGAAATAGTTTCAATATAGCGAAAAAAAGGTACCTTCATTTATGTGATCAGCATAGATATCAATACATCGGTCACGTATTTGATGATAAGAGGGTTCATGACTCGGAAGTTGACCGTGGAAGGTTCGATATTAATGAAAGAATCCTTCCGTTGAGGTAATTCTTTCTTGAAGTGTAGATGAAGTGGAAGTTGTGTTTTTGCACTCCATTTTCTCTACGTCGTCGCAATAATTCTTGTTTTTTTCATTTGGCATTTCAAAGATATTTTGACGCCTTTAGCATTTCTATCCATATGTAAATACCGAGGAATCGACATAATATGAACGTCTTTGATCTATCCATTCATGATGTTCGGTAAAATGAATTGTCGATATATATATATAGAGCCTACATACATTGATATATATATGTATATATATATATATATATATAAATATATATCTATATAGCTATATCGATATATATATAGAAACAATAAAATTGAATATATATTATAAATCGATCACAAGAAACATGTAAAAAAACATTTTGTTTATGATCTAACAAACAATATGTCGAACAAACATGATTATAAACCATTTATATAACTATAGCGAAATTTATAAAATTGTTTTGTTTCATTTAACTACACATACCTTACTACACAAAGAATGCAACAGAGAATAAGCGGGGACCTATAAAAATGGAGTATACATGCAATGTAACGTAGAAGGAGAATTTGCTCTATTCAGTTAATAAATAACAATAGCTGAATTTTTACAATAAATTTATTTGACCTAAGCATATATACCTTAGTACTCAAGAATGCAAGAAAGAATAAGCACGGGGCCTTACAAAATGGAGTATAAATGCAATGTAATCTAAAACGGAGAATTTGATAACTAAAGAAGAGGGTAGTTGAGAGAAGTAAAGTTTGGGTGGACAAAATGTTTCAGCGGTTGGGGTAGATTTGCTTTAAAGGTTAAGACAGGAGAACAGGTAAGAAGTTAGAATATAGAGGTGTCAGTGGAGTGCGTGCGAGAGATCAAATTTCATTGTAAGTTATTTTGATGCCAAAGAAATGGCCCTTGAATGATTGATTGATAAACGGATGCAAAAAGGCAAGCTTCAGAAGAAGAGGAAATGATTGTAGAAGGTGAACCTGTCAGGAAGAAGAGTAAAGGCAAACAATGATAGTAATTTCCGAAGAAGAGAAAATAATTGTAGAAGGTCAACCTGTCCAGAGTAACACGTGCATAATAATTTTATCACCAATGAATTGAAACGTCGATCTCTACTCTGGTGCTCTTCTTCTCTAATTCTGTTCATGTTTGCTTACTTCTTCAATACGTTTTTGGTAGGAATCGACATTATTATACCAGTTAGAAGATTATTCTATACAAGAAAAACAGGTCTGAATGTCTGGTTCATACATTTTGGGGGTTAGCGTGTCTTTCTTTGCCACAAGTAAAAATTATGACGGTCTCACCTAAGAATTAAAACGTCAATCTCTGTTCTGGTGTTTACTTCTGAATACGCTATTGCCAGTGTTTGACATTATACCTATTAATTGAAACGTCAATCTACCTGATAGAAGAAATCAGATGCTTAAAAGGAGGAGATTGTTAAGTCAAAACGACCTTACATAAATGATTTTGATGAAGTACAAATAATGATGAAAAAGGAGACGATGAAAACAAGACGGAAGTTGAAAAGCAGAGGCAAGTTGAAAAGCAGATGGAAGCAAAACCTGACGGAAGCAAAAGCAGACGAAACTTGTGCAAAAGTAGATGGGAGTAAAAGCAAACGAAAGCATACCACGTGCGAATTAAGAATCAGTTTGAGTTAGTTACAAAACTCAATTGAATAACGGGTTCTTTCAACATTCAAGCAATCTCTGTTCAGGTCGTCTTCTTCTTGCGAAAAACAGAAAATGATTGTGGAAGGTCAACTTGTCAGGAAGAAGAGTAAAGGGAAGCAATGACACTAATTTCCAAAGAAGAGAAAATAATTGTAGAAGGTCAACCTGTCAGGAGTAGCACGTGAGAAATCTATCACCTATGAATTGAAACGTCAATCTCTGTTCTCGTCCTCTTCTTCTCTTTGCACTCCTCATGTTTGCTTACTTCTGGAATACGTTAACATATGAATTGAAACGTCAATCTCTGTTCTGGTCTACTTCTACAATACGCTATTGGGAGTGTTTGACATTATTATAGATCTGTACAGTTAAAAAGGAGGAGATTGTTAAGTCAAAACGACCTCACATAAATGATTTTGATGAAGTACAAATAATGATGAAAAAGGAGACGATGAAAAGAAGACGGAAGTTGAAAAGCAGAGGCAAGTTGAAAAGCACATGGAAGCAAAAGCAGACGAAACTTGTGCAAAAGTAGACGGGAGTAAAAGCAGACGAAAGCAGACCACGTGTGAATTAAGAATCAGTTTGAGTTAGTTACAAAACTCAATTGAATAACGAGTTCTTTCAACATTCAAGCAATCTCTCGTCGCCTTCTTGCGAAAAATGGAAAATGATTGTGGAAGGTCAACCTGTCAGGAAGAAGAGTAAAGGGAAGCAATGACACTAATTTCTAAAGAAGAGAAAATAATGGTAGAAGGTCCACCTGTCAGGAGTAGCACGTGAGAAATCTATCACCTATGAATTGAAACGTCAATCTCTGTTCTCGTCCTCTTCTTCTCTTTGCATTCCTCATGTTTGCTTACTTCTGGATTACGTTAACGTATGAATTGAAACGTCAATCTCTGTTCTGGTCTACTTCTGCAATACGCTATTGGGAGTGTTTGACATTATTATAGCGGCAAGAAGATTGTACCTATTAATTGAAAACTCAATGTACGTGACAGTAAAAATCTGTGCAGTTAAAAAGGACGAGATTGTTAAGTCAAAACGACTCGACATCAATGATTTTGATGAAGTACAAATAATGATGAAAAAGCAGACGATGAAAAAGAGATGAAGAAAAACAGACGGAACGTATTGAAAAGCATGTTAAGTCAAAATGACTTGAGATATATGATTTTCATGAATAATGATGAACAAAAATGATTTAAGTACAAAACACACGAAGTAGAAAAACAGACGGAGAATGCAAAAGCATAAATAATACGTTGACTTCGACTCTTATTTATAACCTTTGTGTTCAACTACTTCTTCAATCTTGCTTCTTGAACCTTGAAACAAGCAGTTATTTAGTTAAGTTCTGTCTTTTGCTTTTGCTTCCGTCCGCTTTTGCTTTCGTCTGCTTTTCAACTTGCGTCTGTTTTTCTTCTTTCATCTACTTGTCACATTTCGTCTGCTTTTCAAGTTCACGTAAATATGAAGTTATTGTCCTAAAAATATTGGCCTTTGGTTTTGATTTTATGATATATTTAACCATGTTAAGATTTCGTCTGATTTCCCTGAACCGTTCTTCACTTAATGGTTTAGCGAAGATGTCCGCCCATTGATACTCTGTTTCAACAAACTGTCCATTTCTGAAAACACATTAGAAATGCATGACTTAATGGAAGAAATGGGAAAGGAAGTTGTACGTTAAGAATCTAGATATCCCAATACACGTAGTAGATTATGGGATCGAAAAGATGTCTTTAAAGTACTTGCAGAGGACAAGGTAAAATTAGTCACTTACTTTCTATACGAGATTTTTAAGTTGTGTATTGATATTATGTTAAGAAAAATATATATTGCAAAACTTATAATATAATTTTGAAAATCATTTAAACTTTCTTTTTTACTAAAAAGAAATATTTGATTGTTATTTGTTAGGGAGCGGAAGCAGCGGAAAGCATAAGAGGACAAGGTAAAATTAATCACTTACTTTCTATATGAGATTTTTATGTTGTGTATTGATATTATGTTAAGAAAAATATTCAAATAAGGATATTTTAAACATACCTTCAATTATTATAATATAATTTTGAAATCATTTTAACTTTCTTTTTACTAAAAGAAATATTTGATTATTATTTGTTAGGAAGCCAAGCGAGAGAAAGCATAAGGTTGGATGTGTCCAAAATACAGAGATAGATTTAAATGCGAAGTGGATAGATGGCCATGGTTATTCGTTAAGGGATGTAGCCTTGTTCAAGTTCAATTTAGATGAACATGGAAGTACAGAAATCCTGAAGTGCGGCGTCACTCCATTATATTCCTAATATCAGGATCAACTCTATTAAGCATTCGAGTTTCCTACTCCAGTGTCCATTATGTTTTATAGCAAATTTGATGTGTCTTCGTCTAACTTTTGTATTCTCCGTCTGTATTGTTAACTTCGTCTACTTTTTCAACTCCGTTTATATTTTAAACTTTGTCTACTTTTTCAACTCTGTCTATATTTATAACTTCATCAACTTTTTCAACTCCATCTATTTTTAACTTCGTCTATTTTCTCAACTCCGTCTGTTTTTCTCTTCTTCGTCTGTCTAAAGAGGTATCTTATAGACAAAGAGACTTCAAAGTGTTACCCAAAAACTTATTCACGCATTATGAACGAGTACAAGAAAGATCAATTGTTATCATCTCACTTTCACTTCGCTCTTTACTCTTAATCTTAACTTTCAAAAGAAACGATGAAACGATCAAAGTAAGACAATGAAAAGCGATTTAAAGAAAGAAAAAAAAAAGAGAAAGTAGAAAAAGAGTTGAACCAAAGTAGCATGATAAAAGTTAGACGATGTCGAAGTAAGACGATGAAATAAAGACGTTGAAAAATAAAGACGGGTTTATATGCGCGATTACCATATTATGCTATCTAATATTACAATTCTTGAAATGGCAACATGATAAATCTGCTCATATGATGTTTCATCTAGATGAAAGTTATCCAAAAGCAGAGGGGAGGAAAAGTAGACGATGGAAAGCAGACGAAAGCAAATCACCTTCGAATTAAGAAGCGAGACGATAGAAAAAGCAAATTACCTCCCAATTAAGAAGCGAGACCATAGAAGTGAGAGGATACAAGTGAAACGATCAAAGTCAGATATTGAAAAGTAAAAAGCAAACTGAAGTAAGACATAAAGCAGAACAAAGGCATATAAAACTTTACAAAGCGATGTCACATTCTTGAAAAATAGCACGAAACGATATGTGCAGTTACTAAATTATTCAAATATGCACTACATCTTCTAAAACTTTATGACTACAAGAAACTCTTTGTCAACGCATTTACAATCTTCCTATTGATCACAAGTAATGCTATATGGACAGAGATGACGATGAATCGCCATATCCAAGTCTCAGATTACGCCTTCTTTGTTCCAGCATCCTTTTCAGATTAAAGTAGATGAACCTTTCTTTGACAGAGGAGTTCCTTTCGACATGAGAAAATATATATGCAAGGAAAGAGGATCTTTGGTGGTGAAGTAGCGACTTTGCAATTTATGATAAATCTCCTCATATCCAAGTCTCCACTACGCCTTCTTTGTTTGAAGCACTCTTTTCGTAAGTCTCCACGTCTTCTTTATTCGAGCCATCCTTTTCGGATGGCAACAACAACAAACAACAACGAAACTCTGAAAACATCTCGCACACACGAAAAAAAAAGCTTAAAGAAGATTTACAAGTAAAAACAACTGAAACCGAGACAATGCGGTTAAACATCCGACGTCCAGTTGGTCAACAACCTTATGGTAGGTTCACGTGCTAGATTAATGTCGAAACCATCGATACTCTCTCGACACCAACAACAATTCACGACAACCACAACTGGAATGAAAAAAGCAAAGGAAGGCAATGACGAGAGGAAAAACAAAGATAGAGAAAGGAGACAACATGGATCTATTCCGTGATCGTCCATCCCATTCGCTTTTAAGTAGTCATGGCCATGCGATCACCGACAAACTATTACATCAAAAGATCGGGTCAAGATTGCGTGCAAAAGAGAAATATTTATGTCGTAAGATTGCGTATATCGCATGAGACACAAGATTCAATAAACAAAATAAAGAAATATAAGTCACTGGATTAAATGGACGATAGAGATCTATTCCGTGGTCGTCCATCCTGGCCGCTTAAGATATATACTTATAATTTTTTTTTTTAAAAAAAATATGCATATAAAAATATTTTATTTTATTTTTAGTAATTATTTTAAATATTTTGTAAGATTTAATTTATATTTTAGTAAAGAGGTTAAAAATTAAATTTGTAGTTCTTGCTGTTTTTAGTCAAAATCAGCTTTGTGTTAAAGGTTTCGGATATTTTTGTTTTGGAAAAGGAATATGGTGTGATGCTTTAGTTTTAAGTTATGGGCTTCACTGTCGGGGAATGTAGCCCTAGAAATCAACCGGATAATTATAGTAACTATTTAGTAATCAAACGGACCGGTCCTTTCGGGTCACGAAATGGGTTTGTTCGGGTCAACGTAAGCTCTACCTTCTACTGATCTACCACTAAAATCGTCTTCCTTCTTAGGTTTCCAGAAGGTAAGTCTCTCTGTACTTGCTGCCTGCCTGTAATAGGTACAGAAGAATAAGAATAAGCTCTGGCAGTTTTCGTTTTTGATACACTATAGAGATATTAAAACACGATTGGAACTTTCAGAAACCCAATGGATATGGTTATTTTGTAGATACCTATGTACCTATTATATACATGTGTATAACAGGGATCTATTAGTGCAATTTGCAGTGAAAATGACGAAAGGTAAGGGTTCCTCAAAGAAGCAGCAAAAGCGCGGTATCGACTTTAAGGTGCGTAATTATTGTATCATGATATCTCTTTTTGTTGCTTATAACAATATCAAAAGTTTTGTTTCGTTTTTACTGTTGTTTTCTAGAAAGTACAGCGCAAACTGGGTAGAAGGTTGCCACCACCCAAGAATGCCACAAACACTGAAATCAAATCCAAAGGTTATCCTTCAAACTGATTTTAAATGCAAGTTGTTAATGCCTTTCGTGCAAGTAATTGGATTATTGAAAGCTGTCATCCATGTTTGATGAGCAGCGATTATTCTTCCTCAACAAAGTGTGGTGTCGGAGAAGGAAGGATTAGCTGTCAATAAGAAAGGATTGACTTTAAAAGAACTTTTTCAGCAAACTTCTCATCACAATGCTAAAGTACGTAAAGGTATTTTCTCGTTTTGATAACGGATTATATGAGATTAGAGGTTTGGTATCAAAAAGTTCAAGCTCCTATGAAGGATGTACTGTACAATACTATTTGTTTATTGGGAAAGTTAGCAGTTGATAAGCTAATGGAGGCACTCTGGCTTATTCTCCCAGTCCCTTGAATTGATGAAAGTATGATAGTTATCATTCTAACATCAGTGATATTTAGTTGTCTATTGTCCATTTTCGCTGCAAGATGATATTATTATATGTCTAGATTATTTGTCCACATTTGCATTTTCTGTAAGATGTTATTCTCTAGCCTCTTTGATTCATCTTTTTTGTCATTATTTAGCCAATATTCTTTGAAAGAATTTACTGATTACCAGTTATACAAATCATTAAGATGAATGAACAGCCTTTACCATGAGTGAGAGCGATTTCACTTCAAACTTTTGTGTTCTGGTTGCTTTTGTCTCTATTTTAACTATATTCTTTATTCTATTTGAATTCCTAACTTGACTAGAGATTCATTTTCATTTTTGTATTATTTCCTCCTTTTTTGAAGATGCATTAATGGGTATGAAGGATTTATTCCTCAAGTATCCAGAGGAGCTGAAATTGCACAAATATGCTGTAATAGAAAAGTTATGCGAACGCATAAGTGATGAAGATAAAATAGTTCGGGAGACGCTTTATCAACTTTTGAAGTCCGTTGTTTTACCTGGATGTAAAGAGGTAATATGACTTTTTCCGTCTTATTTGAACTTGTAGTTTGAAGGTGGTTAACATGTTAACTTGAATCTAACAAGACATTGTTTAGCTTGGTTTCAGAAGTTTTGCATTCTGGAGACCTTGGCAAAATTTGTTTAGCAAGTTTACTGGTTTATCCCTTTGGAGAAAACAATGCTGTTATTTGTTAGAATGTCTGTGTTTAATTCATCCATCCGCTCAATTGGATCCTTAGAGAAGTTTGCCAGCCAAACATGGATTTTCTCTTCTAGAAAATAGTAAAGATATCTCCATGTGCAGGTATAAAAGTCAATAGTTGTGACTACATAGTATGTGTTCACTTCATGTGAACCAATAAAAACTTGATATTTTCATGTCGAAGCAAATCTTTTGAAAAGATGGTAATTGATTCAAGTACCAAACGTGTCCCAGCTTTTTTGAGGGGAAGGGTAGAGAACACTCCTCTAGCCAATGTAGTGCCTACGAGTCATCCCATAAAAACCCAAATAATAAGCAATATTGCTGATTATATATATTAGTTGGATGAAACTCTAGGAGCATTTGCATTGCCTATTGCCATGAAGGAGTTCTCCATCTGGTTAGCATGCTTGTTATCTTGTTAATCATTGTTGGTTCTGCTTTAGTTGTAAAATGTTGTCTCTTATTCTTGTCCAGGATAATCAAGGACTTTTGATTTCTTTGATGATGGCTTTCATTTTCAATGCGACGACACATTTGGCAATTGATGTTCGACTGATGGCTTTCAAATTTTTGGATCTCATTCTCCAACAATTTCCATCTTCGTTTTCCGTGTATGCTGAAAAGGTACCTTCAATTGAGGCATTCTGTTCTAGCATGAGCACCATAAAAATGCATATATTCACTTGCTAGTTGTGAAGGTCGTAATAATTTCATAATGTATTGCTTGTATCGGTCTATTGTCATGATATTGCATGCATCATTCTTGTTTATGTAAAGATACTTATAACCTTAATAGGCTTTTATTATGTTCAAGGTCTGTGTTCATAAAATGACTTATTGATAATCTTTCTTTTAATTGGTTAATTTGTTCATTGATAGATTCTTCAAAATTATGAGGATATTCTACAGAAGAATCAGTCCTATTTGCACGATAAAGGGAAGCTCAAAAGTGTCCTAGCTGGATTGGCACATTGTTTGTCACTGTTGCCTTCTAATAATAAAGAAGTCGAATCTCCTTTAAAGGTGAAACAACCCTTTTTTGTGTAGTAAATCTTACTTTTGGAATGAAGTATATAATCTTTCTCTTGTAATTATTATTATGTTGTCGAATGAAGATTTGAAAACCACTTATCCATGTTTGTTAGGTGGCCATGCAAGTTATATATCTATCTTTTGTTTGATGTTCTGTTTTTTCATCAAGCAATTTGAGCTACATGGCATGTTGGACAATTCATGTTCATGTTGAATGGGAAGATGGGACTTACGGAAAGCATCTGCAACTGCACCATTAAATATTATGTAGTTGCAGATGGATTACACATATATACTTACTAATATGCAAACACCTGGCAAGTACCTTAAGCTAAATCCAATTTAGATATGAAATTTTACTTTATGATTGGTGGTAGTTTCGATCTAAGGATGAATGCTGGCTCTCTCCTTGTATCCATAACTCATGCAATAGGACAAATACTAGATGCATGGATTATGATTTTTCTTACTAAATTTAGGAATGGTTCTTCTAATGTGGAATGTGTTTCATTGGGTAGATGATAACATGGACTTAATAAGCCTCCATCTGACACTGTTGTAATTTGTTAGGATGTTTGTCAGCGAGAAGCATTGCATGCATTTAAGCGTGATGTCCAGATACGGTCTGCAGGTATGTCTTACAGCGTATTTAGCCTTTACATCCTCATGTATCACTCATCAGTTACTCCTCTATGCTAGTTTTAGGTTCATATTTCCATGATCATTCCAATATGATTAATTTCATTTTGCGTTTAAGATTTTATGATATATTTTGTGTTGTATATTATTTGTTGGTTTAACTTGCAATTATTGAATTACTTTGTCCTTCTCCAAGAGGCTTCTTTGATGTTTGGAAACTGCAACCAAGTGGCTGTATGCTTAGTACTACTTTGACTATCTGTTTACTGATGTTACTTTAGTAGTTTAATTACATTTCTCAATACGCCAAAGCTTACCTAGTCTCATTTCTTGTGTAGAGTTTTCTGTGGGCATCGAGAAACTGAAGGACCTTGTACCTGTTTTAGTCATTTGCTTCCATGATTTTATTCCATCAGCTCATAATATGCCACTGTTGGATGCACAATCATTTGATTGCATGTGCAATATCCTTCGGAGCATAAAACTTGCTGTTAGGTTTCTTGTTTATGGGATTGGCTGCATTGATCATGAATCACAACCTCTTAATAAAGGGCATGATACAACCAAGTGGGATCAAGTAGTGTCATTGGTTTTACTCAAAAAGTTAATAGGTTCTTTTCCTCTCAGGCCAATGCATCAGCTTTCACAAAAGGTATGGCCTTAATATTACTTTCAAAAAGGAACTTGTATTGCTGAATATATTTGGTTGATTAGAATGGAGTAGGAGAAAGCCACAAGGTTAAGGTAGTATGATTTGAGGCCTTTGCACATCAGGATCCATTTCCTTCCATTATTACACATTGGGTAAAAAAATGGGCATTGCAAATTTTTTGTACTCTCTTCTTCATTTTACTTCTTGGGCAAACATTACTATTCCATTTCCATCTTAACCAGCCCTTCACTGTGGAAAGTTATTTTTATAGTAATTATCTAATTTTTATACCCACAAGCAATGTCTACTATTGTATAAATGATGGCTTTGATAACCGCCAATGTTTTAGCAGCTTTATTTGTCTTGACTTTCTTTTTCTATTACTTTTGTAGGATGATGATCAATGTCTAATGTTGAACATTGCTATCACAGAGATATTTTTACACTTAAGTCAAAGGATCAGCCCTTCTTCTGACTTAATGGAGAAATTTCTATCGTTCATAGAGTATGTGCTACTTGGAAAGGTTTGTTTTTGGCTCCGTTGCAATTATGTAACTTCTAAAAGTAATTTAGTCTGTTAAATTTTGTATCTTAAACATAATTAGTGATAATTCAAAGGTTAAATGACTTTCGAGCTTGAGGTTTACACTATACATCAGAGTTTTTTGTTCTTTAGCAGTATTATTTATTGACATGATTGAAGGAACTGTGTATTATATCCAATATCCAATGTTTTAAAATTGGGTTAAAACTTAAACCGTAAGATAAGAGATTTAAAGTTTAAAAGTTTAAAAGTTTAATCGTTATTAGATTATCATAAAACTTATAGACAGTAAAGATTGAACAAAATTAAATAATTTAAAATATGATTAAATAAGGAGACTATCTTTAACTATCGAAGAAGTTGAAGTTTAATTCAAGAAGGATATTGTTAAATAAAAATCTATTGGTTTATTCTGATTAATAAAAGTTAGTTTATGAAAACTAGCCGATTAGTTAATAAATTAGTCTATTTTTTATAATAAGGGTTAAAATAAATCGAACAGGAAAGTTGACCAGTTCAAGATTTCTACAATTAAACCGGCCGAGTTGGTTTTGATCTTTTAATCATTGTTTATATTTGTTCATGGAGCCTGATGTATATATTCATGTTCTTTTCAGATCTGTGAAGGCAAATGGTTTGGAAAAGCAGTTCTGGAACAGCAGATACTTACTTTATTGACATTTATCCCAAAGCTTATGTCACAATTAGTGAGTACTTTGAAGTATCGTCTGCTCCAGGTCTGATCTGGTTTTAAGAATTATATCACTTCCTGCTTTCATCGAATTACTTTTGCTGGTTGTCTCTTATTTACTGGTCTCCATTTGATGGTTTCCACTTCTAACTTGTGTTTCCAAATTTCTGAAGATTTCCAATAGAATTGATGCTGATATTTTAAATCTCTATTGCAGGCATTTACTAAGGCATTCCAGGATTGTAATCCAGATTCATCAGTAAAATTGGCTTGCCTTACTGCTATCGAGGAAATGCTTATTTCTGTAAGTTCAAACCTTTTCATTTACTTCTACCTTAATTTTTCTATCTTGATGCAAGTTATTAAAATCTATCAAACATTCTGATATACTGAGAGTTCTATCACATTCCTTACCTCCAAATGCTCTGTGAATGTATAGAAAGAACGCATTCAACATCGTGATGTTGGTGATTCAGTTTTAGTGGAACATCAAATCGCTTGGATAAGAGAATTGCCTAGGTTACTAATTTTGCTGGGTGATGAGCATCCATCCTCTTCTCTGGTAGTAATTCAGTTAAGTTGAGAGTTGTTTTCCTGTTATACTGACCCTCTATGCAATGCTTGATGATGCTTGGCCAACTTTGACAATCTTTTTTGTAGGTTATCTTACGTCTTCTGCTTCACTTGGGTCAATGTTCTCCAGTGAATTCTCTTCTTGCATTTGAATATGATAATACACAATACTTGCTACAAGAGTTCTACAGCACATGTCAAGAAGAAGGTAGAACTAAGTGCCAATGGCACTTTAGTTTATCTGCCTCATGTTACTATGAGCTCAATTGATTGCGTATAGTATGACCATTTCTTTTTAGCAGGGGGAGTGCAATATGGTCCTTTCATAAGGCTTCCCAGGGATGCTCAAGAACTCTCTGTCTGTTGTCTTTATTACTTTTCTCACTTGGAGGCACCTTTACTCAGATCGATAGTTTCTTGTTGCTTGTGTAAGTGTTTAATGTCCATTTTCATGTTATCATTTTTGTTTAGAGCTAACATTTCTTCTAAACTAATAATAAATTTGAGTCTTATTTTTCTGTATTTAGTATGTTATATCAGTACAGTTGGATAGTAAAATCTGATACCGCACACACTTATATTGTACATTTAAGGGGAAATGAGAAAGGTATATTTATCTAAGCTTTAAAAGATGGTGAAGTTCTGAATTGGAGATAATCCATTGATGCATTGGATAAAAGTCGATACTTTTTTTCAGTCATTAGTCTACTATAGTTTTGAATCTCTATATTTAGGACTAATGCATCTATCTAGAGAATGTTATTCAAATCATATTTCTGGTTCTTTTTTCCAAGTTTTCTAATGTATATTTCATAACTGACAACTAAGATTTTGCAAGCTTAATGATAAATGCGATAAAATACTCATCTTTAATTTTATAAAATGGATTAATCTTTCGAATCATAAATTTTTAACTAAAAGTAATGTTTTTTATTTATCGTCTTCCCCAAGCTCTTAGTTGTCTACTTTTCAACTGAGGAGGTAGACCTGTATTTCTGCAGCCAAAATTATGTTAGCTGCCCTAATATTTGACACCTACCCAAGGTGATTCTTTTCTATAAATGGTTCTGGCGTGTTATGCTTAATATTGATGAAAGGGGTTGAAGCAAATACTTCACTTGGAATTTAACGCCTAGCTGAAGATTCCTTCAACAACTAAGGAGTTTCCCTTTTTAGTGATTGATATTATATACCAAAAATTGATGCATTCCGTTTTTCCTTCGCTATTTATAGTTTGTCTTTTGCTCAAATTAGGGTTTAATGCTGATAAAATTGGAAATATAACGTTGGTTTTCTATATGTTACGATCTCCCGTATACTGCAGATCATGAGTTGGATCCATTTGTGTTATTTCGGATTGTAGAAGTTTTGCATGTTGCTTATGAATCTGGACATATTCAGATTGCTGACTACATCAGCTTCTTCATCACTTTGCTCTCCCGCTTCAAAGTTTTTCCTGGTAAGTTGCAAATGGGTTCTTCCTTGGTGAGCTACTTTGTGGCATAGTTTCCATCTGAGTAAATCCTTATCTGCAGAAAGTGGTTATTCTCTTGCAGAAAGTAATGCAAAGATCTCAAACCATGAAACTTTCAAGTTGATAACTAGCATGATTTCCACGTGCCTGTCAGGGATTGGTGATAAGTCTCTTGTTTTTCAGATAGTAGAGAGAGCATTAATAGACCAGATAGTAAGTTTTGTGAGATCTATGCTCTTTGTTTGTCCATACACAATCACACATGCGTGTTACACGTGCACACATGCAAGCAAACGCAAACAAACTGAATTCTAAATTATCAAATTTCCATTGTCTTGCTTGCCCCCTTGCTCACTGGGGATGAGGTGCTTACAGTGAATTATTGTTCTTGCTTCCAGTCTCTAAAGCCACTGCTGGATAATGCTTGTGCTATGCTCAGAGTGCTTCTTGTTCTAGACTCTAAACCCACAAGACTTTCTGAACAAAGTATCATCACTTTGAGCAGTTTCCTTTCTGGATATCTGATGGATGTCGTGCTTGTAAGTGTTCAATTTTCTTGTTTATAATCTGCCTAAAGCTTCTTTTGTTTTTGTTTTAGGCTTCTTTTTGTCTTTTTTCATTGCTGTTGTTTCTGTCCAACAATTGGAAAATAGAAAGGAACTGTAATCATTAAATGCATTTAAGTATTGATTAATTAATAAAACATGCTATTTTCTTCAAAAGAAAAGTTGGGGAGAGGTCAATGAATTTTAGCTCATCTGTCTTGTGGATTGCTGTCCTCCACCTTGTGACTTAGGAATTTAGCCTCCTAATTGACCAAAAAAGGAAACAAGAAACTGGAGTGATAGACCTGAATTTGGTCTATATTGTGGAAAAAAGCAACTGTCTTTGAGTTTGGATTTCCTCTAAATAGAGATTATATCCATTCTAGAGTGGAAGATTGAGCAGCATCCACCAATACAAATTCCTGCAGAATGGTGATGGCACATAACACTATTGATTAATAACAGAATCTTGTCTAGGAACTGCCTCATTCTGGCCTCATCTATCTACGGAGAGCTTTGTATTAAAATTCCTTTTATTCTTCATTTGTTTATGAGTACTTCTTTAGCTATATATAAAATCCTTAATTGGTACTAAAACAAAGTCAATAAGAAGAATGAATTATAAGATAAAGAGATTATTTTCAAACTACATATGTTTTGAAATAATAACTTGTGAATTATAAAAGAGTTCAAAAGAACTAGATATATTATGTGATTATTTGGTTAGCCAAGTTATACAAAAAATCTCAGATAAGCCAGAAAAAAAAAGATAGTTAAATCGATATAATTCTTTTAAAATTCATTTCATTTAAGAAGCAATGTGAATGTAGTATTGTGTTCTATCAACACACTAGAAACCATAAGATGCAAATATTCATATGAATATCAGATGCTAAAGCTTTGAGTTTTATGTTTATTTTTATGTGCATAGACTCCCTGTTTGATTGGATGTGCTGAGAATGAAAATTGATGAACTCAAACATCTATTGCTTTGACTGTTATGATTTTGGGGCCAACAATGCACATAATATCAAGTTTGTCAGTGAGCTTTATGTATGCCTTGTTATTTTCATATTAAGTGGAATTTATCGTTTGAACACTCGGCTACCTTGATGTGTGCTGGAAACCCTTGTCGGTATGCTTGAGTTTCTATTAATGGTTTTGAAACTCAGATAATTATAGGTATCTTTCTCCAATCTCATTTAACCTATACAACTCAGCTTATCATAATTGCTTGACAAATTTGTTACTCACCATGTTGCCATTTATGATGGGTCCTTATTGAGTACTCTGATGTTTATACAGTGTGGTCCAGAAAGAAATGGTGCTACTACGGCTTGCACTTGTATGAATACAAGGCGTTATTATATTCTACCTAGCTTTTTCTTTTTTGACAGAAGTAAAAAAATCTTAAGCCAAGTATTGAACATTATGGGATCATTCATAACTGAAAGTATTTCATCACTTTTATCTGGTGATCACAATGGTCTTGCCAAACACCATTTGAACAAGATCGATGCTATTGCTTCTGTCCTACAACTAATGCGTGAAGATTTTAAGGTTCAGCATATGCTTACATCTATGAGGGCAGAAATCGAGATGATTTCCCATAGTGTACACTCTTTGCAGGTATAGTTTTAAAATCTGTGAAAATTAACGTAATTGATTCAGAAATGTGTTGAATTTCTTTTTTTTGGGTTTCCTCTGGATTTTGTTTGAATTTTTGAAGTGGCAAGACATTAATCATCTGGGAAAATCACACTAAAAAAGAAAGAATCCTTTGGCCAAATTCAGTGGAATGTTATGGGAGTGATGATTTAGCAGGCATAATGTTGACTGTGATGTTTCTAGTGTCATGTTTAGATCACTAAGCATTAATATGCATCAATGATTTTGTACTAATAGGGTTAATTGACATTTGACTCTCTAATGGCATTAATTGACTTCGCATGGATGGATATAATCTGTTGACACAAGTTAATAATGTAATCAACGTTATTTCTTGTTTTTGTTTAAACTCCTTGGTGCAATTTAATGTATGACGTATTTCAACCAGTATGCATGATATTACATCCATTATGTTTATGTAGATCTCCAGGGAAATCAATATGCCATTAGATGAAAGACACAGATTATGCTGTGCATTTGACCAAATCAAGAGTGTGACAAGCTCATTACCTCTACGGACAAATGCATAGAAGATTCTGTCACTTGTAAGTTTGTGAGACCCTAACTCAGATATTCTTCTGTTCTAGCATGTTGTGTATCCCTTTTTGAGTTCTTAGTTACATCAGATAAGTGGTGTCAGTGCATTGATTCTGCATTCCGCCATGGTGTTATTCGAGGATTTGTTTGCTAGTCAATTGAATTATATGACTTAATTTGAAGGATGTTCAGCATTTTTCTGCCCATAATCCCCCATTTCTAAACTCCCCCGTTTTCAAGCTTTTTATTATATGGGAAAGTGGTGTATATGAATTGATTCTGCACTCCAACTTGTTATTCTGGGATTCTTTTGCCAATTATATTAGTGAAATTGAAAGATGTTCAGCTATTTTTCTTCCATAATCACCCGTGTCTAGTCTTTCTGCCAATTCCTTGTGACAGTTTTATAACTTATTTTTAGGTAGATGGAGTATGACAAGTCTTTTTACCAAATGTGTGCCATTGTTTTGCATCTTGCAGGGAGTTGGCAAAGTGCGTACATGTCTACGAGTTTGCAATCTTGGAAAACCCATGCATTTAAATAGTTTTGAATTATTATTACACCGATTATCTTATTGAATTTTTGTACAGGAGTTATTTGGTTTATAAAATTTTGGTAGTGGAAAGGAAATCAATACCGGTTATGGTATAACTATGTTCTTCATGTTTCTTGAACCCTCGAACAATGTTTTCTGTTTCAACCAATCAAGACTCCGGAGAGTAAATGATGCAATAACCTTGAATAGTCAGACATGCTCTTGTTATTACTAATAATATGGCTCGGTAAAGCTTAGTAAATTGAGGTTCTTCACCAGTCAGTTTAAAAAAGATGATTGAACGGGTCAAATTAGATTTTTCAATTTTTAATAAAATAAAAAACCATATTCGAATATCCAATAATTTGACCCATTCAATCTAATTTTTAATCTTTTTCCCCAATATATTTTGTTTCTTTCATTAATTCCCTCCCAACACCTATTTGTTATGGAGGGAATATAACATAATATAAAACCATCGTCCCTATAAAAAATCAATATCATCAACTTGATATTAGAAACACATAAGTAGAAAGAGAAAAGGATAATGAAATCAGTCAGTAATCTATTAGAATTTTTAAGTTATTAATGGATCTTTTCTTTGCCAACCTACTCTTTTTGTTTGTGAATTCTTATAAAACCATGCATATGTTTCAACTTTTGGCCCTCGAGGGTGTGGCATTCATGGTTGAGAATGGGCTTGACTTTTATTAGGTCCTAGATTCGATTCTATGCTAAATTTCTCTTATAAGAGCACTGCAAATGTAGTTTTTACTGTAGATGGAGAATAGTTGGCCCTTCAATAATGAGGTCTACCTTGGCCTACCTATAGGTGAATGCACATGCCAATTGGACCCTCGAAAGAGATGTGTTCATTTACCGCTTTATAGGGTTTCTAATCCAACAAAAAAAAAGTTTCAACTTTTGGTTGAGAAACTAATCTACATATTCTTTTATTATCTAATCTTTGTTCAAAATCTCCCCTATATTTCATATAGTAACAAGATCTTTAAATTGTTTTGAACAAATAAATATAAAGATAAACTCCTAACAAATTAATACAAAAAGCTGAGATGATGTTGGAGTCTTTTTCAGTTTTTATGCTTTAAGCAAAGTAGGCAATTAATTTGATGCCCCAATTAGTGAAAGAAAAACTATTCACCTTTAAAATCAGCCCATGTTAGTGGACATGGTGAGGATGCGAAATTTATGCTTTTGGCTTGCTTAGTAGGTATTTCAGGTCACGTGGTTTGTGTACCATAGGGCACTGTTTGAGGACTTATACCATCAACTTTCAACCTCACTAAATATGAATTCCAAGCATATTTTGACTATATATGGCATGGAGAGGAGCCTTCGAACCCTAAGGCTTACGTTAAATTACATATCACACCTTAAAATTTGAAAGTGTTCAAAGAGGATCTAAATATTTTCAGTATTCAACTTCAAACTAATGGAACCTTAACCATGTCAGGATGTTTTCAATTCTTTGATGATATGATTTTTTATTTTTACATGTGGTGAAAACCATTACTGTCAGCTTGGAGCCCATCCAATTGGTATTGCTAGCCCCAAAGGAAATACATCAAAGCACGCAATTATGATAAGAGATGGCAACAAGGTTTGGAATTTGCCTACCAAAAAGCTTGTTCCTGAGGACATTGAGTTGTGAGTTAGTGATAAGTTTGCATATTATTAGTTTGGTTAGCTCCACGTTGAAAGTTAAGAAGGTTCTTTGAAAATATTAGAATTTGACTTAAATTTTCATGGTCTGACTCACTACTTCACTTTCTCCTATCATGTGCTTATTATCCCATCAAAAACCATTGTTACTCTCAAATCTTAGAATTTGACATATTTTAACGTAAACCTTAGGGTTCAAAAGATCCCTTACCTCAGTTTATATGGGAAGATAAGTTAGAAGAACTATAATTTTATGAGATTTTTAATCTTCTATTATTCTCTTAACCACAATAAACTAGAAAATAGGTTAGGAAAATGAGTTCAATATAAGATATTATAATATATGCTAATTATTAACCTTAAAGCAATAATTGTCATGGGTAATAATAAATTTAAAATAAATTCATGAATGAGGCAATATAAAGACTTGAATTAAATAGTAGAGTCATTTTATTAAAATTTGAAATATGTATAAATTGTCAATGAAATATTTCACCTAAATTCATACATTAAATATCTTATAGGTTTCTAAACAATTAAGTATAGATGTAACCATTAGAATTCATCTCCTTTTATATAAGAAATTTCTTCCATATTAAAGCATCAATTTTACCATTTTGAAAACTAAGAATCTAACAATAAAATATTTATTTTGATTATTTCACATAATATTATTTTTCAATTTCACATTCTCCTTTTACTGTCTTCATTATATTCATCATTTTGTTTGCAGAATATATTCCTTTATTATGATTGTGTTATAAAAGTTTCATATTTCTTTCATTTCATATTCCTTGGGCATTTAACTTATTGTTTCTCTGATTACATTACTTTAAATGCTAATCAAAGACATAAAATCAGTCAAAGTTTTGAATAGAAATTTAATTTAAGATAATCTTTTATTATATTTTCTGAATAGTTTACACAACTATAATTATACACATAAAATTTACAATATATGCAACCTCGATAATATAACAATTGAAATCTAACTTAATTTCTAGGTTTAAATGCCTATAATGAAACTACTTATTTTAGAATTATTAACATGTCAAGGTTTTACATTTATTTAATATATAAAATGGAGAAGCCAGATAAAAGCAGAAATTTTGTATTTTAAATGTTATAGATTAAGTTTCTTTTCCTGCTTGTGTGCAATTAAACCCACTAAGGTAAATACAAGTCAAATTTATAAATAAATTAGTTATAAAATTAATTATTACATTGATGTGTATTGAAGAATTTCATCATCTTAATAACATTATTGTGTATAGTACAATAAGTTTCTATTAACAAAATATTTATTTCTCTTTAATGTGTAGGAATAATATTTCTTTTCCTTTTCTAATAAACAAATTTGAGAGTTTGTTGATTAGGGATAAAGATAGGATATCTTTTATAATTAAAAATTTGATTTATTCTTCTATTATTTTTACATAATTTGAAGAAAACAAATTTTATTTATTAAAATTTTATATTTTATAATTAAACTATCTAGATAATAAAAATCAATCAATTTATTTTGTTTGTATTTAAAATTGAAATTCAAATTCAAATTTCAACTTTAAAGAATTTTATTAGAGTAGAGGAGTAAAAAGGACAATTACATTAAGGATAGATACCATTTAGTTTTAATACTTCAATTATCGTAATATCCCACCCCTACCGGAAGGGTAAAATAGTAAATTTGGCATAGGATGAGATGGATCTAATGACTTAGACTTGTTCATGCATAATAGGATTGGTACACGTGATCATTTCATGCACATGAAAGTACTATACATGCATACATGACATTCTTGCTTTTGTGCCTAAGGCAATTTTATGTGATTAACGTGGTTATTGGGCTTGAAAATTATTCTCGAGTGCGACATTGAGTGTTTTATATTTTAAGGATTTTCGAGAATTTTTCTAGAAAATTTCAGACAGAAAAAAAATCGCCAAGTGATTTAACCGATCGATTTTGGTAGCGAAATTGCTACCCAATGGCAATCGCTATATTGGGTATATTATTCGGAATTGAAATTAGGGTCATTGGATTATAATGGGTCAAATTGTAGGATTTCTAAATCCTATCCATCATTTTGTTTTATTTCTATTTTGTCTTTTCCCCATTTTTATGACAAGTGTCTTGATGACACTTCATCAACACATTAAAGACTTGTGATTCTCGAGTCTTCCAAATTGAACACATGAAAGATGAGTTTCTCTTTCTTATTTCCTTAGCCAACCAAAATCCTTCCTCCTCTTTGGTCTCTCCATCGATTTTCTCCATCTTCAGTGTCTCTTCCTTCTTCTTGCTACTTACTTGCTTTTTCTTTATGCTTCCCTCATACTTGCAAGCTTAAGCCTTGAGTGGATGATGATGTTGTGGGTGGAAAGTGAGAATTAGAAAGTAGAAAAAGTGGAGAAATTGGTGTAGTATTGAAGAGGGAAAACTTTGAGTTGGTAAGTTTTGTTTTAAGCTTTCATTTATGCATTTAATGAATAAATTGGTTGTTAGATGCATTGATTGGTATGTATTTGTCATTAATCATGGTTTATGATGATCTATTGGCTCAATTTTTGTGTGATTAGGATGCTTATGCAAGTGGAATTAGTATTAGAAGTGATAGGATTTTAGTTGAAGATAAAAGCTGGAAAATGGATTTTTGACCTACTGTACTGATTTGAGCATAACTAATTGTGTGGTTATGCAAATGAGTCGAGGTTTGTGCTCATTTAAACTTTGGCTTGTTGACTACAATTTTGTGTGAAATAGGTGTTGTCTAATTTTAGCATTAAGAGGTTGAAATTTGGCATGGAAAGTTACTGTTAAGGTTACTGTGAACAGTAACCGAACCAATGATCTACTAGTTTTGATGATTTTTCTAGATTAATTGAGAAGGAATTAGGGAAAATGGTCTTCATAAAAGTTGAAGCCTATATTGTTAGCTTTCCATTGCCACTAATTTTGCAATTTTTCGATATGTACGTTGGGAGTTATGAACTGTTAACTATTGACTGATTTTGTGCACTTTGGTGAAATCTAACCTAAGTGTCGGTTTTGTGAGCATTCTGATTGGAAGCAATTTTAGTAATTTCTGTGAAGGGAATTAGCTTGAGTGATCTTCTAAATAGTTCTATAGGAAACATTTATCTTGAAAATGGTATATAGCATGTAATGTTTGGAGATCAGATTTGGGAGTTATGAGTTTTCAAAACCTGAACCTGCATAAAGGTGTTAACTGCTGATCATGGCAGAAACTTGCATAACAGTTTTGAATTGGTTAGAGATGGAATTGGCTCTTAAGCTCTTCATGAAACTTGAAGTATGTGGTTTTATCTTTCCAATGATATAAGGTAGTGATTTTTTTGACTTGTGTACAGGGAGTTATGCTTGATAGAACATTATTTTCCAGATTGGGTGATTTCTGGGGCAGCATCATTGATTGAATTATTTGACCTAGTTAACAATTGAATTTGATTTTGGGTTGTTCATAAAAGTTGTTGATAACATTGGGATATTTCTGAGCATATTTATTGTGTAATTTTTGACTAAGGAACTGGAAAGTTACGGATTTTATAAGCTGTTGCACTGTTTTGACAAATGTTGCACTGTTTTGAGAGGCATTGTGAGGGCAGTAACTTTGATTGCATTTTTGACACCCTTAGAGGTGAAATTGGCTTTTGTGTCCTCATGAAACTTGTAGAACTCTCTTTTCTCTATGAAATAGACACCAAGTTTGCTCAATTTGGAATTCGAGTAGGAGTTATGCTCTGTAAGTTGGCATGTCGGAGGAAAGGGTTTCAGATTTGTCATTTTATAAGACTAATGACTACAACATGCACTAATGACTAGATTCTTAGACCGATCGACTACAACCTGCACTAGTCAATGGGACATGTATTTTCCTGCACTAATCGACTATAACCTCGACTAGTCGATCAGATTGGTATTTTTCCTTCTTTGCTCATAACTTTTCGTCCGACATCCGATTGACTGATTCTTGCAAGATCGGATTCGTGAAACATTGAATTTCATTTCATGGGAAATTGGGAATTTTTGGGACGGAAAATTTACGTGGGTCCGGTTTATTGTTTTCTGGTCACTGTTTTATTTAATTGGAGACCTATAGAGGTCCGAATTGCGCCTGTCGCCGCCATTATATTTCTAATTTTTAGGATTTTTTCGATTGAAAAAAGGGATTAGGGTCGGGAATATCATGAACATGCATTGTGCACCTTCTAAGTGTTACATGTGCATTCTGAAATAGTTCTGATTGAACAATTGATAATGTTTATATACTGTCACTATTATAGAGTCACACTTGGAGCGCCGGTTCACCGACGCCACCGAGACTTCCGATTTTGGCTCGAAGTACGGTGAGTAACCTAGTTGGTTCCTCAACCTTTATGTGTTAATATTACACGCTTATGCCATGTGGAGATAATGGAGGTTTATGTGTTTGATTTGATTGATTTCGGACCACGAGCGTCCAATTATTGGAATATGATATTGAAGTGCTATTTGTGTGTACTGTTTGTAAATGCTTCAATGAAATTATTGTGAAAATGTTTATGACTGAATACCGGACTGAAGGTCCGAAGTAATGGGAAATGGGACACTGAAATGTAAACTGACTGTAAAATGTAAATTGGGACATGTGCATTCATGCATAAAGGCATGATCAGATAATGACAGTTGTGACTGGAGCAGTCAACGTATTTCAGAGCTTTAAGCTCAACGCATCAGGGCTTCAAGCCCAACGTATTACAGAGCCACTGGCTCACCGTATCAGGGCATATCACGCCCAACGTATTCAGAGCCACAGGCTCAACGCAATGTGCCCATCACTGGGACAGTTCAGGCGCACAGTCACAACAATAAAATGGAAATGGAAAGTGTCACATGTGTATTGCATATATGAATGAGTAAATGTGAATGGTGTTAAAAGCAAAATGCCTATAATTGTGAAATGCCAAGGCATGTGATATTTACGAAGGGATAAATTTGTGATATCTTTGTGGTGTGTGAATATGCATGAGTTGAGTGAACCATCAATGATGGTTTCACCGAGTTCGCAAACTCACCCAAAATTGCATCTATTTTCAGGTCTTGAAGAATACCCCTGTTGACACGGAGTATGTCTCATCAGAGACAAGTGAAGGATAGAGGTCGGGATCGATTCGTGTTGCACTAATGTCGCATAATTGTATTCGAACTTTCATCAAGGATGCTTGTATCCGTAATGAGCCCAATTTAGTTATGGCTCTTTGTACATTAAATGATTGTAACTTATTGCTGAATGAATGTAATAACGAAATGTATTTCGATTGTGGGCTCGATTATTACGCCTTTTCCGCGAATGAAAAAAAATTGTATCTTGAAGTTTTGACCGACGATGTAGTACGCCACCCTCGCGGGGCACGGACTCAGATATTGCCAACGATATCGGGTTCGGGTCACGCGGGAGTGGGGTGTTACAATTACACTACAAGGATAATGTTTAATAGCAACGGAATATTACCGACGGTCTAAATACCGTAGGAAACACCTACCGAAATAACGTAGCAGTCGTAGAAAGTGGTTGTTCATTTAATTGTTTGCGACTGAAAGAAAGTCGGTCGGTGAATTTGGTTAAAATTCATATCGACGCCCATTTCGGTCGGTGATGGCGTCGGTGAGAACGTCCAATACGCGCCCTCCAGTGAAAGAAAACGACGGCGTTTTGGTTATAACCAAAACGACGTCGTTTTGTCAATATTTAAACGCTTAGCAGCCTTCTTCTTCCTCCTCGCGCGACCTAACTCCATTCTCTTCCTCCTACGCCGCTCTCTTCCTCGTACGCCGCTGCTTCTTCGTCGTTCGTCTTCCTCGAAGGACGCCACCGGTCGCCGCCGTCAGCTGGTGGTCGACGCCATGGCAGCAGACGTCGCTCCTCGTCCTCATCTCCGACAGGTTTGTTAGTTATCCTCCCTCCCATCTTTGTTTTCGTAGATCGCGTTTCGTGTGGCTTTGTTGTGGTTTTATACCCATTGAAAGTGAACGAAGCCTCCTCTTTATAGATGAAACTCCGCCATTCCATTAGAGTAAATTTTCCGTCGATCGATATTTGATGGTAGTAGTTGGTAGGTAGAGTGTACGGTGAGTCACTAATTTCAGAAAATTGCTAATGATAATTTACATTGGAAATTATGGATTATACTGAATTGTGAATTATTGTAGATATTGTTGTGACATATATCTGAACGTTTTTCATTATATTAGGACCATAATTATAATGTTGGTTGATTTTTAGAAAATTTTAGTAACTATTAAAGAGTTAGTCTAGTAATATGTAAATTTTAGTTGTAATTAAAATGCTTGGGGAGGAATTAATGTGTGAACACATAATTGCTATCGCGATGATTTTCATTATTTTGTTACTACTCATTCTTGTATGCACAAATACATAGTTAATATATTTATAAGCAACCTAACATCAATTATATTTTAAAGTTCGGCATCGATTAGATAAGTTAATTAATCTTACATGGTGAAAATGATTTAGGCTATTAAGAAACTAAATTTAAATGATAAAGAATTTAACATCTACTAAATTAAGAAAAATATGATATTAGGACCTGACTACCATTTAGCTTATTAGCTATATTTTGCATCTTCGTAATGTAAGTTCTAATCTCAAGTTCTCTATCTTACATTAATCAAGTCAATCTGTGCAAAAGTTAACTGCCTTAATTCTTTTTACATTTAGTATTTCTCTCCAAAGATACTATGAATCTTTTGGTATTGTTTCGTTAAATGATTGGGAAAATCAACTTCTTCATCACCATGAAGCTAGCTTATTCTATCTTTTCTACTTTTGAAAGTGAAACTTCTACTCCACTATATTCTTTTGTATCATAGGTGTAAGCTCTTCCTTAATGAGAGTTGTATTTAAATTAGTCAAACTTAAAGCCAACTTTATATCATTCTTTTAAGGGTAGAAGTTATTCATATCCAAGGTTTCAATTGGCAAATTTGATTGTTCCCAATTATTTGACTCACTTGATTGAAAAATAAGACATCTTTTATAAAAGATCAAATAAAACTCAAAATTCACATTATAAAATTTCCGTGGGCAATTAAATAATGTAAATAAGAGTTTTAAGAAACGATGTTACAAATCATTTTCTCCTTTGGGTAAACAATAATTTATAAGATAAAATTATCAATCTCATATAAGTTATCCCTTTTAGACATGTAACAAATCAAAGTTAAGAGATAAACGATTTATAAGGTGATAGAACTTATTGACTTAGCCAAAATTATTTAAAATCTTATAGAAATAAAAATCTAGAAATTCCCTTATCTGATCGACCATTTGTTTAATTGGATAAACTATCCAATCAATTAATTAGTCAACTAGACACACTATCCAATTGGTGAAAATGATTTAGGCTATTAGTTGATTGTTTCATTTTGTGAGGATGAGAAATGGCATGCGTTGAGTATGACATTAATTTGTTGAGTATGACATTTCGCACGGACCTTAATGAATTTGATCCTTAATTTGATGGATGTTTTGTAAACTAGATTTCTCTTAACTTGTAATACGGACATAATTTAATATGCATATGTGAAATTGTATATGTACATTGACAAGTAGGTGAGATTAGGTTAATTATTTGAGGCTGATAAATGTCATTCCTTTAGTATAATATGTCATGCCTTGCGTTATAGTTATTAGAAAATAAGGTATGAACAAATAATTATGTTGGATTTCATTGCAGCTCAATCATCTTCATCGCCTGTGACTTTGTGCATTGGCCGTGTCGTAGTTCAGGAACATTTCTCGACAATTGAATTAAGGTCAGTGCCTATGTTTTAGTTAGTAATATTATCGCTTGATTCATGAAATAGCAATAGAACTTCCCATTGCATGTCCCTAAAAACGGTTATTGAAGGCGTAAAAACGATTATTGAAGGCGTGCAATATGTGAAAGTTGACAACACACATGTTGGACGGAAACTGGATTTGCGGTGTGATTACTGGTTGAGATAGAAGTGTGTTTCTTTTGCAGGGGGACCCTTATGTTTGTAAGGGGGTGTCCGAAATATAGGGGATATGCTGCCGAAATTTCAATAGGATCCTTGTCGTAGATGGTGTTTAAGTAGAACATGAGAGCGTTAGTTTAATTATTTGAGGATGCAAAATGTTTAACATTGAGTATGATATGTCATGCCTTGTGTAAAAAATTTGCAATGAAGTTATGACTAATGTGATTGTGCAATTTCATTGCAGCTCTATCAGCTTCATCGCCCGTGACGTTCTTGGTTTGGTAGGAAAACGTGATCCGGACCTTTATTTGCATTTGAATTAAGGTCGGTGGTTATGATTTGGTTAGTAATTTGATTGCTCGTTCATATGGTTGTTCCACCGACGAGAAACAATTTTTCTCCATATTTGGATGGATGTCGTACAATGAATATCTCATAACTCCGTAATATGGACATAATTTGATATGCTTATGTGTTATTATGTATGAACGAAGTCATTGAGAATAGTAATATTTTACAATAACATTCTAGCTTGTATGAATAGTACTTTAGCAATAGTATGAAATTTAATATCCTTTGTATATCACATTGTGGTCAACCATAATGTGATTACATATATGTACCATCATATATGTTGTGTTCACAGTAAATATTCCAAAGAGCTTAGCTCAGGCATGAAACGTCATAGCCTTATGTTATAACATATGTGTTTAATTATTTGGTTTCGCATATGTGGCAAACATAGATGCCTAACTTTGGATTCGATCTTGTAGAATAATAGTTCTCCAGTTATGAGTTTCAGCGATAGATCTTGGATGTATAGACGCTTTAACCGATGGTTTCATTAATCCTGAATTTGTTGAGGGAGTTCATGCGTTCATTCATTACGCATGTTCGCAACCAGCATATATGGATATGGGTCAAAGATCAGATGTCCATGTAAAAAATGCAAGCACAAATGTTTCCTTTCAATTGATGAAGTTCAGTTGCATCTGTTGAGAAAAGGGTTTGTTCCGAACTATTTCCAGTGGACCCGACACGGGGAACCCTTGGTTGCTAGCACCTCACGGAGAAGTGAAGAACATACGTCAATGAACTTAAATGAGAATGTGGTTGAGGATGGATATGGAAGAAATGTTGGTGATCGGCCGGCAAACCCTTACAGGCAAATGGTGCATGATGGACTTGGTCATACATATGAACCATTTGGGGAAAATGTTGACGAAGAACCTAACCCGCAGGCAAAACAATTTTTTGACTTACTACGGTCGGTGACCAAATTGTGGCCAAATTGGCAGAGACAATGACTCGATTGTCATCAATTGCTCGCATATTGAACATAAAGAGTAAAGGTCATATTTCGGATCGCAGTTTCGATAAAATCCTTGAGTGGTACAACGAATCGTTGCCAGTTGATCATACAATGGTTGATAGTTTTTACAGCATGAAGAAACTTATTCGTGGTCTTGGTTTGCTGTGGAAAAATTGATCACTTTGTCGTCTCGGATGTATCTGTATTGGGAAGACGATATTAACTTAGACCAATGTAAATTTTGTGGTCAACAAAGGTTTAAGCCTACAAAACGGTCAACGAAACATAAATTAGTTCCATAGAAGCGGATGTATTATTTTCCTCTAACTCCTAGATTGCGAGGCTTTATGCTCAAGTGACCGTATCCCACATGAGATGGCATCTTGAACACGAACAGGAAGATGGAGTAATGACTCATCCATCGATGCTTTGGCATGGAAACATTTTAATGACACTCATGTTGATTTTGCAGTTGATGATCGAAATGTTCGGTTGGGATTGTCAATGATGACTTTCAACCGCTTGGTCAATCTGGTCAACAATATTCCTCATGGCCAATTCTCATAACTCCTTATAATTTGCCTCCTTGGATGTGTATGAAAGAGGCCTATATGTTCTTAATGATGATTGTCCTGGGCCCACAAACCAAGCAAAAATTGATGTGTTCTTACGACCATTGATAGTTGAATTACAATGCGACTTTGGGGACGAGGGTGTTCAAACTTATGATGTATCTAAGCAACAAAATTTTGTGTTATGAGCAGCTTTGATGTGGACTATTAGTGACTTCCCAGCCTTTGCCATATTATCTGGATGGACAACCGCTGGAAGGTTGGCATGTCCTTATTGTGGCAATGATTCTGATGCTTTTTATTTGCCAAATGGAAGCAAAATGTGTTGGTTTGACAATCACAGGAAATTTCTACCTTCAGATCATCCGTTTCGGCTGAATAAATATAAATTTAGGAAAAATAAGACGGTAAACACTCGTCCTCATCCTATCAAATTCGGTGCAGAGATTTTGCAAGAAATTGACGAATTAGGTTTGCTGAAAGTAACAGAATTAGAGGCCGATGAAGTAAATTCAACCATTAGTCAGAACTTTGGTTGGCGCAAACGAAGTATATTTTGGAATTTGCCATATTGGAAAACTAATTTGATTCATTATAATCTAGATGTGATGCACATCGAGAAGAACATATTTGACAACTTGTTCAATACCATTATGAACATTGAAGGTAGGATAAAAGACAATGCAAAATCTCGAGTTGATTTGCAACTTTTGGTAAACGGAATGAGTTACATAAAGATCTTCAGACCGGTAAATACCCAAAAGCATGTTACACTTTGGACAAGAGACACAAGGAGCTTATATGTGAATGGTTGAAACTTCTTAAGTTTCTGATGGATATGTTTCAAACTTGGCAAGGTGTGTGGATCTAAGGAAGTACAAATTATTTGGGATGAAAAGTCATGATTGTCATGTATTCATGCAAAGGCTTATCCCAATTGCATTCCGGAGTGTTTACCTTCTAAGGTACGGGAAGCTATAACGAAGTTAAGTTTGTTTTTAAAAGCTTAACCTCAATTGAAATCAACATTGGTGAAATGGAAAACTAGAACATGAAATTCCGTAATTTTGTGCAAGTTAGAAGGCATTTTCCTCCAAGCTTCTTTGATGTATGGAGCATCTACTGGTGCATTTACCACGAGGAGGCAAAACTTGCGGGTCGATTCAATATCGATGGATGTATCCATTTGAGAGGTTAGTAGACAAATATTACTGCAATAACCAATTACAAACCTTTATCAATTACATTCTAATAAGTATTTGGGTTCCGTAGGTATTTGCATCACTTGAAAAAAATGTTAAAACAAAGCTCGAGTTGAAGGTTCCATATGTAATGCCTATTTGGTGGAGGAAGCGAAATACGTTTGTGGGTATTATTTTGAGCGCATGTGAACACCGAGAGGAAGAAAAGTTCCTCGTAATGACGATGGGGAAGAACGAGTCATGCTAATGGAAACTTGTCCATCTTCTCATATTCGGACGAACATCTGGTCGTGCCCACAGGAGAATGTTAACCGAGAAGGAGATCGAGGTCGCATATGGTTATATTGTATTGAATCGTGAAGAGATTTTGCCTTTCGTGCGATAAGTTGCATATGAATATTTCAGATTACCTTTGTCTCATCTTCATCACTAAAATAGTCCTTCGTGTTTAGATTATACGAGACATTGTTACGAGAGATAATGTTTGGGTATGACGCAAGATGCTTTAAATAGGGAAGTTGGAAAGCATTTCCCTCGATGGTTTGAAAGATATGTAAGTTTTCACTAAGAGATATGTTAAACATGTTTCGAAGTTTTGTTTTACTTTTTTCATGAAACTAAATAGTTTGCGATGCTAAATTGAATTTGGTAGGCTTTAGACAATCCAATCGAGAACAAGATGATTTGTGATCTTGCAAAGGGGCCTCTGCGAACTGTTAAATCGTATCCGGTGTATTTCATTAATGGCTACAAATATCATACAGAATGTCATGGACATAACATATCGACAATAAACAGTGGAGTTTCAATACAGGGTGAAATGATGGATTACTATGGAAAAATTATTGAAATACTGGAGGTTGAATACCCTGCTTTGCCAATCAAGCGATGTGTGATATTTAAATGTGACTGGTACGACCCCACTCCAAATGTTGGAGTCAAGGTGCATAAACAATACAATTTAGTTGAAATCAATCACCGACGAAGATTGCGTCAATTTGAACCTTTAAATCTTAGTATGCAAGCTAAAAAATCTATTACATTCCTTTTCCAAGCTTACGACGAGATAAGGCAGATTGGTTAGCGGTTTGCAAAGTTAAACCTAGAGGTGTTTACGAATCACCTAGAAGAGGAGAGCATAGTGTTGAAAGTGAGGCGTTTCAAGAAGATCTGACATTTATCAATGCATCTGTTACGTATGACGATATTGAACCTTTGAACAATCCATCAAACGAAATTTGCCGATATTTCATCTGGAGATGATGACGAGGGTCTGAGATCTGACGAGGAGTGATTCTTATTCATCTGAAGAAGAAGATGATTGTAATCTTCCATTAAGTTATGATAGCGAATGACTTGTGTTTGTAATTGCATATTTTAATGTAAATAGTCACGTTATTTATATTTAATTATATTATGTTTGGTTTGTCATTGCATTTCTTTAGAAACGTATGTTGACATGGCGATTGGTTCCGGACGGCAACAATTCTTTCCGTTGAGAGGAATGTGGGAAAATTGTCTAATTCTATGGAAGCAAAACTACTTCAAGTCTCGCTCCATCATATATAACCAAACGTTTGCCTTCGATGGCCGATCTGTTACTCAAGGTGTTTAGTATGATCTCGACGTTGACTATTTCCGTGGTTTGAACACAGTAATAACATTTATTAAAGTTATCAAACATATTCTCATTTCATTGTCAATCTTACATGTTTAAGCTTCCTTTAAACTCGAAGAGGACATGTATGCCGATAAAGGTGACCGCAATGTCACGTCGACCATAAACTTGGAATAGGAAGATCGGTATTGTCAACTCCTCTACTATTCCCCAAACCTCGCTACGCACAATCACGTATTCAATAATATACCGTTTTGTTACTTATATGGTTGGTTAATATCACGGTTGTTGCATTTGTTCACTGATTACGTTTTAGGTACATTTGATCTGTTAGTAGTTCATCCACCGAAGAAGTCTACCATTGTATGACGGGCACTCATTCACTGTTTCTCAACAAGTATAGATATAGCTGCAATGTTATTTCAAGAATGTGATCAACAACGCAATGCTCTCGAATGGAGTTTCACTATTTCAATTCTTGCGTTTGAGCGTCGCGAACCCTTCTCGAACCCGGACATTAGGGACTCTTTCACGCTTACCAACTCCCATGTTATGTGGAATCCTAAAAATGAATAGATCGATGTGCTTATGTACTACCGCACATGTTTACCCTTTGCCTTCACGCTCAATTATTGTTGTATCCGTAACACATTAAAAGTGAACATTGCATATTTATAAAACTGTTAAGTTCATTTATGATTGATAACAATTTGTTAACCTTCATATATTGCCATTGTTTCTCCTCTATGTGTTGTGTAGAATATTGCATTCAAATTATAAATTGTACATGTACGTAATTGTGGGAAATTGAATTTCGTGAAAAGAATAGGACCGAAGAGACAACGTGACTTCATGCCACCGAGGTTTCAACCATGTTAGGGGACATTCTGATGAAGGTGGTTCGTCACGATCAAATAGCACCTCTTCGACTCACCTTCTCCACCTCTGTGCCGGGCGTTCTGATTGAGTCATCACCCATCGCTTCAGCTACAACATCCCTTCCCAACGCATATATTGTCCAACACGAAGCGTCAGAATGCGGAGACGTCCGTCGACTGGCCGAGGGACTGATGGAAGAAAGTTTGTTTCTATTGTCAATGGCCAGTAAGTGATATCAAAGCACTTCACCATTTGCTTATTAACAACTTTTACTTTTACCAATATGTACATAGGGTAACATCACTTGATATGTTAGGTTGGTTCCGTCTGGACCAATTTCAAGAAATATGACTTCCTCGTTCAAACAAAGAATTGAACCAGAGGGTTATGTGTGGAAAAATTTAGCTGACACTACAAAGCAATTATACTTTCAAGAGTTTGAGGTACACATCATAGTTATTTTCTTGTTATGTTGCTTTATATTCATAATGTTCATACAACATTTTAACATTTTGTTATTCTTACTCATCTTATTTCAGAAAGAATTTTACTGGGATTCTTGTGTCGACGCGACCATGTATAAACAATGGGAAAAGAAAGCACGCATATGTTATCGCGACTTAATTAATCAAATACGCAAGGTTGGTGCACGACTGCGATATATTTCGGAGGAAATTTGGAGTCATTGGAACGAATATTGGACATCACCTGCGGCAATGTCCATATCTGAGCGTAATTCGCCAATGAGACGTGGAGGCGGGGGGCGAGTCTTGCGAAGCATACGGGAGGATCAATTACCCACAACGAGCATGCATATAGACTAGTAAGTATCTTATTTCTCATGACAATTTTACATATATCTTACTTTGCTTTATTGAACAATGTGATTATGATATAAATGTCTGGTGCCATATGGCTGTGTGAAGTTATTTTCATTGTTGAACAGGGGGAAAATATCATATATGCAGAGGAAACTCTGGCGAAATTTTTTTAAATACTAGTTAACATCTGACAATTTAAGTTATACGTGTAGGAAAAGGCATTGGGCACGAAGCCTACACCTATGCAGGTATTTGTACACACCCACACGAGGAAACATGATGGTGTCACCTTCATCAACAGTCGATGTAGAGAAGTGAATGTAAGTGAAATTAACATATTTTCATAATTTCTTAACAATTATAGCTTATTTACTAATGTAAAGATTGCTTTCTAATAGGATCAAATACAAGAAAATATCCAACGACAATCTCGGGAGGAACAACTGTGGACGAGACTCGCACATATCTTGATGTCGTGGGTGGTTGGGACCGTCGTGGAGAATATTCTACCGGGCTCATATGCAAACACTGTTATTCGCGCTCTTCCCTTTCTAGTACAAAGAAAGATCTTTCGGCCATCTCAATCTCATGATGTATCGGAGACTCCGAGTCACAAAGGACTCATTAAGGGAATAAATAGCTAATCAAAATGAGCATTGGTTATTTCAACATCACCAAAGATATGGAGGACATAGCTAAGGTGAGGGAGGAGATTAGTCCGATGATGAGAAAAAGCGAGAGCGAGTCTGCAAAGAAGTTTCAAAGATCAAAGAGTCACTTGGAGCAGATGGAGCAAGCAGCTAAGATGAGAGAGGAGATGGAGCGGTGACTAAGATGAGAGCGGAGATGGAGCAGATGGCGAGGACAAACAAAGATGGAGGAGGAGATGGTTAAGCTTAGGCGGAGATGGAAATGTTAAAGAGGGGGGGAAACAGTTCAGAGCATCAATGATCATTTCGACAATTATTACCATAACATTGTCATGTGTTTTCAATTAAAAAACATAAGAGATTTGTTATTTCTTATTTTTTAATAAATAAATTAATCTCTTTTTATATTTTATTAATTATTAATTTTCACATTATTCATTATTTTAACGCAACACAAATTAATAAATTAACAAATTAATAAAGTGAATATATAATATAATCATTATTATAAAAACAAAATGCTAAAAAAAAAATCCGTCATTACCGACGGTCAATTGTCCGTCGAAAACGTTACTCTTTTTACCGACGGTATAACATACCGTCGGAAAATTTCGTTGAATTTTACTTCGCATCACCGACGGAGTCAATTACAGAGTAATATTTCTCCGATGAATTGACTTACCATTCCGTCGTTAAGTAAATACCGGCAATAATAGTTCTATTGGTAATTCCATCGTAATATTATGACGGAAAATGTCCGTCGGTATTTTTAGCTTCAGCACCCATCGAATCAATTTTGCTCATTGAATTCGTCGGTGACATTAATCACCGACGGGTATCTCGTGTTTACCGACGGTAATTTCCGTCGGTAAAACACTGATTTCTTGTAGTGTTATAAAAGCTTTAGTTTTAATACTTCAATTATAAAAGCTTGGAAATGACGTGCTCAACATACTTAAGTTTAATAGCTGTTGGACTAAAAGATAGTTCTTGGGTTTTATAGTTTTTGAACTTTAACTTTCATTGGGGATTTAAGCCATGACCCAATCATTGTTGATCATAATAGCTTTATCTTATTTCCCAATTGTTAGCTAGTCCTCTATTGTAATTAGTATGTAGATGGTTCAACTAGATGAGTTCCCTTGTTCTAACCTTGATAGTTACGAGTGTTTGAGTTAGATAGAAATTGAACTTTTGAATATTATTATGTTTCTTTCTGTACAAATGAGGTAAATCAAACAATCAAGAGCTAGTGTCATTATCAAATCATCTACTCAATTCCTTATTTCATTGTCAATCATTTAAGAGGTAATGTTGGCTAAGTCCTTATACTGACAATCCCATTTGCACATTTTTTCTATCTTAACTAGTATAAAGGATGAATAATTGCATAGGAAGAAGAAGTGACCAATGGATTCAGAGTCTTTTCCACAAGGGCAAAAAAAGTTGGGTAGATTAGTGAGTTATGGATTCTGCCCAGGTAGAAAGTTTAAGGTATGACCACATAATGAAGGATATTTTAGGAGATGCTTGCTTAAATCACACCAATATATGCCAAAGGACTTTAGGCTAATTAGGTAAAAGGAAAAGTTTTCAAGACTTAGTAGAGAATCCTTCAAAGGGATTATCAATCCATTGAATGGTATCTGAGCAGGTAGAGAAAGTTAAAAATCTTGGAGCTAAATTCAGAAGATCAATAAGAGTTAAGGGACTAAGCTATTGATAATTGCCTCTAAATAAATCTCTAATTGATGCATTATCGAGAATGATGTCCTTGAAAAAGAGTATGAATTATTGTCATATAAGGGCCCAATGGTGCTCCAAATATCAAACTAGAAGCTTGTATTCTCTTTATTGGTAATCTTAATTTAAAATTGTAGCCTAACGAGTATAAGAATATACAACATGGTCCATGATTTATTGTAGTTTGGTTCTTTTAAAATCAAAGAATGGTAATTGAGGGCTTGATGAAATCTCAAGAGCCTTATAACCTTTAAATAGAACTAGTTACATAAGGAAAAGATTTAGATATAAAGAGGCAATCATAGGAAGTCTAAATTTTCCTAATATAATATAACTTTCTTAACACTCCCTCTCAAGTTAAAGTATACATATCATAAAATCCAAGCTTGTTACATATAGATTTCAACTAAAACCCCTTTAATTCCTTGGTGTCTAAATCAACAAGTTGATCTTCTAACTTAACATACGATGTCTCAATCAATCCTTCTTGAAGCTTTTCATAAATAAAGTTACAATCTACCTTAATATGTTTAGTTCTCTTATGAAAGACTAGATTAGAGGCAATATGAATGACTGCTTGATTATCACTCATCAACTTTATTGGAGAGGAATGCTTTAAACCAAGTTTCTCAAAAAGATGGTTCAACGTTAGAATGTGTAACTGTTGGGACCCGATCCGAAAACCGGATCCCAACCGAAAACGAAGAGAACGAAGGGAACGTAATTGAATGGAAACGGAAACAATAACTAATCGAACCAAATGAACAGATTTCGACGCGAAATGATATCTGTAATACCAAGCAAAACGAAACGCGAATCGAATACGAATCAAACTAAGCACATCGAACGAATAGAATACGCTAATCGGATACTTAATCGCAAACGGATACGCAATGATCGAACCAAAGCAAACACATCCGACATCCGAAATAAAGAAAAAAAAAGCGCGTTGGAGATCTAAACTAAGACATATTTCAAAATCCGGTATGATTTTTTTCTTTCTTATTCTCATTTCTTACATCAATCACATCCATATAATTTCCATAGAAATTCAATCTTTAACCCAAAACTTAGCAATCATACAAAATCTTATACAAATCCATACAAATCTCAAATTACACTTTATTCTCATTTTATCGAAATTTCGGCAAAGATAACGATCGCCTTAATCCTAACCCAAACCTCGCAAAGGTAAAGAAATACACTTCTAAAAGCCAAACAGATCTCGAATCATCGGACTCTTCCGCTCGAATCCAAACACCAAAGAAACGCAAACCTAAATCTAATACTTCCATAATTCTCAATTCAATACCAAACTCATATACAAATTTCCAAATCATATACAATTTCTTACTCTCAAACATTCACCATAATCTTCATACATTCAAAAACATCATAATCACTTAATGGAAATTCAAACCATTTACAAAATATTCCAAATCTCAATTCAAATTTACGTACAAAATCTATTCCACAATCATACATAACTCATAACCTCAAATACATCATAATTTACATGATGACTTTTCAAGCCATAAACAAAAGCAATACAAAACTATCGGTTGACATCATACTGTTTTCCATTCGATCTCCTGTGTGAAAACACGAGACGGGGATGAAAGAGGGTGAGCTCAAGCTCGTGGATAATACATTTATAAACCGAACAATAAGCGAAAAATCTTTTATTTTTCAAACTTTTCAAACATTTCCCATTTAAGAATTTCTCCAAAACTCATTTTCAAACTTTTCAATTTCATCAACACTTTCTAAGATTTTTCTCAAAATTTTCATTTGTTTCAAAACATTTATATCCGGCCAGAATTTCACGCTTGAAAAATTTACTTTCTCGCTTCTCAAAATCTCAAACCTTTTTCAAAACATGCATACCTTAAACATGAATGCATCACATCATAGTGTATCACATCATAATCAAATTAAAACACATAACACATCGTAATTGGTTTGGTTCGGTCCAAATAGACGTCTCGCACATTCCGATAAGCGTTCTGCGGTAAGTGAATGAGAGAGGAGTCCGAGATCGAACTCCTATGCCTATTGCAGTAAATGCGAAGGCTTAAACAGTAGACACACAACGACTCACAAAAAGGACCCACCAAACCCACTTAACACATAACGAAAATAGAATTCAGATTGCCAAGGCACTTTTCAAAAATCTTGATTTTGTACCTTTTCAACTCATAACATCAAATTGTGTCATAGATGACACAAGCATATATCCACATAATTGCACATAATCATTCTAATGCAATTCGCGTAAATCACATATCAATATAAGCACTAATTCTTTAAATCATTCAAATCATAAATCACATAATTTGAAAACCATGAAATTCATAAGTCTTGTATTTTCTAAAACTCATTTTACTCATTTGAAATCATAATTTCAAACATTTACATCCTTTTCAAACATTTTATCAATAATAATTTATCAAAATCAAATTTTGCTTTTTTAATTTTCAAAATTCAATAAATGAATATACTACCCACCTCATATCCATGCTAAGATCTTGTCCATCACGCAATTTGACCTTTTCTCCTTTCTTCCTTCCAATTTAAAATTCCTAAATCAATTTCATCAAAATTTAATCTCATAAATAACTTAATCCTTCAATTTGATGCATAAGTCATCAATTCTTACTAATTCCAAGATAGTTACAACACTAATTCCAAAACTCCCAAATTACAAATTGAACCTAAATCAATCCAATCAAATTCAATATCATAATTAACTTAATTTCTTAAATTGAACTTAGGAAATATCAATTCCTCTCATATTCAAGCTATTTCAATCTCCAATTTTGAAAATCCCCAATTTTCAAAATTTGCCTAAACCAATTTACACAAATTCAATACCATAAATCACAATTTCTTCAAAATTGATTCCATATTTCATCAATTCATGCTATTATTGATGATTCTACACCATTAATTCACAAAATTCCCAAATTTCTAATTTGGCCTAAACCTCCAATTTACAATTTTTCAAATTAAACTTCACCTAAAGCATAAACATCAAAATTAACTTAAGAAATCTCAAATTCATCACTAATTCAAGCAATCTAAAGCAACAATTTTAAAACCCCAAATTTCACTATTCATCATCTTCTTCACTAAGCTTTCTCTCTCTAGAATCTTTCATAACCAAAATTAAACATAACCATAGTCTAATCTCTTCAAATAATCATAGATAAACTAAATCTATAACTATTCCAAGCTTAATCAACCATCAAACAAATCAAAAACTCAAAAACTCAAGCTTTCTCTCTCTTACCTTCTCTCTCTAATTTCGGATTTCACCATGTTGCAAGCTTCCATGTTCTTCTTCCTCCTCTTTGCTCTTGGAAACCACGAAAATCTCTAAGAAAACCCATAAAATCCCCTTCCTTCTTCTTCTTCTCTCCATTGCCGTAAACTTCTTCTTCTTTCCCCTCTCTTCTTCTGAAATTCTAGACCATTTTCGTGGCTTTATTAAGCCAAAAACGACACTCCTTGTGTTTCATTAAATGATGGTTAATTGACCATTTTGCCTCCATTCAAAGCTTAAAGTCATGGTTACTTGTGGGTTGATTCAGACTATCAAGCTGAAGGAATTTGTCCAAACTTCCTTCTAGAGAAATGTTCCTCTCAATCATACGAATCCAACGCCACCAACCGCGCCAATTCGGATCACTATACCAAAAGTTATGCACAAAATACGAAGAATATCCATATTCTAACACATTTTCATATACGATTATTTCCGTCCAAAAGTTTACATTCTTAATCCCAGAATTGAGACTCGATGTCTTCATAACAATTGTAGCCTTATGTCTTTAGTTTAATTCAAAACAAGAATCGCCTCATTTCGATTCCCAGATAAAAGTTATGCTCAAAATACTCTCAAGTGTTCCTAATCCAAAATTACACCTAATCCGAACTTCCATTCATAATTCAAGGTCTTAGGGCAAAATTGACATTTCATTCCTTCATATGATTTGTAGCCCTTGTCTTATCTTTATTTCGCCTCAAGAATCACTTCAATCGGATCTCTACAGATCCCTAATTTCACAAAATATTGAACTATGTTCGAAAATTTCCGACTCACTTTGATTAAATTAATCACCATTAATTTAATCTCAAAATTCACAAATTTATACGAGGATGTAGATAATTGTCTTAGGAATCCAAAGCCGTAAGAATCAACTCAATCGGATGTCGAACGGAAAGATATAAGCAAAATAGTGAACAAAGGTCGGATTGGAGGAAATAACAAGCAAGAAAAATCAAAACGACGTCAGATTGGAGAAACAAAACGCGCCAGATGGAGCGAACGGCGCCGCCGGCGAGGCGGGCTCACTGTCCCAGGCGACGCGTCGCCGGTGATGCGAGGCGAACGCCACGCCATCACTACTGGCGATGCGTCATTTCTAGTGACGCGAAGCTAAACACTGCCATCGCTAGTAGGCGATCGTCGCCTAGTGATTTGATAAAACAAATTTCTTCTTTTTTTTTTCTTTTTTTTTTCACATAAAAAAATCCAAAACTTCCAAAATTCATAACTCTTAATCTCGAACTCTAATTTTGACAAACTTAGTCTCTATAGAAAGCTTGAAGGAAGCTCTTCAACTTCCATCAAGGACATACAAATCAATTCAACTCATAAAGGAGTCCATTTTCCGGTCAAAGATACTATCCTCTAATAATCATGCTAAAACCACAATATAAACTTGTAAAATCATAACTTATTATTCGAGATCGAAAAATTGCATACTTTATATCGAAATAAAGATCAAAACAAATCCTTAAATTTTCATGAAGAACATCAAAGCTCAATTAACCTCTAACTAGGTTAATTTCTCAGTCAAAATTTCAATCATAATTAAAGTCAAAAGTCATCCCTATCACACATAAACTTTGACTGATCATAACTTTCACTCCCGATATCGAAAAATTACAAACTTTATGGCTGCAAAAAGCTCTTAACATAACCTACAAGTTTCCAGAAGACCATTTTATCAAATTTTGCCTAAATCAAAAGTCAACTTTTAAAGGCCAAAAGTCAACTATTTCACAATTTTTCCTATTTTCACTCTTTCTCTTTTTAGTCATGATTTTCAACTTAATTTCAATCAACTCATCTACTTAATTTCATAAACCATACCAATCCACTCAAAACCCCAAAGATATCAAAATCAGATCATTTCTTTTCTTCTCAATATTCTTTAAATTTTAAGTCATCTCTTATACAAGACGTACACAAAGCACTCCTTAAATTTTATTTTCATAATTCAAATTTCACTCAAAGATCGGGGTCCAACAGTAACATCTGACTACTTTTTGCTTTTCCATGACACCATATTTTTGCCCATAAATACATAGTAGCCTGAAGTAGACCGTCAAGTATATGAGCTTCATAATCTTCATCTATATATCATCAAATTTGAGTATATCCATGGTTTTGGTATAAAAGACCATGCCCTAGAGAAAATTTCAAATATCTCAAAATTCTAATAAATACATCCCAATGGTGAGTGCATATAGACTCCATAAATTCACTCACTACATTTATAACAAATGAGATATCTTGATGAATTACTGTTTGTTTGATTCTTCTAAAACAATATATATCATAAATATATGGGTTGTATCTTTATAATATAAACAATATCATTCCTACATGGATTGCTATTAGACACCTAATAATTTTATTACACTTTGTTTATCGTAAACAATATAATACATGTAGCTAGAAAATAAAATAAACTAGAGAAATTTGACAATTGAACTATTAACAAAGTAGTAGTGAATTTGTGATTAATCAATGATAATAACTTAGAAATTACTTCTATCCTTATTTTGTTTTTACCTCACCTTCTTGATTTAATAATAATCGTCCCTAGATATCCAATAGTTATAATTAACCTCTCTGAAAATCTAACTAAGTAATCCTAATTAAAATAGATCAGAATTGAATTGTGACCTCTCAATCTTTTAAAGCTCTTCCTAACTATACAATTTATATTTGAAGCAATCCTACAAGTAACTAACAAAACATTAAGATCTATATTCAGTTGCCTATTAATCTAATGTTCATATGTCTATTATGATACCAAATTTCACTGTGCAACATAACAAAGATATTTCAACCTAATCTCTCAATTTAGATCAAACATTAAAATAATAACCATCACAAAGTATATTTCTATTAAATCAAGGACATAAAAGTTTAACAAAACAATTCAAGAGTAATTCCTAAAACAAATTTAGCAATTCAGAGCTAAAATAAATTTACAATTGTACATAATCAACATTCAAGAACAAGGAAGAAAAGGAAAGTGCAGAAGATTGAATTTTGAATGTATTATTCTTCTTATGTTTGAGTTGAAAAATTCTGCAACTTTGTTCTTTGGGAATTTTTGCCTGTTTAACCTCCTTATTAGATATTCTAGCTGCCTCTTCTTATAATTTTGTTTGCCTTAAATTCTTCTTAATCTTCCTACGGCTCTTTATAAGGTTTCTTCATTTGTTTATATTCCAAAAACAACTCCAAATTATCAAAAAATATATAAAAACTTGTGACCTAAAAATTCTGCCTTCACATGATCATGCATGTGCACGATCGTGCACTATCTCTTGTTTGCATACACTTGCACGATTGTGCGCATTTTACATAACCATGATAAAGGCTCCCCAGCTGCTTTAGCTTTAATCTTGCACGATCATATAGGAAAGTCCTCTTCTTCTAGCTTCTTCTTTAACTTTTTTTTTCAAGTATGCTATCTAAACTCATCATCCAAACACATTAAACATCCCCCAAAACATGCATTAAGATCAAATTCTTGCCCTAATCAATAATCATCATATAAAAAACATTTAAAAAAATTAATAAAACATAAATCTAAGTCCTAAACACATGATTATCACCTATGAAAACACCTAATATCACATTTTGAAACCTAGCAAAAACACATTCCAGTAATAGTCAAATAATTCAATTTACTAACAAGTATTTAATACCTATACGGATCTTCGAAGTACTTTCCTTTACCATCTTTAATGTTAATATTAGGCTCCATAAGCCTATCAATTGGCTTAGTTCCTTACAGACAAATTTCCTTCAGAAGAGATAATTAAATCCTGATCTTTGACCTTGCTATTTTAATACCTAGAAAATATTTTAATGAATCAAAGTCCTTTGTTTGAAATTTAGTTTACAGGAATGACTTTAAACTTTATCATCTCCAGTTATAACATCATAAACATAAATGATCAAAAGAATTCTAACAACTTCAGAGTGATGATTGAACACAGAGGGATCCATACCAAACCAATACAGACTAAACTCTATGATTACTGTACTGACTCACCTAAACCAAGCTCTAGATGATTGTTTCAAACCATATAGAGATTTGTAAAGGTGACATATCAGATTATTCTCCCCTTTGGTAACAAACCCTAGGGGTCGCTCCATAAAAATAGCCTCCTCAAGATCATCATAAAAGAAAGAACTTTTTACATAAGTTGATGAAGAGGCCAATTATATGTAGTTGGCAATGCAGTAAAAACACGAATAGATGTCAATTTGGCTATAGGAGAAAAAGTTTCAGTATAATCCATACCAAACACCTGTGTATAACCCTTGCCATTAGGATTGACCTTAACATTAAACACCCTATAACAACCTACTATTGTCTGACTATATGGAAAAGTAACTAAGTCCTTTGTATTATTAGCCTAAAAAGCCAACATCTCTTCTTCCATGGCATGTCTCCATCCAAGATGATCCAAAGCTTTTGCAATAGACATAGGTACAAGTACAAAAGACAAAGTGAACATAAAAGTAGCATATGATGGTGATAATGAGTCATAAGAAATAAGGTTTGAGCTAGGGTGTGATGTACAAGACCTTTTTCATTTATGGAGGGTAATTGACCAATCAAGATCATCATATGGTGGAGTTAAAGACGAAGAAGACAATGATGACAAGCATGAATCTTTCAATTGTACTTCACGATGAGTGCACTGAGTATAAACCTGCAAATCATGATGAGATGAACCTTCTAAAAGAGTAGGATTAGTTTCAGGAGCTGAAGTGACATAATTAGGAGTTATTTGAGAAGGAACAAAATGAATTAGTAGATACTAATTAATGTCAATAGAGACATATTGAGTATCAAAAAATTCCAATGTATCTTCAAAGAATGTACCATCAACAGACACAAAATTTTGATTTAATGAATGGATGAAACACTTGTACCCTTTTTACAAATGAGAGTACTTGAGAAAAATGTACTTTATAGCTTTTGGATTTAATTCATTTATGTCAGGCTGAAGCTAATGAACAAAACAAACATAATCAAATACACAAGGACTAATAGAAAAAGGATCTTAATAGAGAAAGAGGGTAGAGAATGAAGTTTTACCCATTTGTCATAGGATGACATTTGATTGATAAGAAAATATACAGTGACTATAGAATTAACCTAGAAACATTTAGGTATATTGATGTGGATTAATAGGGTATGAGCTATTTTCTTAATATTTGATTTTTTTAGCTACCCTATTTTGTTGAGGAGTGTATGGGTGGGAAGATTGCTGTTGAATACCTTGTTTCAATTAGCTAGAGAATGAACTAGACAAATATTCTCTAGCACTATCAATGTGAAGAATATTGGTTTAGGTATTAAACTGATCTTGGATTTTGTCACAGAAAGAATAAAAGATAGGGAATAGCTTTAATCAATCTTTCATTAGATATAACTAAGTTATTTGAGAGAATTCGTTAATAAAAATTACAAAATAATGAATACCAATTTGGACTTGAAACGAATCAAACCACAAATATCTGTATATACTAACATGAAGCTTTATAAACTCTTTTACTAGCTAGAGGGAGGGAAAATGAAGTATGATAACGCTTTTCATGCTAACATAACCCATAATTTAAGCTAGAAATAGACTATGACCTTGGTACTACTTTCTTGAGATTTTTTAATGAAGGGTGGCCCAATCGACTATGAAAATAAATGGGAGAGACTAGACATTTGACAAATGACTACAACTTGTCGAAGTAGTACATTCCATTTGATTCATGCGCTTCTTCAATTGTTGTCTTAGACTTCAATTCTTAGATAATCAATTATCAGGGTAGAAACATATAGAGCAATTTAGTTATTTAGTTAATTTTCTTATAGATTGAAAGGAAATTTTAGCACAAATAATGAAGAGGGTAAAGTGATAGAAGGACATAGTTGAGATGATCTAACAACTTTAATGGTGGCTATAAATCCATTAACAATGAGTTTATCATTATGAGAGACAAGTAAGTTAATGATACGGTTAAATTTAATTATTTTTACCTAAATTATGATTAGTGGAACTAGATTCTAATACCCATGATTATTTTCTAAGGATAGATGAATAACAAGCTATTAGGTTACCTCGATAAGCCACAAATGCCATAGAAGAAGTCGATGCTTGATGAGTTGATTGATATCTGTAAATACTTAGTATACTCATTCTAAGATAAGGTAATAGACAATTATAAAGTTGTAGTCGAAAGCATGCTTTTCAAAAAAATTCATATGAGCTACATGCAAATGGGGATATTTATCCCAACCAAGGTTTTAAAAATCAAACTAAACCGATAAAAAAGTCTGAACCGACCAGTTATCCGATTTGGTTCTATATAATAACCTTTGAATATAAACACTGGCTAGTTTATGGGAGAACCGATCGATTTTTCAGCAACCGGTCAAACCAGTTTGTCAAATACTTACCATTTAGATATCTAATGCTACTAAACTTTCAGATTTCATTCAGACTCTCTCACCTCTTCTCCGTCTTCTCTTCACCATCTGTCATCGCCTCCATTCATGTAGGTAAATATGATACTTGGGGGTAACCTTAGACGCAGAAATTGATTTATATTCTTCATCTCGTTGGGCGACTATTGTGAAGTTAATCTTCTATTCTCAGATCTCTCATAGTTGGTCTGAGATAAAGAGCTCGTTGAAGCAACTTCGAACTCCTTCCTTAGCGACTAAAAACTGTGATGGAAGGGATTGTGTATACATCCATCCCATGTTCCTCACGCTCAAGTTTTGGTTTATTTGACCATGAAATATTTATGTTCTTTCTATTTGGGATTTGTCATTATTATTATGTTTTCTCTTAAATTTGGGCTTTAATTTTTTTATTTCGAAGGCAAACTGCTTTTTTTCTTGGTGCTGCTAAGTTTTTCATACTGGAGAGGAGGACTGGAGAATATATCATATAGAGCTCTAATTTGTATAGAGTTCCAATTTGTATTGTTTTATTCAAGTTTCTATTAATAGATAAGGATAAGGCAGTGATAGTTTCAATATTTTGTTTTATTCAAGTTTCATTGTTATTGTGTTTTTATGTAGAGCCCGGCCTCTACCGCCATCACTCCAAGTATTGTCCTCTTTGGTACTTGGATGAGTCACCACTCGAACCCAAGACCTCAAGATTTTGTTCCACTTTAAGTGGACGCCTCTTACCATTGAGTCAATACCTGGAGTGATGGCGGTAGAGGCCGGGCTCTACACTGTAATAGTTAGAATAGAACTTTATTATATACTCTATTAACAGTTGTTATATATACTCTTTGAACTTCAATTTGTTGTGTGTTATTGTTTCAATATGTTAACAGATAAGGAGATAAGGATCCACAAGTATTGATTAATTAGTTTTTGTAATAGTTAGAACTCCATTTCATATCAATCTCTGATTTTGATAGCTAGGTTATATGTACTCTTTCAAGTTTTCAATTTGTTGATCTACTAGCAATATTTCGATGAGCCTATTTGAACTTTAAAGTGGAGTAATTGCTAGAGCAAAGTTTTAATAAGTGAGTAACATATGTTCTATCATCTGTGTATCCATTATGTTTGTTAGTAGTGTGCCCTAGGCCAATGAACATTTGTGATTCATGTATTAACATTATGATTTGTTAATAATATATTGTGAGGTATTCATTTTATATATGCATGTATTTCATTTATGTAATGTGATTTACATTCCATGAATGGTATTAAACTTATGTCATCAAGTATGTGACTTGATAGTAAAACCATAAGTGTTATAATACTATTCTAGATCGTTCTAGTCGATCATTATTGGTGGAACAATAATGAATTAAGGCTAGTATGTGTTCGATTGATGATCACGCTTTCTCGATAATGGATATGAGATATCAAATCGAAACATAGATATATGTTAGAGAACATATATCGACCGACCTAAAAAAAGAAGAAGAGAATACTACATGGTTTCATGTCATTAGTGATTCTCAATATGGTTTGACTTTAGTCCTTCGACTGAAGTCACCATGGTTCCTACATGAGAAATTTAGTGTTTTGATATTGACTAAGTTATTTTTAACCTAATAACAAATAGTCTTATGTTGGACACTAAATGAATCATGGAGGAGATGTGAATGACGAGATGGGATTTGTACCTCTCTTAAATGAGAGAGATATCATTCGAGCCTCTTGACAAGTGTGACTAAAGAAATGATGATCGTGTTTCAAATGAATTGATGAGGAGTCATCAATGTCATTTGTTATAATCACCAACTTGGGGATCAAGAAACTATGATTAATCAAAGGTTGACATGTACCATGTCTTGTGATTAATCTTGATATCGTGTTACAAAGGACCGAGCCTATAACCATAGTTACTGTGTTAAATCGGATTATCGATCCTCATTTGATTCGGGTAGTCATAATGTCTTGCTAGAGGCCGCTATGACTTATGGGCCTTGAAGTGTAATCGCCCATTGCCAACATCAAATGAGCCTATAGGTCGCATACAAAGAGCGATGTGATCTGGACTTATTCTCTCGGGCCTAATTTATTAGGTATCAATAAATATATTTAGATATATTTATTGGGCTAGATTGAATTAAGATGTCGGGCTTTATTATATATGATATAATGGGCAAACTTAATGGGGCCTAAATGGGATTAGGTTTCTCATAAATAGAGAAGCTTAGGTCTCATTAGGTTAACGACAATTGTCAAGAAACCCTAGCCGCCATCCGGGAGAAAGATCGCATGCGCTCGTAGAAGGTTTTCGTGACGTGCTAGCACATTACAATACCGCGAGCCGGATCGTGCATGCTCGTGTGGATACCGTAGAGGGCATTAGCGATTTGCGTGTCTTGAATCCAAAAGAAGAATCCACCCACTAAAATAAGGTATTTTCGTTAATCCTCGTGTTTTCGATTATACGTGATAATTTTGTATGGTCTTTTCCGCAGCGGTATTGTGAATACTCGGACCATACACGATCCAACAGAGGTATCAAAGCCAGTTTAATCGTTAATCTTGGATTAGAGGCTTGATTATGATTGTTGATTTGTGTTTGATGCTTGAACACGACAAAATATGCGTAAATCGCTTCCGCTTTATGTTTGTCGAGTTTGGAAATTGTTTCTGAAGGATTAAAATTGTTTCGCTTTATGTATGCAGTTGTTCGAAATTGTTTCATCTATTTGCGATGTTTCGTTAATGCTGGAAATTGTTTCCTACCTATTTGTATATACTTTGTTCCTTCTGGAAATTGTTTCCTACGCACCCATGTTTTGACGCATGTTCCTTATTTTGAATCCCAAATCTACAAAAGCATGAAGGGTTTTATGCGCTTATCCAAGCCATGTTTTCCTTTCAGTATATGTTTTGAGTTTTAAGCCTTTAGATCTGGAAATCAAATGTTTAGGGTTTATTAATTTTCCTAACCTGCTTGGCTTATGTGATTTCTTGTGTTTACTAAGCTAAATCATATACTGATTTACGCTTTATGGTTTCGATTTGTGGATTATGAAATCGCTATTTTGTTTCTCCCTCTCCTCGGGTTTGCAATTTTCTGGGTAAATTATGCTTTCATTCTCCTTGTATCTGCGTTTTTCCGGCATCGATGAGTTGCATTTTTCCCATTTTGTGTTGAGAAAGAACATGAACCGATAGCGATAATGGGTGATTATCGCCATCGGTGATTTACCCACCGTGAGACGCCATAGATGGCGTCCGACACCACATCTGCTGGTGTCTCCGTGACACCACTATCGCCGGCGCTGGTGGCGCCTCCGTGACGCCATTGTTACGAACCGCTTGTGGAGACCCACGGTTGAAGGTCTGCTTTTCCTCGAGATCCGACGGTTGCGTGACGTGGTCAGGGAAGGAAGATCCAGAAGAAAAGGAGGAAAAACCAGAAGAGAGAGGATTCAAGCGTGTTGAGAAGACGACGGGCGCGTGTGGGACACGCGCCGCTGCCTGCCCGGGGCGTGGGCACGCCCACGCGTGTTAGCGTCGCGTGCACTGCACGCCACGCTGCACCCCTCCTCCCCTTTTATTATTATTATTTTTTAAATTGTTTTAAAACCCTAATTTCTCTTTTATTATTTTAATAGAGATTAAATTAATAATAATCCTAATAATAATAAAAGGTGTTTTAATAAAATTTGAAAATTGTTTTCAAAGGATTATTTATTAGAAAGGGTTTTTGAATTTAATTTAATTTTTCAAGAGTTGAATTATTAAATTTCTATTATTAATTTAATAGAGATTAAATTAATAAATACTCCTAATGATAATAAAAGGTGTTTTATTAAAATTTGAAAATTGTTTTCAAAGGATTATTTATTAGGAAAGGGTTTTTGGAATTTAATTTAATTTTTCAAGAGTTGAATTATTAAATTTCTTTATTAATTTAATAGAGATTAAATTAATAAATACTCCTAATAATAATAAAAGGTGTTTTATTAAAATTTGAAAAATTGTTTTCAAAGGATTATTTATTAGAAACGGTTTTTTTGTATTTAATTTAATTTTTTAAAGAGTTGAATTATTAAGTTAAAATTTTCAAATCAACAAATAGAATCAAGCCAAGTTATAACAAGCGCTTTTGTAATCTTCCATAATTTTTATAAGGATTAATAACCTTCTAAGAACTAATTCCCTCATCGTAATTTTAAGTTTATATGCCTTCCATAAATCTTTACCAATGTTTATCTCTAGCTCATCCTTACGTGGGTTTTGCCAAAGCAAGGCATGGGGATTATCTAGGAAGACATTTGAATAATGGTGCTATTCATAGGTAAAGTATGGTTAAACTTAACTAAGCTATCAAAACGGTTTGGGCTTAGGGCATAAGATTGGGTTTTACATACATGCAGACATAAGATGTATTTTAACATAAGCCCATCAAGAGTTACATGTGATGTAATTGAAAAGAGTTTTCACCTAAATAACTAAGTTTTGAGTGTTAAGACAAAGCTTTCAGGACTTAGTGAAATATGGATCTTGTTTCTCCCATTTTCAATCGAGGGTTATTTATTCGAGTGGAGCTAATACCTCATAATAATAAGAATGTTGACCCTTATCGCATAATTTTTGTAGATTATGGCTACTCCATCCACAAACCTGCTCTATGCGATCTATCTTAGAAAGAAAATTTAGTGGAACAAATTTCCTAGATTGGTATAGGAACTCGAGAATTGTTCTCAAGCAAGAAAGAAAGGCTTTCAAGAAGAAGGGCACAACAAAGGACAAATGTAAAGTACCTAAGTCCAGGCCCAAGCCCAAAGCTAAGACTAAGGCACCCAAGGAGGGAGTTTGCTTCCATTGCAATGAACCTGGTCATTGGAAAAGGAACTGCAAACTCTATTTGGAAGAGTTGAAAGAGAAGAAGAATAGTGCGACTATTTCTTCAGGTATGTTTGTTATAGAAATCAATTTTACTCCTTCTGCATCTTGGGTATTAGATACCGAGTGCAACTCACATTTGTACTAATGTGCAAAGTCTAAGAAGGACTAGAAGATTGATGTCCGTGAGATCGACCAGCATGGGAAATGGAGCAAGAGTCATTGCTTATCCGTGGGGACTTATGATCTTATTTTGCCCATCGGGCTCATTTTGGAACTCAAGAATTGTTATTATGTACCTACTATGTAGGAACATTATTTCTTTGCTTGTTTAGAGAATGATGGATTTAAATTTTCTATTGAGAATGAAGTATTTCCATTTATAATAATGACATTTTATATGGCATTCATGCGTCAATTAAATGGCATTTATACTCTAGAATCGAGTTTGTTACAAATGAGCCCATCTATAACATAAATACTAAGAAGTTTAAATCTAACGATTTGAACCCAACCTATCTCCGCATTGTCGCCTAGGCCACGTAAATGAAAAACGATTTCAAAACTCCATCAAGATGGATTCATTGATTCTTTTGAATCTTTTGACACGTGTGATTCTTGTTTATCGGGTAAGATGACAAAGGCCCCTTCACGTGTAAAGGGAAAGGGCCAATGAGCTATCGGGCCTTATACATACCGATGTATGCGGTCCTTTTAGCATATCAAGAGGAGGTTATTTGTATTTCATTACTTTTACGATGACTTCAGAGATATGGGTATGTCTATTTAATGAAGTACAAATCTGAATCTTTTGAAAAGTTCAAAGAATATAAGAATGAAGTATAAAATCACTGGCAAGAATATTAAAATCCTTCGATCCGATCGAGGAGGTGAATATTTAAGCCAAGAGTTTGATGATTATCTTAAGGATTGTGGAATCGTTTCACAATTGACTCCTCCAGAACTCCTCAATGGAATGGTGTTTCAAAGGAGAAATCGAACTCTATTAGATATGGTTCGATCAATGATGAGTCAAACTGATCTTCCAAAATACTTCGGGCTATGCTTTAGAAACCGCAGATTCATATTGAACCGTATTCCTTCAAAGGTCAGAAAAGACACCTTATGAGATATGGACCGAAGCGTCCCAATTTATCTTTTCTAAAGATTTGGGGTTGTGAGGCTTATGTGAAGCGTCCAATTGTCGACAAATTGGCACCCAAATGAAAAATGTTATTTTGTGGGATATCCTAAGGAAACTAAAGGATATTACTTTTACATCCCATCGAGAGAACAAAGTGTTTGTTGCTCAAATGGTTTCTTCTTAGAGAAGGAATTTGTTTCCAAAGGAAACAGTGGGAGCAAAGTACAACTCAAGAAATTCAAGTTTCACAAAATGACATTGAGCCCGAAAAGGAGATTGAAGCGAGCTCACAAGTCGTTGATGAAGCGGTCTTCAACAACACAAGGCCTACGTAGATCCGATAGATTCGCCATGAACCCGAGAGATATGGATTTCTCGTTATCGATGATGATAATGTGATGCTCATCGATCATAATGAGCCCACAACCTATCAAGAAGCTATGGAAAGTCCGTAATCATTAAATGGTTAGAAGCCATGAAAGCGTAGATGCAATCCATATATGACAATCAAGTTTGGACTTTGATTGATCCGTCTGATTGTTGAAGACCATTGATGCAAATGGGTTTTCAAAAGAAACTCGACATGGATGGAAATGTGCACACTTATAAAGCGAGGCTTGTTGCTAAAGGTTATCGACAAGTTCATGGAATTGATTATGATGAGACATTTTCTCCAAAGGGTCATGATCAAATCCATTAGAATTCTTATTGTCATAGTTGCATACTACGATTATGAGATATGGCAAATGGATGTCAAAACAGCTTTCCTTAATGGAAACTTACTTGAGGACGATATATGATACAAACCGAGGGTTTTGTCCATCCTAAGAATTGAGAAAGGTGTGCAAGCTTCAAAGATCCATTTATGGATTGAAGCAAGCATCAAGAAGTCGGAATCTTCGCTTTGATGAAGTTGTCAAAGAGTTTGATTCATCAAGAATGAAGATGAACCTTGTGTTTACAAAAGGTTAGTGGAGTGCTGTTGTCTTTTAGCTTTATATGTTGATGACATATTGCTCATTGGAAACGATATTCCACCTTACAGAGTGTCAAGATTTGGTTAAGAAAACGCTTCTCAATGAAAGACTTAGGTGAGGCTGCCTATATTTTAGGCATTAAGATCTATAGAGATAGATCAAGAAAGCTTATAGGTCTAAGTCGAGTACATACATAGATAAGGTATCGAAAGGTTCAAGATGCAAGATTCCAAGAGAGGATTCTTGCTTATGTCATATGGAATCAAGCTATCTAAGAAGGATTGTCCTACTTGGATAAGGAGCTTGAGCGCATGAGTAAGATTCCATATGCATCCGCAATTGGATCTATCATGTATGTCATGTTATGTACTCGACTGATGTCTCATATGCTTTGAGCATAACAAGTAGATACCAATCTAATTATGGTGAGAGTCATCGGATAGCGATTAAGAACATCCTTAAGTACTTGAGAAGAACTAAGGATATGTTCCTAGTCTATGGAGGACTCAAGGAGAGCTAGTTGTAAATGGTTACACGATGTCGGTTTTCACCGACATAGATGATTTCAGATCGCAATCGATTTTGTGTTCTGTTTGAATGGAGGTGCGGTGAGTGAAAAGTTCAAAGCAAGACATCATTGTCGATTCTACAACCAAGTCGAGTACATTGTTGCCTCGGATACGGCTAAGGAAGTCAGATGGATCGGGAAGTTCATCACGAGCTTGGAGTTGTTCCTAGCATTGCAAGTCCTATAGACCTTTATTGTGATAATAATGGGCTATAGCATAGGCTAAGGAACCAAATTCGCATCATAGATCCAAACACATACTCGACGCTTCCATTTGATTAGAGAGATCATTACAAGAGGAGACGTGAAGATATGCAGAGGGCATGATGACAACATTGCCGATCCACTTACTAAGCCTCTTCCACAGCCTTAAACATGAGAGTCATACGAGGTCTATGGGTATTAGATATCCGTGATTGGGCCTAGTCTAGTGGGAGATTGTTAGTAGTGCCCTGAGCCAATGAACATTTGTGATTCATGTATTAACATTATGATTTGTTAATAATATATTGTGAGGTATTCATTTTATATGCATGTATTTCATTTATGTAATGTGATTTACATTCCATGAATGGTATTAAACTTATGTCATCAAGTATGTGACTTGATAGTAAAACCATAAGTGTTATAATACTATTCTAGATCGTTTCTAGTCGATCATTATTGGTGGAACAATAATGAATTAAGGCTAGTATATGTTCGATTGATGATCACGTTTTATCGATAACGGATATGAGATATCAAATCGAAACATAGATATATGTTAGAGAACATATATTGGACCGACTAAAAAAGAAGAAGAGAATACTACATGGTTTCATGTCATTAGTGATTCTCAATATGGTTTGACTTTAGTCCTTCGACTGAAGTCATCATGGTTCCTACATGAGGAATTTAGTGTTTGATATCGACTAAGTTATTTTAACCGAATAACAAATAGTCTTATGTTGGACACTAAATGAATCATGCGGAGGGATGTGAATGACGAGATGGATTTGTACTCTCTTAAATGAGAGAGATATCATTTGGGCCTCTTGACAAGTGTGATCAAGAAATGCATGGTCAGTGCTCAAATGAATTGATGAGGAGTCATCAATGTCATTTGTTATAATCAATCAACTCGGGATCAAGAAACTATGATTAATCAAAGGTTGACATGTACCATGCCTTGTGATTAATCTTGATATCGTGTTACAAAAGGATCGGAGCCTATAACCATAGTTACAAAGTTAAATCGGATTATCGATCCTCATTTGATTTGGGTAGTCATAATGTCTTGCTAGAGGCCGCTTATGACTTATGGGCCTTGAAGTGTAATCAAGCCCATTGCCAACATCAAATGAGCCTATAGGTCGCATACAAAGAGCGATGTGATCCGGCTTATTCTCTTGGGCCTAATTTATTAGGTATTGAATAAATATATTTAGATATATTTATCGCTAGATTGAATTAAGATGTTGGGCTTTTATTATATATGATATAATGGGCGAAACTTAATGGGGCCTAAATGGGATTAGGTTTCTATAAATAGAAAAGCTTAGGTCTCATTAGGTTAACGACACAATTGTCAAGAAACCCTAGCCGCCATCCAGAGAAAGATCGCATGCTGCGTTGAAAGGTTTTCGTGACGTGCTAGCACACTACGTACCGCAGACCCGGATCGTGCATGCTCGTGTGGATACCGGTAGAGGGCATTAGCGATTTGCAGTGTCTTGGAATCCTAAAAGAAGAATCCACCCACTAAAATAAGGTATTTTCGTTAATCCTCGTGTTTTCGATTATACGTGATAATTTTGTATGGTCTTTTCCGCAACAGACAGAATACTCGGACCATACACGATCCAACAATGTTGTTGTTGGTCTTCTTTATATAACTATATACGCTCAGATATGTATGTTCCATTTTCTTATGTTTGCATTTTCCTCTCCTGTTCCTTTCTTTTCTAGGTTTAAAATATATTTTAAAATATATAAATTTCAAATAAATTTTGATTTAATAATTAAAATATATAAAATAAAATTTAGTTTATAAATAATAAATTTTAAATTATTTATTTTAAAAATAAAATATTTTTGTTAATACCTTATTAATAAATATTATATAAAATATTTAAATAAATTTAAATAAAATAATTCATTTTAATTTTTATTTAATTTATAATTATTATTAGTAATAAAATATTTATTATTATTTTAAAACAAAAATTAAAATTCACAATAAATATAAAAGATGAAATAAATAAAATAACTAATTAAAAGAACTTTGAAAAAAAAGAAAGGAAGGAGAGGTAGGAGGGAGGAGGAGGGAGATTTCAAAATTTTTTGTGCTTAATTGATTATACATTTATTCCACAACACTTAGTGATTAAAACTATAAAATGCTTAAGATATTCACTTTAGTTCATATTTAGTTTTAGGTGCAATTCTGAATAGAATGAACTAAAGTGAGTCGAAAGCACAATATTTAAATCCTCTTGTTGAGATTCACACTCATTTGTCTTTATGGAATAAGAAGAAGAAGGTAAGAAAAACAAAAAAAAAGGGAAGAGTATATGTTGTAAAAATGGCTTACGGTTATGCATCATATTTGTCATAGCCGTGATCATCTCTCACAGCCATGACAAATATGTCATGGGTTTGACAATTTGAGTCACCCCGTGACAATTTGAGTCATGCCCATGACAATCCTTGCATGGTTGTGACACCTCAGTGAGACCAATCATGACCGTGACACATCAAGTCACACCCGTGACTTTTGTGACCTGGCATGAAACCTAAATTTTCACTATAAATACAAGTGTTGCCGTTAAAACAAGATAGATTGGGAATGAAACATTTTAAGGGTTTCGGGAGAATGAAGAGGGCGTAACTCGTAAACCTTAGAGATCCATAGAGGGATAGTTTTTGATATCGGTTTGGAGGTGATATCGATGTCGAAGAACCCGATTAAACATTCTTTCATTGTTTGTTGTTCTTTATCTCTTAAGTATTTATTATGTTATCCTATGTTTATTGTCTGGGTGTTGTGTAAGAATGACATAATGCTCTATTTAATTGTTTTATTTATGCCACAATAGTTTTTAATCATTAGGGATAACATAACATAGGTTAAATGACTAGAGCTTGTATGATTGTTACCTTAATTAATATGTTTTCCTAATTCATAATACAATTTTCTAATTAAATCTAGAGAGCTTATTCTAGGTTATTCGATAGGTAGGTTTAAATAATGAGTTCATTTTAATTAAACATGACTAAAGGAAAACTAGGGTTAACAGAGCTTGCTGTTAATCTACGATTAATAGTTGCTAGGAGAGGTGTGAGAATAACAATTCAATGAATTATATTTAATTATGTGTAGGCCGAGATTGAACCGGTGATCGGGTCCTTAGTGTATTCATCACTTTTCTCATTTTCATGTTGTTTCATTTAATTTGCTTTTGTTAGTTTAGTTTCATTTTACTTTGTTGTTTGAAAACCAAAACCCTCGTAACTTAAACACTGCTTGTTTTCATAACAAAAGCTAACTGAACACTCACTATAGGACCGACCTAGATTTACCACTAGTTATAGTTTTAGGTCTAGTTATTTTATGTAGTGTTATGATGCGCTATGTCAAGAGACCAATGCTGCTTCTATGAACCAGCCTCATGCATGTATTAGCAGCCACTTTCTAGAATGTCGTCAGCTGGTCCTTGCAAGAAGTTGCCGTTAGTGGAGACCAACACTGTTTTTATGAAACCATCCTCGTTTGTAAGTGATTCCTCATGTCGCCATTGCAAAAGCTTATTCCGAAGCCATTAGTTTATATAGTTATAGTTTTAGCCTTCTCCAAGGCTTATAAATTCATCGCAACCAAGCAACCAAAACATAAAACCCAACTTGCAAACAATTCCCAACTACACAAAAATGTGTCTTTAACATAAGTTTTTGGCTTATTCAAATCAAATTTGATTTAGGTGGTTCAATTTTATTGGTTTCGTCCAATCTTTCTAGATTTTAGATTTTCAAAACCAAAGTTCCAAAATTCTTAATTATAAGTTTGTATGATTTGAACTCTTCAAATAATGGTAATCAGAACTAAATATGATTCTTAAGGTTTGTAATGTATTAATCTGAAACTTTTTTAGATTAAATTGAATCTAATTCAATCTTAGATTAGGATTTTATTCCAATTCCTTTTTAAGATCAATAACAATTAAATAATTTAATCAAATATAGAATTAAAGTAAGCTCTAATACTGCCGTTGAGAAATCGAGCCTAGATCTGATCCCGACTGTAGCAGAATAATAATAAAACTTTTTTGTATTTTGATTTGCCAAAAACAAAATCATTTTAATAATATAAAATGATTAACAATTAAATCACAATAAAACATCAATCTTAATTTGTTTCTTATTCTGGAGCTTTATCATATTCTTGTTGTCCCTCGAGCCTTTTTTTAAACAAGTTTATTTCAACCACTATAGTCGCACAAATGTCTAGCCTCTAATAATATCCATAAAACAAGTTGAGAGAACTCTACAACTATTACATAGAGGTTTATGCAAGGAGTACTAGCTCTATTAGAATTTAAACTTATTCTGAACATTTTAGTAATTTAATTAGAATTAAATTTTAATTTCAATTAAACTTTAATTAGGTTTACAAATAATTTTAATTAAATACCAATTATGCCCAAATAAGATCCAACATCTCATATTGATCCTTACTTATTAAATGTCTCATATTTAATCATAAAGTTACTTAAAATTTACAATCAAGTCCAACTTGATTAACATATCTTTGCTCTCTTCAACTTGTTCTTTATGTGTGACACATTAGGTTCCAAAATATGTTGGTAGTGAATACAAACTATAACCTTAAATTATATTCGAATTAGATAAATTAAATTTCTTTAATTTATCTTTAATTATCTAGTTAAACAATTTATATCCATAAATCAAGATTGGGTCTAACAATACATCATAACTACCTAAATATTTAAGAATGTTAAAGTGGTTTTGACTAACTTTTCCATGTATGATTTTTTGTATAATTAAATCCTTTCATCTACAATGTTTCGATTAGACATAAAGCATGAAATTAATGTTTACCCTATCTTGAGGCCGATTATATTAGTTTACCATCATTACTATTTATAAAATTTCATTCCATCTTGGCTAAGGATTTTTCAAATCAATATTATTTGAGAATAGTAGAACATTCTCCCTAATTACTTTAGGGTGATGAATCCTTTCTTGATCACTTAACTACCTCCTTATAGTTCATGCTATATCTAATAACTACCAATTGAGTTATCCTTGACTAGAATAGGTCATAAGTAGTGTTAGAGCATGGAAATCCTTATACAAGATTACTTTAGTGATCTTAAGTTAAAGATCACTTATACAATCATTACAATGAGAATTTTTATAGAAATACAAGTAATGTTCCAAATAGATTTCTCGTACGAGGTCAGTTTAGTGAACTTATTAATGTGCCTTAATTGTCTATACATTTACTCCATAATACTTAGTGATTATGATTTTGAAATGTTTAAGATATTCATTTTAGTTCAGGATATTAGGTACAAGTTTGAAGAAAGAATGTTTACACTCAATTATCTTTGTAGAATAAGAAGAAGACAGATTGGAGAGAAGATGGGATAATAAAATAAAGTTTTCAAGATGACCTGAAAGATGCACGTTCGTGTATTTACTTGCACGGCCATGTACATATAAGAAGGATACACTTTTGACATACACATTCGGATGCATGTTCATGTATCGTGTATCTTTATGAAACTTTCATTTTTTGGTTTTCACGGTTGGATGGACGACTATGCACCCAACTTTGTATCTTTCTAGAACCTTTTTTTATATATAAAGTGACATTTGAGCAGCTTAGAGGGGTGTATGGATTGTTTTTGGAACAAGAGGGGTGGCATAACTCCTACTTCTTAGGCATCTATGAAGGGCTAATCTTCCTTTTTGGTTTGGAGGGAAAATTGAAGTCGAGAATGACATTTGAGCATATCTCCATTTGTGTATTATTAAATCTCTCTCTCTTTAGGGATTGTTTATGTTATTCCATGTCTATTGATTTGGGTATTTGTATAAAGATTATCTGATGTATTCATTAGATTGTTTTTTCTATGTAAAAACATTGCGAAAATCGCAAATACGATACGTAATAGTTATTTTTTAGATTCATTGGTGGCAACTAATGATGTTGAATCATTAGGGATAATGTAAAATATGTTAAATGACCCGAGTTTCTGCAGTTATTACTTTGATAGATCTATTTTTTTATTCGTAATGCAGTTGTCCGACTAAATGTAGAGAGCTTGTTTTAGGTTATTTGATAGCTAGGTTTAATTAAAGAGCTTATTTTAATTAAATAAGACCTAAGGAAAAATTGAGATTAACAAAGCTTGTTGTTAACTTACGATTAATGGATTTTAAGAGAGATGTGAAAAAACAATTCAGTGAAATATGTTCAATTGTATGTAGATTGAGATTGATCTGAGAACTGGATTCTAAACTCATTCATCAATTTTATCATTGTCTCACTATCTAATTTGAATTACTTTTGTTAATCCAATTTTACTTTATTTTGTCTTTTGATTCCAACCAAAACCCATCATATCCTAAACATTGATTCCTTTCATTATAAAAGCTTTACACTATAGATATGATCCCTACTCACCATTGCTATAAAATTAGTTGTAGTGCATTTGACACGTAACAACAATTTTAGCATTGTTGCTAGAGGGTGTGGTGTTTTAGTTTTAATTTTAATTTTCGATTTCAATTGGTGTTTTGTACATCTATGTTTATGATTAGTATTTTCGGTTATTTCTTGATCTTTTCACTTTTTTGTGATTGTGTATAAAAAGGACAAAGTGGAAGGGAGTATGTCATTATTGAATATTGTCAATGCTATTGGTGGAAAATTTTCCCTTAACTCATATTCCCAATCTTATTACAAAGTTTAGAGTGATTACAACAAAACTACCGAGATAGGTTGCAGGATGCACAACAATTCCCGCATAGACCAAATGTCTCTTATTCCAACTCAGGTACATCTTTGGCAGACTTAGTTATGTCTCTTGCTACTAATACTTTGCAATTTCAATAGAATGTGATACAATTCCAGTAAGATACAAGGTCTAGTCCAGAACTTGACAAGCCAGATGGGTCAATTAATGGTAGCTATCAACCGTCTAGAATCACAAAGCGGAGAGATGCAACCGTCTCAGCCCGAGGTGAATCCAATGAACGCTAGTACAGAAACCTTTTAGTATGGAAAGGAGTTTAAGAATCTTGCGAAGACTACTCAAGGGACTGCTAGTGAAGAATCTTGAAGATTCAGCCATTAATTTGATCAAACTTGAAATTTCAAGTCAAAGATTCAAATGCAATACAAATGTATAATTTGCTGGCATTAAAGTACTTGCGATTCTTCATTCATAGAACAAATGGCGAACTCGTAAAATTGTCGTATGCTCTTTTCATTTGGTCTTCCATCGGAACCCCTCAACATTACTTGTCCTTAGACGCTCCAAAACATGCTTTTCCCCAGTAAGAAGCTCTACCAATCCTACAAATTAGCATTGCCGTGTTCAACACAGCTCATATTAGCTTGCAGTCCGAACAACAATCAAAAGCAGCATCGGAAAACACGATTTAGGCAATTTTGTGTACCCTCAGCATAGTCACGACAATCGTGATAGCCAACCCTCAAATCCATGTCCCATCGATCGCTAAATTTAGTTGCAAGATTAACAGAATGCAGACTGGAGGATCCAACAAACCAGCACCTGCTTTTTGGCAATTTAGTTAACTGTTTCACAAGAACAACACCTGAAAGAAGTGGACATCTCATCATCAAAAGAATGAAATACAGATTTCTGTTTCTTTTGATTATTCCTATTTTAAAAGTTCATACATTTTCCTTTTCTTTTTAAACTAAAACAAAGATAGCAATTGAAACCATCAAGGAAGAGCACATGTACCTACTTGAAAATGAAAAGAATTACCGACTCAAGTGGATGTCAAGTAACCACAATATAAGCATCTTGAGCTAAAATTCAACAAAAGCTTCTTGAGATGAACATATATCCCTTTTTTAATGGTGACCCGTCCAAACCACTGGCATTTCCAGTATAAGAGCATACCAACAATGAAAATCCAAGAGCGAAATTAAAAGAAAAGCATTACTTGTCAAATTCTATGTTACATAACAGAGCATCTAAGTAGTAACAGCACCGACAATACTTGTTGATATGGGTAGAAATACATATACCACAAGTCACAGGTTTAAGGACCTTAAAGAGAACAAACAAGATAGAAGCAAAACAAGTCATATCAGCAATTTGCTTAGCCTCACCAGGAGTTGCTCTGCCAGATATAACAGCAAGTGCCGTGTATATATTCTCAGGATCTTTCGGCTGAAACCCGAAAACAACAGGCTATCACATAACACCAATTTTTGTTAGAGAATGCCATTGAAAGCAAATGTTGCATTTTATAGTTCAAAGTAGGGCCAGTGGCTTAATTAAATGAATGATATATAATGGGGTTCGAGTCTGCATATCTTTAACTGAATAACAGAGGAAGGAATCCATTAAAGTTTTTGCTAGAAAAAGCAGCCATTATGGACGCAACACATGGTCAGCACATGACCGAGTTCAAGGTTGTTAAGATAGGATTCACTTGTATATACTGTTAGCTAGTTATCAAGAAGATTTAAATTCAAATTTCTCTCCTAGAGTGTAGGAGTTATCTTGTGTAAACTCTTGTATTTAACTCTTGTAAATTTCATCAATCGAGAGGTTCAATTTTCCTCAACATTCACTGTTATCTTTAGCCATTCATAGGACTAGATATTGAAGTAATAAGAACGAAAATCAAAGTGAATTGGAGAATTCTGAGAGAGACGAAAAACAAAATCTGAAACAAGATAAACGAGTAGATTATAGAGGAAACATTAGAGATGATCGAGAAGGAAGAGAAAAGGACCTTAGAATTGGGAGAAGGTGAATTGGGTTTAATGATGACCATGAAATGCTGCAAGTCCCAGATATTGAGAGAGTAAGCAGTAGACATAAATAGCTGACCTAGTCCTTTTGTAGCTCTCAGCGGCACTGCTGCAACATACACCTCATCCTTGCCCCTCGTCAGTACTGACTTTGACGAAAGCAGAGCAGCCATTGTTTCCCTTTTATCCAAAGAACATCAACGGTTAAATTAGTTGATAAATATGTTCTTCGTTCAACCTCTTTTCAACCTAAGCCATTCATTTCTGTTATCCCAAAAGATTTACGTTATCCAAGTTTTTTAGTGGTCTTCTACGATTAGACTTTTCAATTATTAACTACTTTTCTTTTTATCTATAAATAATTTTTATAATCTTTTGCCAATTATTTTTCCAATGCAGTAAGAGTACTTGGCTACAAAGTTGGGGACAACATTTTTACGGTGTCTTTGTTATATTTTATAAATCTCGTTTACGCGATCTCGCTTTTATACTATAATCTATATAAACGAACGATCAAATTTATAAAATAGAATAAGACACTATAAAATTAGACAGAAGATCTGGACTTACATAATTATTTGGCAAACTTAATCAAACTCACTCTCACAATTATTTTCCTGCTCTATTATGTAGAATCATACTACATGATCTTTGCGAATGGATGACAATTCGTAGATCAACTTTGCATTCACGACTAAGTAACCCATTTTCCTTAATTTCTCAACTTCAATTTGCTATACTTTCGAACTTTCCTCTGCTAGTTAGGGATATAGCGTCATCTTTATAACATATGATCGGTTAAGATATCCATACTTAAGTATTCATTCCTTATTTTGAATAAGCATTCAAAATCACTTTATCTTTGGAGCATTTTAACACCACTTTTTAAAGTTTGCGTCAACATTGCAAAATTGAGTAAAGTTTTAGGTTTTTTTTACAATTAACCATTTTATTTATTAAAAATAAAATTGAATTTGGTTCTCACGATTTTTACCGAATCGCAACGTTCTTGCTCGCCCACGAGTCTGCGCTTCAGTGATAAGTCCGACGCGAAGATACTGCAAAATAAGGAAGGCTCGTTTGAGTCAAGGTCCCGCCTTCCTCCGACACTCAAGTAAGGCTTTTGTGAAGGTGAGGTTGATCGATCACGCAGAAAAACAACTAGGTTATGATTTCGACTCAACCATGGAAAAACTATACCTTATATATGGTTTTGCGAGCTAAGTTTAGTCTTTACGTGTTTCAGAGAAAACTTCCTTCTACGGACGGGCGGGAGGCATGGGCCTAGCATAAACCGATCTTGAAGAGTGGACCGATCGCCCACTCGTCGCTTCGACCGATCCGAACCCACACTACCGACCGACCATAAGCCCCCTACTCCCGAGCTGGAAAGTAGAGAAGAGTCTGAGGAGTATGTAGAGGTTTCATAGCTCGTCATAGAATCGACTCATGATCGGGCGATCGGTTGAGCATCGAGTATAGCTAGTCGGCAGTCGACCTAAATGGAGTAATCGATCGGTCAGTATTGTTGTTGAAAGCCGGTCATGGGACGACTTTTTAGTTTCGATCGGTCGGTGTCGACTAGTTGAGGTGATCGTCAGATCGAGTTGGTCTACCGAGTGCTCCAACCGGCCTGACTTCTAAGACTTATTACAACGACAACAAGGCTAAAGGTGCCCGTGGTCATCATTAGCGCGCGTGAAAGTCTTGAAGCATTTATTATTTGACGCGCGTCTATATCGATGCCTTTTCGAATCAAACGATCGTTTTAGAATCATTGCAATGTTGTCCGTCCCAGACGCCCTTTCAACTGCTCGCGCCTTCCCATTTCGATTAACCATAATTTGTCTTCGCTCGATCGTGTCACGTGTCCAGAGAGCTCGGATTTTTTCCACGCTACGAAGTTTTGGATGGATTGCAATTGAACGCTTTCCCTATAAATGTTCGTGGTCGATGACGGTTTGCTTTTCTTCACACTCATTTCATTCTTCTTTGCCTCTTGCTTTCCTCTGCTTCTTTCTTATTCTCGGTTCGGAGAGGTTTTCTTCAAGCCGCTTAAATTTCGATCTCTTACCGCTAAATAGGTACGCCCTTTCTCTTATTTTTTCTTCTAAATTTCCTCTTAGTAAGCATGTCGCCCATCGGTTCTCGAGTGAGGTTTCTCCATGGATCAGGTTGATGAGAGGTCGCCTAAGTTATGGGTACGAGGTGATGGCGTGTCAAGGTTGGGGATGTCAAGAGACTCACGAAGGGAGCTGAGAGATGGGTTGGTAGTAAAGAATTGCCCAAAGGCAAATCAAGATGTCTGCAAGGAGTTGAATAGTCGATTGTTAGAACAGATCCCTCGGTCCTAGGGCCTAAGTCGTCCTCGGGATGAAAGGATCGACACAGCAGAGGTGGGTGGATTGCCATCTCGAGTATTTCTTCTCGGTCGGGGCTCGAGGCTACCAGACGCGCCGATCGTGGATGAGGTGTGCGCCGACTATCAATTAAAGCCGAGCCGATTCCTTCAATAGGTGGAGGTTCATTAATGGACTTGTCAGGTCATGCCACCACCAATTCGGTTGTCCGCCTCTGCTAACATCTTGCGCCACTTCTAAGAATGAGCCGAGTCCGAGTTCGGGGTGGGATCCTTCCCGATGTATAAGGATGCTCAGATCGCCACCGGACGTCGGCAAAATTACCGGTTGGCAAACGAATATTTCTTCGTGAAGCCTCCGGGTCTTCCTCCGAGTTCCACCATGGAGGTATCCCCTAGCCGAGCGATGGAATGACTCACAAGTCTATTCCTTTCAGGAGGAGCGAGAGGTAGTCACCGATAAAGGAGCTCGGCCAAGATAACTGCTTTCGGCTTATTTCGGATACGGCAGGGGCCTCGCCGCCTTCTTCTTGATTGACCCCACCAAGTCAAGGGCTAGAGAGGAACCCGCCTTGGTTGATCCTCGTGGTTGATTTATTTTCCTTACTTGTAAGTTTTGGTCCGATTCTAACCCGCTTTGTTCAGGCAGCCATGGTCAAGGTTAATACTTTCCCGCCCTCCTAAGTCCTCCAAGTAGCGTCGAGTCATGGGGCCTTCGAGTCGAGGTCGTGGAGATAGAGGGAGGCCACGATGGTTGTTCGCCAATTGCTTCCGGCAACGTGTGTTCCTCCGACTGCCTCCAAGCGCCGTGGCACCTTTGTGGTCGTCCCTTTGGTGAGTACTTGGTCAGGATCGAGGAGGAGGAGGAGGAGGAGGTCAACGACCTCTCAAGAGGAGAAGGGTTCTGTAGTCGATCGACCTCCTCGCCTCGGATGTAAGCAAGGGAAGAGAAAGTGGGAGATCGTCGCCTGCCCGCCTGTGGTAAAGGGAAGAAGCCATGGGAATGCCGACAAGTGGGAGGTGGCGATTAGCCTCGAGAAGACTGCCTCGATCGTCGATGCCGGTGGTTCTTCATCTCACGAGAAGGTTATTCCTCCTTCGACGAGGAGCGCTGACGGGTTAAGTCTTGAGGAGCTGATGAGTCGCGCCATCCGCAACTCCACGAGGATGTGGCTCTCACTTTCTTCACGCATCAATCGATCCATTGAATCGGAGGTCAATTCCCTCCCGAGCAGGTGGATGGTTTGAAGACAGAGCTCAAGGTCGAGAAGAAAGAGACTTCTCCGGGCTCAACTTTCTTCCTTGAGGAGGACAAGAAACTCGGGAGGAGGAGCGCGACGCCCCGAGAGCCCAAATTGCCGGAGAGGAGGAGAGGAGCTCAAGGCTCCTCGCCACCGGGAGGAGGCCGAAAGGTAAGGGCAATGGCGACTATGAACAAGTTGTCCGAGGAATATGCGGCGCCGCGAGGGCGGCTGAGTCTGAGAGGGTGCTCAAGGAGAAATCCCTCCGGACCATGCCCAAACTGATGATACGCTGAGGAGGTGTGAGCCTCCGTGAAGGAACAAAGGATTAGGCGATCATGCGATGACAGAGGCGTTCTTACAGGAGGAGTGCTTGAGTTCTCCCGTGACTCGCCTCATGATCTTGAAGAATTGTTATAACGCCTGCCTCGAGGGCCTGACGGTCCTTCGCTTGAGAGGTTTGCCGAGCCGCTGCTTCCTACCGCCTTGGCCTTTCTCTCGAGGAAGTAACGAGAAAGCCATGGAGGACCGAGGCCACCCGAATGAGGAGTTGGACCTTAGCTCGCCGAGGAGGACGAGCTTCCTCGAGGATACTTCTCCGGCTCCCTCGACCTCGCCCCGCTTGGCTTTTCCGCCCTTCGAAGGGTTCTCCGGCATCCTCCCACTTCCCTTCAGAGACTTTAAGGCTCACCGATCGGGCTTGGACTGTGGCAAATTGATATTAATGAAACTTTACTTTTGCCTCGCTTTTTTTCGATGTCTTTTTCCATATTTATGCTCTTTACTTCGATGTATGTTGAATTTTGATGAAGTTGCTCATAGTCGATCGATTTGGTCGACTTATAGTAGAGTCCTAATCGAGGTCCCTCAGATCTCATTCGGCGATCGATCGATCGCAATGATTTGTGTCGATCTTGAGCGAGGTCCCAAAAGACTTGTTCATGGCGACCGGATCAGTAGTCGGTCAATGGAGATGCCAAGAGAGTCCCAATTATCTTGTCTTGGCGACTGTCCGACCGTAGTCTGCCTATGGAGATGGCGAGCGACGGCCTCAAGGATCTTGTCTTGGCGACCAATCGTAGTCGGTTCACGGAGATGGCGAGCGAGGTCCCAAGGATCTTGTTTGGCGACCAACCGATTGTAGTCGATCTATGGAGATGGCAAGTTTAGGTCCCAAGGATCTTGTTTTGCGACCCGAATCGATTGTAGTCGATCTATGGAGATGGTGAGCGAGGTCCCAAGGATTTTGTTCATGGCCACGACCGATCGTGAGTCGGCCTATGGAGATGGCGAGCGAGGGTCCCAAGGATCTTGTTCGCGACCCAATCGATTGTAGATCTATGGAGATGGCGGCGAGGTCCCAAGGATCTTGTCTTGGCGACCTAATCGTAGTCGGCCTATGGAGATGCCGAAATGATGACCGATTGGATTTTCTACTTTTGCCACATATAATGTAACTCTTTATTGTCAAGAAATCAAACCCTTTATTAATGATAACGAGGGCGTGAGTCATTAAAAACCTACCGGCAGGACAGAAAAGGTACCCACGTGTTGTCCAAAACATTATTGAACAAAGATTAATCAAAATAAGACTTATCTATTGGTAGAAACGCCTTTAGTTTCGGAGTTCCACGCTTTGGTAGAATTTTCCCATTTGCATCGCGCAGATGTAAGAGCTACGCCCGACTTGCTTAATCACCGATAAGGTCCTTCCACGCTTGTCCGAGCTTTCAGATGCTTCTCGCCGCGCTTTCGCAAGACGCACTCCACCTATCTTTACGCCGCTCGGCTTTACCTTCTTCGGTTGTGGAACTTGGTCGCTTTTCGATCTCTTCCGATTGAGCTACCGCTTCTTTCCTATCCTCATCGAGAGAGACGAGCTCGCTCTACGGCTTCATCATTTCGCTCTTCTTCATAGCCCGACACCTTTGATTATGCAACGTCACTTCTATCGAACTGTGGCTTCGCTCAAGGTCATTCTGAATCGTTTTTCCCTGGGCTCTGCTTCGGTGTGGTTCTCAGTATGCCCACAACACTTTGTCTAGTTCTTCCACCTGTGTCTTTCTACCATCCAGCGCTTTCGAGAGCTGCCATTATCTTTTATTGGTGTTCTCCGCGAGACCGTTGCTTGGGATGGGCTATCGAGGTCACCGTAGCTTGATCTTTAGTCGGTCGCAGAAATCTCTGAACTTGTCGTTGTCGAACTGCCGACCGTTATCCGTAACCAACACCATGGGCATCCTGAGGCAGGTAAGTATGTTCTTTGTCACAAAGTTCTCTACCTTCTGCTCAGAAATTGTAGCAACCACTTCCGCTTCTGCCCATTTGGTGAAGTATTCCACCGCCACTATCAAGAACTTCTTCTGCCCGGGACCGAGAGGGAAAGGCCCCAGTATATCCATTCCCCATTGAGCGAACGGGATAGGGTGGCTCATAATTTTCATCCTTTCGATCGGCTGGTGAGACAGGCTGCTGTTTCTCTGGCAGGCCTCGCATCGGTCGACTTTCTCCTGGCAGTCTCTTCTCATTGTCGGCCAAGAGTACCTTCGTCGATCAACGTGAGTTAACATTCGCCTCCCACATGGTTTCCAGATATCCCTTCATGGACTTCGACCATTGATCGCTCGACTTCTTCTTCATTCAAGCATCAAGCGTTGGCGGTCAGAAGACCGCCAGATAGAGTGTCGTTAATGACCGTGTACTTACCGCCTTTATTCTTAATTTCTTGGCCTCGCTGCCTTCCTATTGTTTTCCTCCAAAAGGTATTGTGTGATCGGTTCTATCCAACTCGATCGACCGGTGCTTACGCCGAGAGCTTCATTGCTTTTTGAATGCTAGGTCGGTCTAGTCGCTCGACGTAACATTGTTCATGGCATCGCGGTTTAAGCCATTTTGAGAGCGATCCGCCATTTAGCGTTTGAGCTCGCTCTATTCTGCTGATCGAGTACTTGTTCAAATTGCTCAACTCCCGCTTTACCACTCCAAGTACTTGATCATGTTGTTCCTTGGCCTCATCTTGCCCTGACTTGGCCGACCACCACTGGCTATCACTATATATCTTTAGATGCCTTATCTCCATTTCCTTAGCCATTGGAGACCCATTATCGTGGCCTCAGATTCGCTTCGTTATTGGAGGCTTTGAACTCGTCAAGGGCATATTCCACCTTTTCTTCATCATGCGGGTTGATCGGCCTACTCCCGCTCCACATCCCTCGGCATTGGGCGACTCGTTAACAAACAAGCTCCAGGTGAACCGCCGTCCTTCAATTAGGTTGGCTCATCTCGCGATGAAGTCTACCAACACCGCGCTTTAATGGTCGTGCGAGGTCTCATCTTGTATGTCGAACTCTCCCACTCTACCGCCCACTTTATTAGCCGACACGAAGTTTCGAGCTTTTGAAGGCCTTGCCGAGGGGCCGGTCGGTCCATACCTCAATCAGTATGACTTTGGAAGTAGGGCCTTAGCTTCCGAGCCACCATATCGTGGAGAGGGCTAGTTTTTCTATAGGCGTATCGCGTCTCGTCCGATCAATACTTTATTGACGTAATAGATGTGGTGTTGTTCGCTTCCCTCCGTCGAATAAGTACTGCGCTTAATCGACCCTCCGTAACCGCCAAGTATAAGATTCTCTCTCTCTATCGGGCTTTGCAGGATAGGCGGAATGGACAAGTATTGCTTTAAGTGTTGAAAGCTTTCGCATTCGTCCGTACCATTGGAATTGTATTACGCTCGCCTTCCTCAAGATTTTGAAAATGGGAGGCACTTGTCTCTCCAATCTGAGATGAATCTGCTTAGAGAGACTATCCGACCGTCGAATACCGCACTTCTTTTAAGCATCGAGGCGAGGAATTTGGATGATGGCGTCGATCTTCTCCGATTAGCCTCAATCCCCGCTGAGTGATCATAAACCCTAGGAATTTTCCAGATGCCACCCAAAAACGATTTTTCCGGGTTCACTTCATCTCAAATTTATTCGAGGTCCGGAAGACCTCTTGAGATCTTCCACATGCTCCGTGGGTCAGTCTTACTTTTTACCACCATATCATCCACATAAGCTTCCACCGACCGGACGATCCGCTTCTTAAAGACTTCCATGACGAAGTCGCCGATAGGTCGCCCTGCGTTCTTGAAGCCAAAAGGCATTACTTGACAGCAATATGTGCCTTGATCGGTTATGAAAGCGGTCTTTTCTTCGCCTTCCGACTCATTTGAATCTGGTGATAGCCCGAGAAAGCGTCCAGAAGTGAGGAGTTCATGCCCCGAGGTAGAGTCTACTAATTTGTCGATCTTGGGCAAGGAAACCGTCCTTTGGACATGCTTTGTTCAAATCGGTGAAATCTACGCACATTCTCCACTTCCGTTCTTCTTTTCACTAAAACCACATTGGCGAGCCATTCAGGTCTTGACTTCTCGGATGAACCCGCCACGAGTAACTTTTCTACTTCTTTCTCGATCACCCTCGTCGCTCCTTGCATTGCCGCTATCGCTTATCGCGACGGCATGAGTCATCATGCCGAATACCGAGGGAGTCTGCGTGAATCGATCGAAAAATTTCAGGCATATCGCTCGACACCCAAGCGAAGACCGATCTATTTTTCACCAGACAGTCTGTGATTTCTTTAACCAGGTCGTCCTGCAGCTCGGAGCCTAGGTTTGTGAATTTAGAAGGATCGGCTTCATCCAGTCCGACCCGCTATGTTTCTTTCACTGGGTTCATTCTATCCATCTCCTCGTCGGCTCTCACATCAAGAGAGCTTGTCAGGACTACTGCCCTGTCTAAGGTCTTCGTTTCTGCTAAATAACATTCCCTGGCAATTCTCTGCTGACCCCTGACAACACCAACTCCGTGGGGTGTCGGGAACTTCATAACTTGGTAGTAGGTGGAGACGACCGATCTGAGGGCATTTTGAGTGGCCCGCCTGATTATTGCATTGTACGCCCCTTGAAACTTTACGACTAGAAATTTGACGTCCCTTTCTATCTGACAAGGCTTCTGTCCGAACTTCACTTTCAAATTCACCCGGGCAAACGGGTAGGCTGACGCCCCGGTTACTCCTTTAATGGGACCGTCTGTTGGTAGTAGTCGATCTTGGGCACCTTCATCTCGCCAAGGCCTCGTGTCTGACGCCAAAGTCGTACAGAGCTGCCCATATCTATCATCACCCGCTTCACCTCGTAACCATCCATGTTCGGTTACCACGAAAAGGCCATCATGAGGGCAACTTACTCCATCGAGTCGGATTCATCGAATGATATCATCCGTTGTTCTCCTCGGCTTTTTGGTGGATGAGTCTCTGCCGACCGCTTGGCATATCTTTTTCTCCCTTTGGTGGTAGATCCTTTCTCACGATTTTCACCAATATCGTGTTAATAATCCCGATCGATTCATTAGTCTTGTTGGCGATGTTTCCGCGTTTCTTTCCTGGATCGCCCTCTCTCTTCTCGTCGATTATCTCAGATTCGTATTTTGCCTCCCTCCGTCATTCCTGTCATTTCGCCTCCAGTATGGTCGCCTATTGTCGTAATCGACCGGTCTGTGCTGATTATCCCGATCGACATTTCGTTCGTGCTTCACGAACCGACCTAACCTTCCCCATTGTATGAGGGATTCGATTTCTTTTTTCAACGGTCAGCAATCTTCCGTATCATGACTGACTTCTTTGTGGAAACGGCAATATAGATCCGGGTTCCTATCCTTGTAAGGGGTCTTCATTTTATTAGGTTCTCGGATAGTTTCCCCATCCGCTCTCATAGCCGCCAGTACTTCCGCATATCGTTTGTTAAGCGGGGTGAAGTCTTGTTGATGCCACTGCCGACCGATCGGTTTTCTCCAGGTCGACTGATCCCTCTGTCTTTTGTGAGACTCATCCGCCCTACCATTCGGCCCGCGATCATCTGCCCGACGTTTTGTATTCTTTAACACTTCTTCGAGCTGAATGTACTTATCGCCGTTATCCGATTTCTGAATAGATCGGGCTGATCGAGGGCTAACTTCTTAAACTCCTCGTCCTCAGATTGCTCATTAAGCGGCCAAAGATAGACGAGCAAGTGAGGTCGGGGACCTCGACCGCTTGTTATTAAACCGAGTGATGAACTCTGTAGACTTTCATTCCTTCCTTGGGTAAGTTGCATCACCTCAAAAGTCGCTTCGTGGCGGCCATCTTTGGTGGCGAACCGGTTGAGGAAAAGTAGCTCAAATCCTCAAAGCGGTGATCTGACCGGGGTAGACTATTGAACCACCGCTGGCTCCCTCTTGAAAGGCCGTGCAAAAAGCCTTACATTGGATGACATCGGCACATAGTCTGAGTTCATCATCATTGGAAGTGTTATAAGTAATCCAGTCGGTCTTTGCGATTGTATTTTCGAGCGTTGGTATTTTGGTTCACAGTCTTGGAGGCTATCCAAAATTTTCAAAGTGAAGGGAGAGTCAGATTGTGATGTCAGGCGATCTGGGCGAAGCTCATAGCAAGCGTTAATCCGATCGTTCACGATTTTTCTAGGTTTTCGATGCGTGGCGATCGGTCGTCATCTTTGATGCATCGCGCGGTTTGCCGCGTAAATGGATGTCGTTGTGCTGGCTGAGATTGCAAAATCTGGCGGATCAATAGATCGATCGCTTCCTCAATCATTTGCTAGTGAGGAGGTATGCAGCAGCGGAAGAGGATCGCATCGATCGGTGTAACCGGAGATTGGGTGCATATTGAGTGCGGCGTTATCCTCTGGCGACACTCTATTGTTCTTGTTCCAAATCCTGAGGTTGTGGTTGATCGTTAGGATCTGATGATTCCGTGCGGGAAACATGTAGTGCGACGGCGAGTTGCGGTGGTGCAAACTCATCGTTGCGTTGTAGGCTGCGATAGCGGTATATCGAGGTTCATCGCCGCTTTGGACCGATCTATGTATTTACGGGCGTGGTGCGAAAGTCGGGCCCGTGGTGGCGCCAATTAGTTACTCGCGAATTTTGGCTTTGAGCGTGCGTTGTCGTTACGCTCCGTGAGTCTTTGCTTTCATGATAAGTCAGACGTGAAGATACACGCAAAACAAGGAAGGCTCGTCGGGGGTTGTGTCCCGATTAGCCCCTCCGATGCTCAAGTAAGGCTTTTTGTGAAGGTGAGGTTGATCGATGCAGAGAAAATAACTAGGTTATGATTTACACCTCAACTATGGGAAAATTATACCTTATATATGGTTTTGCAGATTAGGTTTAGGTCTTTACGTATTCATGAGAGACTTCCTTCTACGGATGGGCCAAGGAGGGCATGGGCCTAGTAAAAATCGATCTTCGAAGAGTGGACCGATCGCCCATCGTCGTTTTTTGGATCAAGATCCGCCCAACACGACCGACCCACAAATTAAATTAAATTTTAATTATTTATTTATATAAAATGAAATTATAAATAAAAGTAAAAAAATTGATCACCTTATTTATTAGTGATATTATATAATAAAATAAAATTTTAATAAAACAATTAATTTACTATCATGTTAAAATAATTATTTCTTTTTGAAAAAAGGTAAAGTGATATTCAAGAATGTGAGGAAAACAAGGTCTAAAGACTATACAAAGTGACTACAACGAGGAAGGCCTCACTATACTCTGGCTATTGTACTAAAATTACGAAGTGTTACATGGCTAATTTTCATGGTTTGCATGGAAGTTCAATTACATTTCTAAGTAAACTCTAGATGCCAATTAGCTCATACACTAGAGCTACATTTGAGATGAATTTTGTGGATTAGAATCTACACCCTAATTTTTTGGTTAATGTTCCACAAAGTGATGGTCCCATTGAACTTTATATTCGAGAATTGCATGTTCTTAAATAGAAAAATATGGTAAATGGTATTACTCAGTGTTAAGAGAAAAACCAACCAATCTCTTTATTTCCTTTGGTATAACATGTAAGATTATTTTATCAACTCATCCCATCCTAGATGGGAGAAGGATTCCAGATATAAAAAGTGATAAGACACTCGAAGAATAAATACTAGATGGTTGCACTTTGAGATTTGTATAAAGGGTAGATATTTAAGATGCTTTTAAATTTCTTTACTCTATTAAGAGTAGTAGGTTTACCTTTCAAAGTTATTTGCATGATTGTTGAGGCTTTAGGGAAAGCTTGGCAAAACCATAACAACTTGTTCCAATTGATCTTGGGAGCTCAAGGTATTTGAAATTTCTTACATGAAGAGCTAAAGAAATGACTAGATTGAAGGTCTACTAGGGATGATCTACTTCATCAAGTCTTAACCTAGTGTCAAGGTTTAATCTAGAGAGGTATAATGAGTAATTCTCTAAGGCTTCCTTTATTGTTAGTTCAAGAGGGATTATATCCCGTAGGTATATGGAATTTTCAGAGAGAATCATAGGAGTTGATACATTCCAAGTATCATACCAAAAAGTTGTAGAGGCCCCATTCCTAATAATCCTTCATGAAGGGTTAAATTTTGTCTCCAATTTTCAGTATATGGATTATGATCCAAGATGTTGGATCCCGACCTTTTAGTGAAATTTAGAAATATCAAATGTATGAAATGAGTGTTTTTGCATATGTATTGTGTTATAGATTAGCATACTATATTGTGTTCATGAGGGTAAATTGTGTGTTCTGAGTTCAGAAAAAATTTTGTATTAATCTATGATTATTTTGACCAAGATGTCTTAATAAAAGTTATAGATGATCCTCTTAGCTTTCCGACGCCATATAGTATGCAAATTTAGGATATCGGAATAAAAAGATATGATTGTTACAAGTTAGGATGTTGTTTATGATTTGTGATTGTGAAAGCTATGGGGATTGATAGGAAATTGGGGTTTTGATAAACCAAATGAGTTGAGATTTGAGAAGATTGTGAAATGAAATTGTTGTTTGGATTGTTATGAATTGTTTAGGCATTTGAATAAGTGAATTTATGACGATTATAAGTGTATATGATGTTAGATTGGAGGTAGGAATCATTGGAGAGGGTCTGGAGGGGTTTTGGAAACCCCCATGTCCGTTTAACGGACTTTAGGTCCATTTAAAGGACTATTACGGGTCAAAAAGGACCCCTAGCATTGCCCATGTCCGTTTAACGTACTTGATGTCCGTTTAGACACTCACGAGTCAGCTTGCGGAAATCGTGATTTTTGACCATTTTAGAGGCAGAATCTGACTTTGTGGTCTTCATGAACGTTTTAAATCTCAAAGTCTTCTTTCCAATGGTCTAAGAACAAAACTAATTCGACATTTGTGGTGAAAGTTATGACAATCGCGCCAAGACATGTTACTGCATGATTGAGGTTATGAGCATGCCAGATTTTTTCGGTCATAACTCCCTCATCCGACCTTCAAATGAAGTGATTCTTGAGGCGATAGATTTCTAAGACATGAATTTAGCTCTCCATGAAATTTGGTAGCTTTTATTTTTGAGATGAAAAAGTTTGATTGTAAGAAAGTGAGAGGTCAGTTTAAAGAGCATGAATAAGGTATAAACACACTTTGGAATTTTAAGCATATCTTGAGCTATAGAGCTCTGATTGAGGTGATTCTTGCTTCAAAACAAAGTAGAGGCTTAGAGCTATGATTTCTATGCAAAAGTCAAGATGTGATTTTGGTGTTTGAATAGTGTGCGCTTGCTCAACGCGTGATCCGACGCCTCTGTTTTGCTCCGTTTCTGTTTGCTCTCACGCACAAAACGCCGCTGTCTTGAACTCCCTTCTTATTTTTCTATTTTCTCCCTAATCCAAACTTTATCCAATCTTTTGCTTATATCTTTTCCGTCCGACATCCGATTGACTTGGTTTTCAAAGCGTTAGATTCCTAAGACAATTATCTACATCAGCATAGGAAATTTGTGAATTTTTTGGATTAAATTGAGGGTGATTGATTTAATCAAAGTGAGTTAGATATTTTTCTGAACATGGTTCAGTCTTATGAGAAATTCTTGATATGCGGAGATCCAATTGAGTTGGTTGTTGTGGAAAATTAAAATAGAGACATGGGACTACAAGTCATATGAAGAAATTGAATTTCAATTTAGCCCCTAAGATTTTCAATTTCTGAATGGAAGTCGGGTTTAGTGTTTAGTCTTGGATTAATAAGATCTGAAAGTATTTTGGGCATAACTTTTGTTCTAGTCATCCAAATGAGGTGATTCTTAATTTGGATTAAACTAGAGAAATAAGGCTACAAATGTTATGAAGGATTCAAATTTCAATTTAGTCTTTAAGAATGTCAATTTTCATATGGAATTAAATCACAGGAAAATGTGATAGCATAATGATAGTCCGAAATGTTTGGAGTATAACTTTTGAAGTAGTGCACTAAATTAAATGATTTTGGTGGCGTTATGAAATTAAGACAATGAGGAACATTTCTCTAGAAACAAGTTTTAGCAAATTGATTCAATTTGATGGTGATAAAAATGTCCAAAAGTAAGCTTGAATTAAAATGAGCTTTAGGGGCAAAATTGGAAGGTTACTTAAGTTGTTAAGTTATAAGGCTTTCATGTAGGGGAATTATGGTCAATTTACACTCATTAAATGACATGGCAAAGGGGCTGCCGTTTATAAGGAAAGAAAGGCACGATTTTGAGGAGAAGGAAAGAATAAAAGAAGAAGAAAGAAGATAGCAAGCTTTCGGATGAGAGAAGAAGGAAGAAGAAAGGGAAAAATAGCTAGGGTTTCAGATTTTGTGGGTTTCAAGCAAGGTTTTTCGTTGATTCATGAAGGAAAAGATGGAAGAAGACAAGAGCTTCCTTCCAAGCTAAGAAAAATTCGAAAATGAAGAAGATAAAGGTAAGAGATGGTTCTTGATATTGGAGTTTTTAATGAGTTTTTAGTTTATTTGGCTTAAGATTGTTATGGGTTTATGATTTCTAAGCTAAAATTTGGAGATAGCATGGTTTAATTTGTTCAATTTTGGATGATTAATTAATTAGGGTTTATGTTATTGAATTAGGGAAAATTAAGGAAAGGCTTTGGAGAATTGAAGTTTGGGACAAAATTCTAGCATGAAAATGAGGTGGGTAATGTGTTTATATCTTGAATTATAAGCTACCATTGTGATTTTGAAAATCAAGAAGCAAAATGTTATAAATTATTGTTTATGTTAATGTTTGAAAATTATGATTTTGAATGATCAAATTCGTTGATTTTGAATGATTGGAAAATTTCTACAATTGTTTGGACTTTTAATAAAATGATTCAATTGTTACTTTCAAGGGTTTTAAATGATTTGATAAAATGAGAATAATTGTTTGAATTCATTATGTTTGCTGATTGAGAATTCAATATGTGAATTTGTGAGACATTGTGTTTGAATGAATTGGAAATCTGCTAAAGTGTTGCATTCTTTGATTTTAATGTTATGCGAATTTTGGTTGAAATTGTGAATATCATTATGTTTTGCATATGATATGACAAGATATGAAAAGTCCTGTTTCGAAATATGCCTTCGGGCATTTTGTTTTTCAAGTATAACTTATGTGTTTTATGGATTTGGTTAGGTCCTATAAGTTGAGTCAGTGCACTTTCTCTTTTTAAAAAACTTCGCCCGCCTGCCCGCTAGTGGTATTGGAGTTCCGATTTCGGACTCCCATAAGTTCACGAATACACTGGACCGTTATGCGGGAAAGTGTAATGCGTTCTCAGTTCACGCTGCAGATCGCTACTCGAGAATGTGCGATCGTTCCGTTTGGACCGAACCAAACCATTCTGAAGTGTTATGTGATTTTTGATTTGTTTATAATGTGATGCATTTATATGTGATGCATTCATGTTTTCGATCTTATTTATGAATTGTGAAAAGTCTTGGAATTTCGAGGAATGAGAAATAGAGGTTTTCAACCGTGAAAGTTTCAAAAACTGTTTATAAATGATCTGAAAAAGTTTGAAAAATAAGCTTTTGAAGTTTGAGAAGTGATTATAAATGGAAAATGCGTTTTGCAAAGGTTTTTGCTTATTGTTCATTTTATAAACATGTTATCCACAAGCTATCAAGCTCACCCCCCACCTTTTCATCCCCATCTTCAGGTTTCGAGCAGGAGATTGGATGAAAGGAAGTCAAGGCATTTGTTCGATCGTACTTGTCTTGTGTTTTATGCATTTGGGATTTTAGTTTTGTATATGGCTTGAAAATGCCATTAAGGTTTGAAATGTATTTATTTTTGGAATGTGAATGATGGATTTTGGTATTGGTTTTTGTATATGACGTGGAATGCCATTAAAGTTTGTAGTGTATTTATTTCGGAAGGAAAATGAATTCCGAACTTGAGTATGAAATTGTACATGGATATGGTATATGAAATTGGTATATTGGGTTGAGTTATGGAATTGTATATGAATGTGATGGGGTTGTGTTTAGATCGAATTATGAATTTGTATAAGGACTTGAATTATGAAATTGTGTATGATGATTTGTGATTTATATATTGAATTGAGAAATGAATGTGAATTGGATATGGATAATGTGGTTTAGATTGAGTTTGGATTCCAGACAGGAGGTCCGAGAAATTGTGTGGTTTGATTGAGCTGGTTTATAGAAGTGAGTTTTAAAATATTTGCAAGTTTTTGGGTTTTGTAAAATACATTCGTTATGCTGCCCGATTTTTGTATGGTAGTATATGGATAAGTGTTATTGGCAAAAGAAAAAGAAAAATAAGAATAAGATAGATGTTTTGTTTTAAAGATGAGTTTGAGATATTGCATGATTAAGAAGAATCGAATAAATTGAGTTTTTGTTTAAGGATGAATTTCCAAAAAGGGGAAATTATATTGTTCGATTCGTATGAGATTGAATAAAGATGAAAGGAATGAAAAATGATTAAGAAAAGAAAGAAAGAAAAAAAATTATACCGATTTTGATTGGTGGAGACCAGTTTAGTCTAAGGTTTCTAACGCGACGCTTTTCTTAGCTATTGTGTTCGGATGTCAGATTCAGTTTTTGTTTCCGCCTTTGTTTGTTCTGATTTCGAATTCATTTTTCGATCTCGATTCGTTTCTGATATGTTTTCGCTTCGCTTTTGATTCCGCGATTTGTCTTTCGCTTAAGCTTTCGATTCGATTCAGTTAAGAATCCGATTTCGTGTGCATTTGGCCCATTTTTGGGTTTCAGATTTGATGCGTTTCGTTTCCCGACGCTTTATTTTTTATTTCCATTTTTTGTTTTTCGATTAGGGTCCGATCCCGAGATCGGGTCCCAACATTTATGGTATCAAAGCAAGAGTGAAGGTGTTATAGTTTAGTTTAAGCGGTTGGGTTTCGGTCCCAACACAAGATATCGAGGTTCTACGCTTAATGCACTAGAAATTAGAGGCTTTGATATGAAAAGTGTGTGAGTCCATTTCACTTGTAAGGACTATTTATCCCCCATAATTCTCCTGAGTCTCTAGTCTAATTATCTCTTATTTATAACTCTTGTTGGAATAATACCCAGCCCCCTTTCATCCTTATATAGACAAAGGTCCCCTATGTTGGGCCCGGGCTTCGGATCCCCAATCCCGAGGGCGGCCTCTCGGGCTACGCCGGCGACGGGTGCCCCATAACGTCGGACCTGATCCCAACATTTACACATATACATAGATATAGTTCGATCATAATTCGCACACAACCAGTCTCATACAATCCAGCACTTACACATGCATTGAAATCATGAATTAAACTCATGCCAGTACAACCTGAAGACATTTAACAAGTGTTCAAAATCATCCAAAATACAAAATAAGTTTCAATCCAAAAATACATGGAAATGCTCTATGATAATATGCTCAGAGGGCCAACCAAAATACGAACTTAAGGCAAAGCTCCTAATTAGCTCGAAATTTCTGATGCCTCGCAAGCTCAAAGATCGTCCTGCTTTACACCTGAGGAGGGAAAGTAATGGGTTGAGCTAAACAGCTCAGTGACTAATATAATTATAGTCATTGGCAACTAGCACAAATCCCAGCATATGAATGTATATATATTATATCTATACAGACATCAATTCAAGCATTCACATGCTACTCAAACAATTTACGCATTCAATAATTAATTCAATTCATAAATATGTCACAAAGTATGCTTCACAATGAACAATTCACATATGCAATGCACATCACAATGGCTCGAGGGTTCCATGGAAACAAAAGGGAGAAATCGAAGTTTACACCATGAACGAAATGAGTCCATTCGGAGCTCATATGCCACAAGCGGGCAGCCGGGAGAAGGCTCTTGTCTACATGCACGTGACGAACGAAATGGTTCCACTCTCGCCCAAACAAAAGCACATAATCATTTCGTCATATGGTATTCTTTCATGTCTTGCATTTAGTCAAAATGCCATGACTGAAGTCGAGGCATAACATGCTCGGAATCAGAATGTAATGCTATCGATTCCTATGATTCTTTCAAAATAGATGAAATCAAAATCATTCAATTCATCACATTTAAACATGTATAACATATAACATATATTCATACATAGGCAAGAAATTGCCTAGTCACACAATAACTATAAGTATATTACCCACCTAAGATCGCTCGAGTAGTCGACTCACTGGTGTCCTTCCTCTTGCGATGGAATCGGGTCAGCTTGGTTTCCTAAAACAACCAAGTTTCCATTCAATCAGTATCTACAGAAAATATTCAAAGCTTGGCAATTCAAAATAAAACGCTAAAAGCCTATATTCAACCTCCTCCTAAAATTTCGTACCCTTCGAGGCAAATTCTGAACTTCCTTTTTTTCATACTTCTTATAGTCCTTTATTTCTAGCTCACAACGAATCTGAAATCACCTCAATTGGACATCTATACCAAAAGATATGCCCAAAAGACTAAACATTTCACTTTCGGATAACCTGGGGCTCGCCGCGGCGAACTCGCCACGGCGAACAACATGCCACTCGTCGCGATGTTCACAGCGAGCTCGCACGACGACGTTGCTTTCCTTTCTCGCACGTCGCGACGTGTTCATACATACGTCGCTGACGTCTTGGTCTCAAAGCTCGACTCAAACCTCGATTTTCTGCATTTTCAACTTTAAATCCTTTTCCAATCTCGAATGCAACTCATCTAAACCTTAGATCAAGTCATCTACTACATTTCTAACCCATCCTAAGCTTCAAATCCATCACAAACACATCGACCCAAGGAAATCCCTACATTTATGCCCTAAAACCCTAAAACCTTCGATTCTCACATATTGACATTCTCTGGTTTAAATCTAACCATAACAAGTTTGAAGGAAGCTAAACTTACCAGAATTGCTTGAATCGTCGGAATCACAAGAATGCAAAACCCTCTCTTCTCTTCTTCTTCTCCAGCGGACTTCTCCTCTTCTCTTTCTCCTTCTTTTCTTTCTTCTCTTTCTTTTCTCTTAACCTAAGGAAAAGGGTAAATACCATGATACCCCTCTTGCAAGGCTTAAACTAATCCATCTCAAGCAAACTTCCCGAAGTGCCCTCATAACTTTTACCCTATAATCCTCATGTAAAACCATATCATAACGAATTAAGCTCAAATAAACCGAAATTATCCACTAATACTCCCAAATTAATCAAACTAAGGCAAAATCACTCAATTATCAAAATTTATGCTTAATGACATCATAAAAAAAATTTCAGGGCCTAACATTTCTCCCCCTCTTAAAAGAAATTTTGTCCTCGAAATTTACCTGAATCATCGAAGAGATGCGGATACTTCTCCCGCATGGCTTCCAATGGCTCCCATGTAGCCTCCTCTACCGAATGGTTCCTCCATAGGACCTTGACTAGCTGAACCGTCTTGTTCCTGAGGACTTTATCTTTGGTATCCAAAATCTCCACCGGTTGCTCCTCATAACTCAGATCATCTCGCAACTGAACCTCACTAATCTGAATGATATGAGAAGGATCCGATCTATACCTTCTCAACATAGACACATGGAAAACGTCATGGATCTGCGACAATTCCGGAGGTAACGCTAACCTGTAGGTGAGTGGTCCAACCCTCTCAAGGATCTCATAAGGACCCACATACCTCGGACTCAACTTCCCCTTCTTGCCGAATCTCAATACTCCTTTCCAAGGAGATGTCTTAAGGAACACTTTCTCACCGACTTCATACTCCATCTCCTTTTGGTGAGCATCAACATAACTCTTCATCCTATCCTGTGCTGCCTTAAGTCGCTATTTAACCAGATTGACTTTCTCAACCATCATCTGAATCAATTCTGGTCCTTCCAATTGCCTCTCTCCTTCTTCATCCCAACAGACTGGAGTCCTACATCTTCGCTCATACAAAGCCTCATATGGAGCCATCTGAATGCTCGAATGGTACGAATTATTGTAAGCAAATTCGACCAACGACAAATGCTCATCCCAAGCTCTTCGAAAATCTATCACACAAGCCCGAAGCATCCCCTCAAGTGTTCGAATAGTCCTCTCAGATTGACCATCCGTCTGAGGGTGAAAAGTCGTACTAAAATTCAGCTTCATCCCCAAAGCTTCCTGCAAACTGCTCCAAAACCTCGAAGTAAACCGAGGATCCCTATCCGACACTATGGAATCCGGAATCCCATGCAATCTCACTATCTCATCAATATACTTCTTTGCTAATACATACAAAGAATTAGTCTGCTTGATCGCCAAAAAGTGAGCTGACTTGGTCAACCGATCCACTATAACCCATATGGCATCATGCCTCCTACTAGTCCTGGGCAATCGCATCAGAAAGTCCATAATCACTCTTTGTCACTTCCATTCCGGGATGGACAATGGCCTCAACATGCCCGAAGGTGCCTGGTGTTCAGCCTTGACTTGCTGACACACTAGACACTTACTGACAAACTCTGCTACATCTTTCTTCATGCCTTTCCACCAAAATTGCTCTCTCAGATCCCTGTACATCCTAGTGCTGCCTGGATGCATAGCATAAGGCGCATTGTGTGCCTCATCCATAATCTCAGCCTTAACTTCCTGCACATCTGGGATACACAATCTGTTTCCCACTATCATAAGCCCATCATCCCTCACTACTACTTCTGAAACTTTACCCTTCTGAATTTCATCTCTGACCTTGCTCAAATCCGCATCTTGAGCCTGCAACTCTCTAACTTTCTCCCTGAGTATCGGTCTCACTCGAAAATTAGCGAGAAGACACTCCGACTCCTCCTGCTTCAAGCTTATCTTAAGCTTGGCCATCTCTTCCAATAAAGGAAGATAAACTGATCGAACATGCGCAATCGAAGACTTCCTACTCAAAGCATCCGCCACAACATTGGCCTTGCCCGGATGATACTCAATCAACAAGTCGTAGTCCTTAAGTAACTCAATCCATCGTCGCTGTCTCAAATTTATTTCCTTCTGGCTCAACAAATACTTCAGACTCTTGTGATCGGTAAAAATCCTCGTCTGAACTCCATACAGATAATGCCTCCAAATCTTCAAAGCAAAAATCATAGCTGCTAACTCCAAATCATGCGTCGGATAGTTCAACTCATAAGGCTTCAATTGCCTCGAAGCATAAGCAATTACCCATCTCCTCAGATCAAAACACAACCGAGACCCTTCCTCGAAGCATCACTGTACACAAGATAGCCTCATCTCCGATGGCAAAATCAAAATCGAGCACTCGTCAATCGTCGTTGAGCTCCTCGAAGCTCCTCGACACTCATCACTCCAAACAAACTTATGATTTTTTCTCAATAACTTAGTCATCGAGCGGCTATCATGGAGAATCCCTCCACGAATCTCCTGTAATAGCCTGCTAAACCCAGAAAACTCCTCACCTCTGCTACATTCTTAGGGGCTTCCCAACTCACCACAGCTTCTATTTTCTTTGGATCCACATGCACTCCCTGTTCCGAGATCACATGTCCAAGAAATGCAACTTCCCTCAGCCAAAATTCGCATTTATCGAATTTGACATACAGCTCATGTCTCCTCAAGGTTTTCAAAGAAATCCTCAAATGCTCCTCATGTTGCTCGTCACTCTTGGAATAAACCAAGATATCATCAATGAAGACAATGATAAATTGGTCCAAGAATGGCTTAAAAACCTGATTCATCAAATCCATAAACTCTGCAGGCGCATTCGTCAATCCAAAAGGCATCACCAAGAATTCAAAATGCCCATATCAAGTCCTGAAAGCAGACTTCGGCACATCCGACTCCTTTATCCTCAACTGATGATAACCCGATCTCAAGTCTATCTTAGAGAAGACTCTCGTTCCTTGCAATTAATCAAACAGATCATCAATGCGAGGAAGCGGATACCGATTCTTCACAGTGACCTGATTCAGCTTCCTGAAATCAACACACATCCTCAACGATCCATCTTTCTTCTTTACAAAGAGAACTGGAGCTCCCCAAGGCGAAGAGCTCGATCGAATATACCCCTTATCTAACAACTCCTCTAATTGCTCCTTAAGCTCTTTCAATTCCGCCGGAGCCATCCGGTAAGGTGGAATTGAAATCGGGGCTGTACCTGACAGAAGCTCAATGGGAAACACAATTTTTCTAGCTGGCGGTAGTCCTGGCAATTCCTCGGAAAAGACGTCCGAGAATTTCCTGACTACTAGAATATCCTCCAGCTTTCCCCTATCTTCCCTGGTGTCAATCACATAAGCCAAAAACGCCTCACAACCCTTCTTCATCATCGTCTCTGCTGTCAATGCTGAAATAATTCTGGGCGGACTCGCTTTTCTGTCCCCAGTAAACACCACTCTTCTGCCATCACCCAAATTAAATTCCACTGTCTTTTGCTTACAATCCAAACGGGCATTATACTTCTCCAATGTATCCATACCCAAAATCACATCTAATCCTCCCATCTTCAGTGGCATCAAATCCACCACTAGAAGCTCTCCACCAATACATAGCTCACAGCCTCTAAACACTTGACTATTCACAATGTACTGGCCAATTGGAGTACTCACCATCAGCGGAGTATCCAATGGGCTCACAATCTATCACACACGCTTCTACTCGGCAAACAAGCGAGTGAGTAGAACTCGGATCAATCAAAACAAGTACATCATCAGCAAATAATCTAACCATACCAGTGACAACATCTGGAGTGGCCTCTGCATCCTCCCGCGTCATAGCAAACACTCTAGCCGGTGCCTGCCCTCTCGGTCTCCCCAGAAGATTCACCCTCTTGGCTACATCTGAACTGCCCACTTCTGTTGCAGCCCTTTGACCCACAGTCTTTGGCCTCCTGGAAACTTGCATCTGAGATCCCTCTCTCCTGGACGGCTGAGGACACTCTCTGGCCTTGTGTCCTTTCTGCCCATAGTTGAAACATGCCCCCGTCAATCGGTAACACTCTCCACTATGGAAATTGCCGCAGTGCTCACATTTAGGGACGGATGACTTGTCCCCATCTCCCTTCCTACCATGCCCACCGTGGAAGCTTGGTGAAAGCAGTGAAGTCCATGATCGCCTAGGTCCATTAGCACCACTTGCTCCTCTCCTCGATGAACAGGAAGCTCCTAGCACTCTGTCTAGTATAGAGTACTAGTCTTACCTCCTCTCTGAATCGCTCCGCCCTTTCTCTTCTTGTTCACAAAGACTCTTAATATTCTCAATATTCTCCACTCTCAAAGCTGCCTCAACCAGCTGTTGAAAATCACAAAAGTTCTGCACAATAACTTTCTCTCTGATGGCCAAGTGCAGACCCGACTCAAACCGACGACATCTAGCAGCTTCACTCAACCTCAGATCTGAAGCATACCGGGATAGCTGTGTAAACCGGCGCTCATACTCGCTGACTGTCATATCCCTCTGAGTAAGACTCAGGAACTCCCTCTGCTTCTGCTGAACATATACCTCAGATAGGTACTTCTTCTTATAAGCAACCACGAAATCCTGCCATGCCAACCCTACTAGCCTCATCTGACTTCCTGGTATAGTCTCCCACCAGTGAAGAGCATCTCCCTGAAGCAAGCTGGCAGCATAGATCACTCTCTTGTCATCCTTACACTCCATCTGATCCAGCACTCTCTCAGTCTTTCTCAGCCAAGTCTTAGCTTCTTCTGGATCTGAAGTCCCAAAGAAATCAACTGCCCCATACTTCCTCAATCGGTCAAACCGTCTCCCTTCCGAATCGGCGAAGGTTGTGGCATCGGCCCATGCTGAACAAATGCAGGTGAAGGCACGGAACAATCTCGAATCAAGTGGAGGCACTGGCTCTGCAGGCCCGGCGACTCCCGAGGCTGCAGCATGGGCTCACTACCTAGCCCTCTGAAGCCTCGGCATTCCACAGGGCTCTTGACTCATCAGTCTTCTCCTCTCTAGTCGGAGAGTCAGGTGCAACAGATCCTTGCATAATTCCTCGTGTCCTTCTACGAGGTGACATCGTACTCCTTCAAAGGGAAACACTAAGGATTAGCTATATGGCAATCTACATGTATGCATGATATGCATGTCACTTAATCAATGCAACAATTAATCATATATCACACAGTTCATCCTATTATGCAGTCTAAGCCGAGGACACTAAACCTAGGCGCTCTGATACCAAACATGTTAGGCCCGGGCCCCGGATCCCCATTCAGGGCGGCCTCTCAAGGCTCTGCCCGGCACGGGTGCCCATAACGTCGGACCCGATCCCAACATTTACACATATACATAGATATAGTTCGATCATAATTACTTTGACCGGTCTCATACAATCCAAAGACTTACATGCATTGAAATCATGAATTAAACTCATGCCAAGACAACTTTGAAGACATTTAACAAGTGTTCAAAATCATCCAAAATATAAAATAAGTTTCAATCCAAAATACATGGAAATGCTCTATAATAATATGCTCGGAGGGCCAACCAAAATCTGAACTTAAGGCAAAGCTCCTAATTAGTTCGAAGTTTCCGATGCCTCATGAGCTCAAAGATCGTCACCGCTTTCTGCACTGAGGAGGAAAGTAATGGGTTGAGCTAAACATTTCGATGGCTAATATAATTATAGCCATCGGCAACTAACACAAATCGACATATGAATGTATATATATTATATCTATCTGACATCAATTCAAGCATTCACATGCTACTCAAACAATTTACGCATTCAATAATTAATTCAATTCATAAATATGTCACAAAGTATGCTTCACAATGAACAATTCACATATGCAATGCACATCACAATGGCTCGAGGTTCCATGGAAACAAAAGGGAGAAATCGAAGTTTACACCACGAACGAAATGAGTCCATTCAGAGCTCATATGCCTGGCGGGCATCCGGAGAAGGCTCTTGTCTACGTGCTGCGATGTAACGAAATGGTTCCACTCTCGCCAAACAAAAGCACATAATCATGCTCATAATCATTTCATCATATGGTATTCTTTCATGTCTTGCATTTAGTCAAAATGCCATGACTGAAGTCGAGGCATAACATTCTCGGAATCAGAATGTAATGCTATCAATTCCTATGATTCTTTCAAAATAGATGAAATCAAAATCATTCAATTCATCACATTTAAACATGCATAACATATAACATATATTCATACATAGGCAAGAAATTGCCTAGTCACACAATAACTATAAGTATATTACCCACCTAAGATCGCTCGAGTAGTAAACTCACTGGTGTCCTTCCTCTTGCGATGGAATCGGGTCAGCTTGGTTTCCTAAAACAACCAAGTTTCCATTCAATCAGTATCTACAGAAAATATTCAAAGCTTGGCAATTCAAAATAAAGCGCTAAAAGCCTATATTCGACCTCCTCCTAAAATTTCGAACCCTTCGAGGCAAATTCTGAACTTCCTTTTTTTCATACTTCTTATAGTCCTTTATTTCTAGCTCACAACGAATCTGAAATCACCTCAATTGGACATCTATACCAAAAGATATGCCCAAAAGACTAAACATTTCACTTTCGGATAACCTGGGGCTCGCCGCGACGAAGGTTCGCTCGCCGCGGTGAACGACCCAGCTTGCCGCGGCGAACAACATGCCACCCGTCGCGACGTTCGCAGCGAATAAACATTTATTCGTCGCGACGTTGCTTCCCCTTCTCGCACGTCGCGACGTGTTCATACGCACGTCACGACGTGCGGGTCTGGAGCTCGACTCCAAAACCCAGTTTTTCTGCATTTTCAACTTTAAATCCTTTTCCAATCTCGAATGCGACACATCTAAACTTTAGATCAAGTCCTCTACTACATTTCTAACCCATCCTAAGCTTCAAATCCATCACAAACACATCAACCCAAAGAAATCCCTACATTTATGCCCTAAAACCCTAAAACCTTCGATTCTCACATATTCAACATTCTCTAGGTTTAAATCTAACCATAACAAGTTTGAAGGAAGCTAAACTTACCAGAAATTGCTTCGAAAATCACAAGAATCGCAAAACCCTCTCTTCTCTTCTTCTTCTCCACCGACTGGACTTCTCCTCTTCTCTTTTCTCCTTCTTTCTTTCTTCTTTTCTTTTCTCTTAACCTAAGGAAAAGGGTAAATACCATGATACCCCTCTTAGCAAGGCTTAAACTAATCCAACTCAAGCAAACTTCCCGAAGTGCCCTCATAACTTTTACCCTATAATCCCCATGTAAAACCACATCATAATGAATTAAGCTCAAATAAACCGAAATTATCTACTAATACTTCCAAATTAATCAAACTAAGGCAAAATCACTCAATTATCAAAATTTATGCTTAATGACATCATAAAAAAAAATTCGGGGCCTAACACCCTAACTTAACCATGGTTGTAGTTGCATCACTAACAATCTGTATGAAATTCCTCAATATGCTATCAATGGTCTTAATGATCACTCGAAGGAAAAAATTGTGGGAAAGCTAAAAATTTTAAAGATTGTTAAGAATAGAAATCACTAATCACAAGCTATACTCTTCTTGACATTGAAAACCATCTATTACACATACTAGAAATTATGGCTTTTAGTTTATTAATGAATGACCTAAATTCATTGCATAAGGGTCTCTTACTAGAAATTGGGACTCCCAGGTACTTGATTGGCACAATGATGACTCTTATATCTATAATGCATTCTAGTAAGCTTATTTTACCCCTAGCTTCCTTAGCCATTAGTAACAGACTCTTTTAAAAGTTTTATTGATGGTCTAAATAGGTGCTTAAAAAATAGTAGTAGAGCCATGAAGGTGCTAACTAAGTTTGGGTAAATTCTAGAAAAAGTGTCCAATCATTAGCAAAGGTAAAGGTTAATAATCTTCAATTCCCTACATTTTGAGTGATGTATGAATTTCTTATCAGCTTCCACTCCTTTCTTGATCAAGCATAAGAGAACTTCTATATATAGGATGAAAAGGTAAGGAGATGGTGGATCTCCCTGCCTTAATCCCCTAGCTCTAAAGAATGATTTAATGAGAATACCATTAATTAGGATTGAAAAAGAGGTGGTTTTGATGCATTTGGATAACTAGGAGACAAACTTTTTGGGGGATTAGTGTATCATTATACCATAAATAAATTAAGATTACATACTAAAATTTCATATATATTTTTATATAAGTAATGAGATTTAAATATAGCAAATTAATAAAACAAGCGATAAAATTTTCTATTTTATGTATATTAGAAAAATAAATCAAACTAATTATTAATTTCTTGTAGAATATAGAATGAAAATTAAAATAACAAATTATTTATCTTATTTATTAATATTAATACATAATTAATAAAAATGAAATGGAAGACTTAATTTACTATCATATTAAATAATCAAATATTAACAAATAAAATATAATTTTAGTAAAATTAATTAATATTATATATTAAATAATATTATATTTTAATATAAACAATGATACATCAATACAATAAATTAATATAATTAATAAATTAAATTGTTTGATATATAATAGCTAGTTGGTTTGTTAATTCTTAGTTACCTCTTATGACTTTTCTTTCTTTTTTGAAAAGTTATATATAGAAAACCTTCCAAAAAGGTACAAAAATGTTTTGCATATATTAGAAGACATTCTTATCAATTAAAGTTACTCAATCCAATACCTTAAATTAGGATTATAGAAGGTGATTAGGGCTTTTAGGTCACTAGTATTTGTTGGTCGATTACATGATTTATACTTGAAACTACATTTTGATCTTCCCAAGTAAGTTCCATATGTTTTTTCTTATGATTTAAACCATCTATAGTTTCTATCAGTCTAAATTTTATAAATGCATAAGCTTAGGGTAATAAAGATGATATACCTAGATTCATAATGTAGGGATATGTCTTTTATAAGCCAGTTGATTATCGCATGAAACTCATAGGTATTGCTCCGTGTCCATTCTTTCAAGTGTCTCCAAATCCAATTAGTATAGTTATAATCAAACAAGAGGTGACTAATTTTTTCCCTTTCTGATTTACATAAGACACATATGTCTTGAATATTTAAAAGGTTAAGTTTATCCTTAGTATCTAGGACTTTCTTTATCACTAACCATATTAGGAATGAAGCCTTTAGGTTTAGAGTTTTATTCCATATAATGTTATATGAGTTAAACCTTTGTCTTCTAGCTTTGAACAACTTCTTGTAAGAGTTGTTTATGAATTTCCCTAAGGAGTGATTGAGTAGAGTTATTTATCTTCATCCCCCTATAGGGGATTATAGTTAGGGATTAATTGTGAGAACACTCTAAGGGTAGTTCCTCAAGTTGATTCCTTGTATCCATGCCTTAACCTTAGTATTAGTTAGGAACTCAAATCTTCCTTGTGCACTATGGTTGGCATAATAAAGAGGTCTATTTTTACTCTAGTTGTCAAAAAATAGGGATGCCTACTCCTCTTCTCCTATTTTGCATAGCTTGATTAACTGTGTCAGAAAAGAGTCTTTAAGTTTGAGTAAATGTGTCATATATTAGGTGCATTTGGAGGCAGAATTTTTATCCAATAAATTGCTATTTTGTAGCACAATGAACTTAATCCACCTAGACCATAATATGTCCTTGCTTCCGACAATATCCATAATCTTTTGGCCAATATGATTCTATTGGTGACGCTAATTTTAGTTATACCTCCTTCTTGAGTGGTTAGCTTACAAACTTCATTCTATCTTACTTTAGCCTTGACTCTTCCTATCTTTCTTCCTCTGTATAGGAATTCTTTCATAATTTTCTCATTTGTCTTTATGGTAGTCGTGGAGAGTAAAATACGAGCTGATCATTAATCATGGATGGGGTTTAGCATTGATTTGATCAACATCAGTCTTAAGGCATATAAGAGGTCCTTGTGACTCGAGTGACATAGTTTTTTTAAATTTTTCCATAAAGGGATGCAATCCCTATACATTAGTCTTCAAATAGATATTGGTAACCCCAAGATAACTAATAGATAGATTTCTAACTTTGAAACCATTAAGTGTAGCTAGCCAAATATCTTCCAATATTGCACTTTTGTACAAAATTAATTGGCTATTGTTATAGTTTGCTTGTAGCCCTGATTTATGTCTTTAAACATTTGGAAGGTTATGTGATTATGAATAGGGATCTATCATTAGCCTTCTAGAATAGTAGAAGGTCATCTGCAAAAGATAAATTTGTTAACTTAAGATCTAAACATTTAGTGTGGTAGTCAAAACTAGGGTTAAAGGAAATATTGTAACTAAAAAGTTTGAAGAGGGCTTTTATGTACAGTATGAAGAGGTAAGGGAGAGGGGATCTCCTTACCTTAGCCCCTTGCTTCCTTTAAAGAGTTTGTTCGGTTCTCCATTTACTAAGAAACTAAAGGAGGGGGTTGTGACAGCGCGTGTCGAGTGCACTGCAAAATTTACTCCGACTGCAGTAGTTGTGGTAAGTCGGATCAATTCACAGGAATGTTCAGTTAATTTTCGTACTGAAAATAATTGATGCAAGAAAAGTATATGGGGGGTTTTTGGCTTTTGAACAATTTAGAAAATTAAAGTAAAATTAAACTATCGAAAACAAATTAAAACAAACAATCAAAAATGAGAAAAGTGTCGAGTATAAGTAAGGTCCGGTTCTAGGTCAATCTCGGCTAAGTAATAGAACGCTCTATAAATCTCGGTTTTCCCTTAAATTGAATTTAATCAAGATAATCGATCTTTGATAAACCTAACCACCAAATAATCTAGGATACGATCTCTAGATTCAATTTAGCAGTCGCATTACAAATTGGAAAACAATCAATATAGGCAGTAACCTCACAAGCTCGGGTTATCTAACTTAAGTCATGTTGTTCTTAACGATAAACGATCGTTATATGCTACTCACAAATGTTAAAAGTAACGATTACGGATTACAATTAATATTTTAGCAATAGGTTCGAAATAAAACAATCAAAATATTGTATTAAGATCATTAATTTCAAAACCATCCAAATCCATACCAACAACACAACAATCTGGAAATAAATCACAACTTTAAAATGATAAAAAATAGCTTAACCGTGACTTGACGTCGATATCCCCGTTAAACCGGTGTCGGAAACTAGCCTTCTATCTTCATTTTTATGCTCCAAAAATGAGTCATGGTTATCATGTAAAATGGCAGTCCAAGTTACCTTCCTTTACCTCCAATACTCACGTTGAAACAAGTAAAAATGCAGAAGGAGGTTGGCTCCAGCACCAAGTTGTTTCTCCAAAGTCTCCTCACGTCGGCACTATTTCGCTCCTCATTCTGGGATCAGAGCTATATCAGAGCTTGATGGGACGAATTAACTTCGTCCCATCTTAAATCCTTCGCTTAGCGCTTTCACTCTCATGTGCTCCAATTTGCTTTAGAAAATCTTGTCCTTTTGGTCTAAAAATATATCAATAAATCCAACCTAATAGTCAACACAAATTGAACACAAATTGAGCATTTTATCATAAAAATAGGATTGAAATCACATGTAAATGTATAAGAAAATCTAAGATAATTCAATCCTATCAAATACCCCCACACTTGATCTTTGACCGTCCTCGGGCAAACCGTCAAAATCAAAATCACAAATCAAAGGTTTAACTCATTCTCCACATTTCTTAAGAATAGATAGTCATAAGTAATGGTAATGACTTTCATACCCTAAGCAAAAACTCAACATTCAAAGCTTTTACTCATGATTTATTAACATTCAATATCTTCAAAAACTGAGCAATCTAATGGTAGACTCGGGAAATGTGTTTAACTAAAATATATCCATAGGTATACTCAATACCATTCATGATCATGACAATCCATAACTTTGCATATCATTTCATTTCTCCACCACTAATATTCACATGCAAAATCATGAATCAAAGGACTTTTCAAGGTTGTAATGTGAGTAAGGGTAAGGTGAGATATATTTAAGTTAAGTAGCATGAAAGTCATCAAAGCTAGTGAAACAAAGTAACACTCATCAAAACTGGTGACAAATGCAACATCTACATTTCACAACCTCATTCAACTCTCATACACAACCACATGAAGCTCCTATTAATCCGAAAGGGTCACTCATATAATTTATGTCAACGAAATCACAGCAGTGAACCTTTCAAGCAAATCTTTACCCCATATTCAACATACTCAAATAACTCAACCATTACAACTCTAGGAAGATGCATGAATCATAAACAACTTTTAAACACATATGCAAATCTTCCTTGATAATTATTTTAAACTTTTTTTTTTTTTTTTCTTTTTTTTCTTTTTTCATTTTCTTTCCTTGTAAAAATTAAAATAAACTACATCAACATGATAATCTCAATGATAAGACATAAAATAACATCCCAAGATTATAACCAACCCTCACATATAAACACCCCACGCTTAGAATTTTGTATATCCACAAACTCAACAATCACAAATGTTCTACTAGCTTTATGACTTGGGTAGGACATTTGGTTAAGTTTAAAAGTAGAAAATGTAGTTTATACAAAAAGAAAGGTATAAAGCTCAAAGGGATTTATCAAGGAAAAAATCATATCAATAGGGTAGGTCATTTGGCCAATGTAGTTTATGAAAAACAAAGAATGCCTAATCATATCCATATTAATGCATGTGATAAAAATGTGGTCTCGAATAAAAATTCAACGCAATATCAAGATGTACATGTCATGAAGGTCACAAATTATCAAAAGATAATGAGACTGATATGGATGTGTCAGTCAAATAAGGCTCAAATTCTCACTGGCTTTGTCTATCATTAGTCACTACTCTTCTAAAGATAAAGCATATTAATAAACCACAAGAGCAAAAGTACATGCTAGAGTTGCTATGGGTTTTACTAATCAATTCACACTCTAAATATGATTATATAATCCTAGAAGCAATAGAAAATGAGAAAATGTTTGTTTCATTTGTTTTATTCTTTCTCTCATTTTGATTGAAAACTTAAAAACAAGTAAAACAAACAAATTCGAAAACACACATGCAAATAAAAAGTAATGCGAAAATATAAAGGCAAAAAAATTTACTTCCCTTGGGTTATCTCCCAAGAAGCGCCTTTGTTTAGGGTCACTGGCTCAATTCTTTTTTCTCCTCACGTGACAAAATTGTGATCTTCGGGTGTCACATGTGGCTCCTCCACGTGAGGTAATACCGGATAAGGCCTTAGTTGATCGTCATCCCCATTTAGCATCTTCCCTATCCTCAGCTTCTCAATTCAGACCGAGTCCATACATTCCGGAAATATTTTGAATGTTTCTTCACCTTTTTCTTCATCATTCAATTCCTCCAATCTGTAATGTAAAGGTAAAGAGTTAGTTTCAAAACTAATTATGGACTCAGTACTTACCTCCGAGCTAAACGATATTTCCTTTGTGGCTTCGAGCTCCTTCTCCACTTCTTCGACACAAACAATTCGTTGAGGATTGACCTCAAAATTCTCAAGCTCCTCATCACTTTGCAAAATTTCCCGACAGACTTCAATTGGATACACCTCGGGTTGATACGACGACGCCTCTTCTTGTTGCGATTCCAGGTGATCAAGGCTCACTACCATCTGACCTATTAGGTTTTCCATCCTCTGTTGGTGTGCTCTCATTTCCTGTTGGTTTGCTTTTATTTCCTGTTGACTTGCTTTCATTTCCTGAAAATCCTGGTGCAATTTCAAGTTGGAAGCAACAAGTTTGTTAACAAGTTCTTCTAAAGACACACCTGAACCAGGTGGGATGGCTTTTGTCTCTTGTCGGAATTCTTGCATCTCCTGCTGTATATCCTGTTGAAATTGCAAATTTTTAGCAGCCATAGTATTAACCAATTCTTTTAAAGATGCAAGTGAATTATGTTGGCTCTCCAGATCTTGGGCATTAGAATATGTGTCTTTTGAAAATTGTCCTCCATCATTATGGAATTGTAAAGCATTCTCCTGCAATTGTAACATTAACTCTTCCAGAGATGGTCCGGAGTTATGATAGGAAGCTTACAGTACATGTAATTGTTGTGTGTCCTGCAAACTATCATGGAAGTAATTCTGCTGATTATCCCATCCATAACAAAAGTTAGGTTGATCAGTCCAAACTTGTTATAGGATTGAGAATATGAATTATAAAAGAAATTACTCATTCATATCAATTTTTTCAAACACAAAAAAGAAAATGAAAAGATCACCAAATAATGTAAAAAATTAATCACGAACAAATATATACAAAACATCAATTAAATCACAAACAAAACTAAAAACTACACCCCGTAATGGCGCCAAAATTTGACAAATGCATGTCGAGTGCATTATAAAATTTACCCGACTCTGCACACTAAAAATTGTAGTTGTGGTAAGTCGATCGAATCCATGAGGAATGTTAGGTTAATTTTCGTCTGAAAATAATTGATGCAAGAAAAGTATATGGGGGTTTTGGTTTTGAACAATTTAGAAAATTAAAGTAAAATTAAACTATCGAAACAAATTAAAACAAACAATCAAAATGAGAAAAGTGTAAAGTATAAGTAAGGTCCGGTTTCTAGGTCAATCTCGGCCTAAGCACAATCAAGCATATTCCCTCATTTTAAAGTCTTTACAATTCTTTTCGGACTATTGATCTGAGACTAATAGAACGCTCTTTAAATCTCGGTTTTCCCTTAAATTGAATTTAATCAAGATACGATCTTTGATAAACCTAACCACCGAATAATCTAGGATACGATCTCTAGATTCAATTTAGCAGTCTCATTACAAATTGGAAAACAATCAATATAGGCAGTAACCTCACAAGCTCGGGTTATCTAACCTAAGTCATGTTGTTCTTAACGATAAACGATCGTTAGATGCTACTCACAAATATTAAAAGTAACGATTACAGATTACAATTAATATTTTAGCAATAGGTTCGAAATAAAACAATCAAAATATTGTATTAAGATCATTAATTTCAAAACCATCCAAATCCATACCAACAACACAACAATCCGAAAATAAATCACAACTTTAAAATGATTAAAAATAGCTTAACCGTGACTTGACGTCGATATCCCCATTGAACCGGTGTCGGAAACTAGCCTTCTATCTTCATTTTTATGCTCCAAAAATGAGTCATGGTTATCATGTAAAATGGCAGTCCAAGTTACCTTCCTTTACCTCCAATACTCACGTTGAAACAAGTAAAAATGCGAAGGAGGTTGGCTCCAGCACCAAGTTGTTTCTCCAAAGTCTCCTCACGCATGACCTTGTTTCGCTCCTCGTTCTTGGGATCAGTAGCTATCTTTAGCTTGATGGGATGAATTAACCGTCCCATCTTAAATCCTTCATTGCTCGACGTTTCACTTGGTCGCTTCGACTGCTCCACCCTAGATGAAAAGACAATTAAAAATTCAATCTCCTTTAAAAAAACCCTGCTATTCTCCTTTTGTTTGTTGCGCTTTCCAACGCATACTACTAAAGCCAAATTTAATTCATGCCTTAAACATGAAAAAGACATGTGCTCCAATTTGTTTTAGAAAATCTTGTCCTTTTGATCTAAAAAATATATCAATAAATCCAACCTAATAGTCAACACAAATTGAGCATTTTATCATAAACATATGATTGAAATCACATGTAAATGTATAAGAAAATCTAAGATAATTCAATCCTATCAGGTTGAGATGCATTCCTAGATCCATTTTTCCAATTTATTATAGGTAAAGTCCCAACTAATAGTGTCAAAAGCCTTATTGAAATTCAATTTCAAGGGACAATGCTTTGGGGAGTTTTTCTTAGCATAGTCTTTGAACAGTTCTTGGGCTAAAAGTGGATTATCCCCTATCAATCTTCTTCAAAGAAATCACCTTATAGTTCACCAATTAAACTGCTTAGACCTTTTTCAATCTAGCTGCCAATAACTTAAAGACTTGTAGAGTAAGTTACAATAGGCAATGTCTTTGAAATTGTTAGGAAATCTGTATTTGGTTCTTAAGGATTGGATATATATGTGTCTTGTTGATTTTGAACAAACCATAGGAAGGAAGAGATGAGGGCAATTAGAGTAATGATGGAGAAGGTCTGTAGGAGGCAAGGGTTTGAATTGAGAGATAAGATGAAGCAAGAGGACGATAGGGAGAGGTGGTATGATTTTCTCTATCTAATCCAATGTCCATAATGAAAAATTTTAAGAGCTTTTATGACTAATGAGTCTTAAATTTATCACATCAATGAAAATTAATAACAAAATTTAATAAAAGTTTGATTCTGATCATTTATAAAACATGTGATTTCTTCGCAAGATTTTTAAAAATAAGAAATTTTGTGAAATTGATAAAACTATAAGAGGGTTTTAATGTCTTTTAACTTAAAATTTTTAATTTATACATATAGATATAGAAAAATACAAAAGTATTCAATTATATTTTTTAGTAAATGAATATATTCATTTTATCATCTAATACTAACCATCCATCCTCTACATATAAGCTTCTAGTAAGAACCATTTAGTCACCTTGATTGGTAGTTTAACTTAAGGAATTAAGAAAATGTTCCAAGAGATTAAAAGACAACGTGGTGAACCAAAAGTGTTCTTAAACCATCCAATATCGTATATGAGTTATGGATAAAATCTAGGTTTTTCTTCCCTTAAACAACCACATCTAAAAAGGGCTACCTCAGTGTACAAGGCTTCCCACTTTGTAAGGTCGAGGGAGGCTCATCAATTGTACGCAACATTTCTTTTGTATTATAGAAAGAGGCTACTTCTGTGACTCAAATCTATGACCCTCCAATTAATGTCTAATTTCTATTCATTTTACTAGCTTTTATATTATGATTTTGGTTAAAAATTCTGGTATTTTAATTCAAATTGAAAGAAATCAGGTTCTGTGGAGTTGTTTTTGAATATTGCAAGAAAAAAAAGTAGAGAGAAATTGGGCCAAAAGTCACCCGAGTGAGAGGATGAGTCACTCGAGTAAGAGGAGGTGTCACCTGGGTGTAAGGAGTTGTCACTCCCATGCAAAAAATTTCAAGTCTTGCAATTTACACTGAGAAAATCACATGAATCTTGCAAGATTACAGCTAAAAGAAAAAGAAAATAAAAGAAAGATTAGATTAAACCCTAATCTCTCTCTCCATAAATAGAGGAAGTTTATAGAAAGAAGGTGACATAGGCATGAGCAACAATTTCTAAACATAATAGAATATAGCAAAGGTAGAAAGTGTGAGCTGAAGCCAGGGAGCATAAGCAAAGCTAGTGGGGTAAAAACATAGGGCAAATATATTGGGCAAGAGATTCACGCCATCTCTTCTCCGTTTAAGAGTTTTTCAATTCTGTTTGTTAAATTTATTTCTTCTATTTATCAAAGTTATTTCTCTATTTACCATTAAACATGTGATGAATTTAATGAATATGATAAGGTTTCCCATTTCATGAGGCATAGGAAGACTTCAAACTCTTGCTAATATAATGTCAACACTATCACTTTCCACTTCATATGTAAAATCAATTCTTTTATGATGGATTGAATCAACATTGTCGGTATATAGTTGCAGAGGCAGGAGCTATGGGAGAGGAGACTGTTGAAGAGATAAACGAATTCTTTGAAATATTGGGAGCCAATTCTCAATAAAAGAGTGTGAGGGGGAGAAGAGTTTGAGTTCATAAAGTGACTTCAAACTAAGAAATGGTCATGCAATTTTCTGAGTTAATAGAGCATGTAAAAATGTTAACTATGAGACCACTATAAAATGCTCCAAATCAAGATGTATGTGATATATGTGGAACTTATGATCATAGGGCTAATATTTGTTTGTCTTCTTTTGAATCTTTTGTAGCTGAGCAAGAATAAGTGAACTCACTTAATGGTTTTAACCAAGGGGCAAAATGATCCATATTTAAACATTTACAACCTTAGTTAGAGAAACCACCCCAACTTTGCTTGGAAGACCAACAATCCAGCAGTGCAACCACAACCACATCACCAAAATTTTCAGAGGTAAAACTAGTCCAAAGACAATCTTCAAATCTGAACCTATCAAAGAAGGATTCTTTGGAGGAAAGTTTGAATGCATTTATTTAGACAACAGTTAGAAATTAAAAAAAAGAGAGAGATTTGACTCCTTGGAAGCTTCTGTAAAGAGGGTTGAGACTTAAATAGGGCAACTCGCTACTCAAATGAAAGCTAATTAAAAGGGAAAGTTGCCCGCCAACTTAAACAAGACAAAACAATTACTATTCTAAGACATGGTAAGGTGGTTGATAATCATGTTGATATTCCTTCTAATCTGTCTGATGTAGGTAATCAAGAGGAGGAGAGCCTCATCCAAGAAAAAGATTAACAGAATGAGGTAAGCAATGGGCACGACTCTTCAAGTCACATTTAGAACACATGCAACCCAAAGCAATGAAGGACCAAGGCTTCATAAGGCGACTGACCCTTATAGACTACCAATTCCATATCTAAGTCGCATTAAAGACTCAAAACAAGATGAGTAGTTATCTAATCTATATAACATGCTTTCTAAAGTTAATATTAATTTGCCTTTGTTGGATGTAATTAGGGACATTCCAGTTTATGTGAAGTTTTTCAAGGAATTAAGCACTAAAAAATGGAAGTTTGAGTCAAACCAGAAGGTGATAGTTTTTGCAGTAGCAAGTGCAATTCTTTAGTAGCAGTTACCCCCAAAATTGAAAGATCTAGGTAGTTTTACTGTGAAAGTATCAATGGGTAACGGTGATGAGGTTAAGGGTACACTTACCTTGGAGCAAGTTTAAACCTTATGGCTCACTCTATTTATATAAAATTGGATCTAGGATAGTTAACACCTACAAATATATGTTTACAATTAGTTGATAGGTCAATCTGTTATCCAAAAAGAATATGGAAGATGTGTTAGTAAAGGTTGGGGGACTGATTGTCCCTATAGAATTTGTTGTCTTAGAAAAGGGAGAAGTAAATGAGCAAGAAAAGTAGCTCACTATACTCCTAGGGAGGCCTTTTATGGCCACCACTAACACATTGATTGATGTGAAGAACGAAAAGCCGACCATGACCATTCTAGGAGAAATATTAATATTTTCAATCTTTAATGTTAAACCTATTCTTACTACTGTTGTTTATAAAAAATGTTCTCTTGTTGATCAAATTAATACTGCAGATCTTGATTTTACCTTATAAGAAGAAGAAGAAAAGGAGTTGTTTTAAATCATGGATAAACATTATTATTGTTATTGATCTTATACAGGGTCATTCCTAATGTTTTATATGCTCGAGACAAAGTAAAAAGAAAGACTCCAATTAATCGGCAATATGCAATATGTATTGTCTAAAAAACATAAAATTTAAATTTTAAAGTTTTTTCAACTAAAATGTCTCTTATTTTGTTGTCAAAATTATCCTAATTTCTAGGATCATAAAGATCTAATAGAGGAATTTATTGTTCATCTACTCTTAAATTTTCTAAATTGGATGCATTTGGTATAGATCATGCTTACTTAAATTACTAGTATCTTCATGAATATCATCTTATCACTTAAATTTGTATTAGGTTGTTCAAAACTACCTTCACCTAATTACTTATGTTTCTCATTAGAGGAGCTCACTTTTTTAATAAATTTATCGATAGCTCTTTCTTAAGATTCTATTTACTTTTCTACTCGTCCCCTTTTTTCCTCCTTTTTTCACTTCTAGATAAATGCATTTTAAACAATATCATACCAAACAATTATAACACAATTGGGATAGAAAAAAACAAAAGCACATGTATAAAATTGGAAGAGGTAGGTAGGCATAATAGAACAATAATAGCTCAACCATATATCATAAAAATACATCAATGCAATAATATATCTGCAACAAAGGCAAAAAAGAGTAAAATTTAATATTCTATATTGAAAATAGAAAACCAATAGCAAACTTTTATGATAAAAGCTATCATACTCATAATCTATTTTCGATTTTCATGTAATTCTAAAATATAGAAAACTAATAGTGATCTACTTTTAACCAAGAGAATAAATATTAAAACAATATCTACATTATATAAACATTGAAACTAGATTTCATCAATCATCTACAAAGTTAAATTTATTCATACAAAATCAATCGAACTAATAAATCGAAAATGCTAATTATAACTTCATAAATAAAAGAGAGATAATTGCAATTGAAGAAGGAAATAAGGGATAAAAACTATTAACTATGATATTTGCAAAATGAATGAAAGATAAGTTACTCGGATAAATTCCTAGTAAATTGATATTTGTCAATTTGATTATTGGTGATATTTATTAATTGCATTTTGAGTATAATTTCAATTTGAATTAAAATTTAGTTGGGTAGCTTATCTCTCTTTCATTTTGTAGATATCATAATTAATAGCTTTTATCCCTTATTTCCTTCTTCAATGGTAAATTGCAATTGAAGAAGAAAATAAAATAGGGATAAATTATATCCAAAATTTAATTTGAGTTTCGCTTGAAAATAGAAAATTCTACCTAAATTGAAAAAGTTATCATATTCATAATCAGATTTCAATTTTTACCTAATCTCAACATTAAAAAATTACGAAGAAAATTCATAATTTAAAGAAAATGAAAACAAATTGAGAATTAAGAGAGCGAATGAGATGCGTTTCTTACCTAGATGGGAATGGTATTGATGGAGGCAAGACCAAGGCAAAATTTTGGAATTTAAAGTCTTCTCCTATTAGATGTCAATTAGAAAAATGTGAATTTCGAAATCCAGCAGGAATGATTTTATTTTCACTGTTGTTTTACTTCTCAAAAAGAAATCTTCAATTGTCTTTTAACGGATCAAGTTGTCCTTTTTTTGTTAATCAAAATAGGAATGATGTTTGCTCCCTGAATAAATTATTTTTATATCTTTAAAGAAAAACAACCCTTTCCTTGCATGCTTATTAGCTTAAGTGGAAGGTTTTTGTGTTACAAATTAGCTTTCATTTAGTGGGCTCCCATGAGCGTGGGCCTTCATAAGCTATAAAAGGAGAACTACAAAGGAAACAATTTGATTATATGGATGGGATGAAAGCCGTCTCTATTCAACCATTTGTCCCATTGCATCATATGATTTCTTGACTGTATTAATCACAATCATGGAATTCCTTGGTGTCGGTACATGCTTTTGGTGTGAAGAGTCTTAATAAGAAAAAAAAAAAAAGAGGAAAATGATATGAATTGCGCTCCGCGAAGAGTATCATTCTTTTTTGACTTTCAAATAATATAATATGGTGACAACAAAACTTCTGGCCCTTAAATTACAATGCACTTGGGACACTAAAATTGCTTTGGTTAAGCACTGGTGAGGAAATGACACAGCCCTCTTCTGAAGCCCCAAATTCTGATTGAAACTGATTATGCTACTAAGCTTGCACTACTCTAAAACCCACAAACGATTACGATAACGTGTGCAAGTTGAAATATCCAATGCTCCAAAAAACTGAGGAAGAAAAGAAAGTATCAACGTTTTGACTATCACTCGCAATTATATCAGACCATTGTTATAATACAAAGTTCATTCTACCATATCTTACCCTCATCCACATATCTTTTTGTTAGGTTAATTCACCGTCGTCACATTTTCAGTCACTTTTAGAACCTGCTCTCCACACAAAAAAGACAGTGTCAGAGTGTTATCGAAAATAATTAAGGAGCACCAATGATAACAGATCAGGTGACAATATTCTATTTGATCAAAATCCACAGGAGACGCGCGATTCATTAAGAAATATTATAGGTTTAGAATGATAACTGAGAATTGCTAAGAAACTGGATAAGTTAGGCCTGGGATGTAATGCAGTTTCAACAAGACCTCAAATGAAGCCTGCACCGTCCCTAGATGGCTTCAATAGATGACAAACAGCTCTTCACTAAGCAGATCTAGAACAAACACAAAAATAAGATGGACAAGAACAATCTCTAGGTAGATCCATGTACAGAATGTCATAAGGTAAACAAAGACATAATCACCCAGACTCAAACACCGACACTAACCAAACAACCAGTAGAATTTTGATAATGCACCCAACAAATCAAGTTGGCTGCGACGCATCAGAAAGCAATAAAATAATTTTTACAGCCGAAGCCTACTTTCCTTATTTTCTATAAAAAAAAAGATGACATTTTTCCATCCAGATGAAAGTGTTCCATGACTTCCAAAATGATTAAGCAGACTAATAGAAACGGGGTTTACCTCAAAGTCTCTTGACAAATAGAAGTGATAAATCTCCAAACCCTTTAACATAACCATTGCAGACTACAACCAATAACAGTACGCCAAATATTTTAGCCTGCTACCTTTATGGCACCAATTTTATCAATTTTTGAGTTCTTATGCTGCCAAAAAAAAAGGAGAGATAGTATACAAGCAAAATACTTCTTGAAATAATAAACATAACACATGTAAAATAATAGCCCTCCAAAGTCTTTTAACATAAAAATTTGATAAGAAACAGCGAACAATCACCCAAATTAAAAAAAATAAAATGATCATACTCTATTACCTTACTTTTTTTTGTGCCTGTGGATGTCAGTTAGATCTTCATTCCCATCGTGCTTCCTTTTCTGGAAAAAAAGTATAAATCTCCACATAAACAACACATTGATAATGCAATAATATTTACTTAATAAAAATGTAAAAGTATTTCACCATTTTTTTCTCTTATCTAAGTTTACAATGCACTCAAACAATGTCTCAAATAGAATAATGATTTTCAACCTTTTCATGACGTTTTTTTGAGTGATCACCACCAGAATCATGGTGCCCATTTCTATGCTTCTTCCTATCTTCGTCTTTATTCCGGTCCTTGTCTTTATGACGATGTTTGTGCTTCTTATGCTCTTTATCCTTCTCCTTTCCTCTATCCTTGCACTTTTTGTGCTTTCTCGTCTTTTCCTTGGATTCACTATTTGAATTTCCAGCAACTGTAGGTGTCCCCATCTCTGCCTACAGAAAATGAAGACCAAAGGTGGCATGATATGCATCAATCTAACAGGAAAAGTTGAATAAGGAATGGTTAGCTCAAAATCAAAGTGACAAGCTAAAGAAAAACATCATCAAGAACAAATTCCTTGCAATACTTGTCTTACAAGTGGCAAATCTATGGGCTTTGTTTCCTTCAGTTGGAAGGCCTCTCTAAGTCCTTCTACGGCAAATGACTTTATTCTTGTACTACTATCTTGAGAAGTGTTCTGAATAATTTGATCCAATTGCATTCCTTCTCCTTTTCTGATTTCAGTGCTTCCCACAACATTGCAAAGATATTGCGAGTCCGAAATAGATATAGGAAGTGACCGCTTGCAGAAAAACTCATGGTGAGGTGACAACTTGAAGTGACTTATAAGATCAATAGCACCAGTTAGCTCTCTTGCCCCTAAGTTTTAAGAGCACAGCAACTTGTCAGTGAACACAGTAAAAAGTTGGCATAGCTCATTTCAAATACTGGGTTACAACACATAACAGTTATAATTACTCAGTAAATTTTGCAAGGCACGTAGAACATTAAAACTCTCTATCAGAGTTCTATTATGAGTATATTTCTAAACTGGAGATGGGGGCATAAAGAACACTCCATTGTGTTTGTTGAATCACTGAAGACTCTCTAAACTTGGAATTTGTCCAGCCATTCAAGGCTCTAAATCCTGTTTAGGAATAAATTAGGGAACAAGAAAGTATGCCTAGATACCAATAATCTAATCCACGGATAAATATAATCAACAGCTACCCTGTGATCATAAATGGGACCAACATTCTACAAAAAAATAATTAACCTATTGGAAGGAATTTCCTATAACAACTAAGGATTCTAATGCAAAAGAATTTAAAGTATATAGAAGAAATAAAAGAGAAAAAATGAGTCAACCACAAGCCTTAATTTGGTGGGATAAAGATTAAGAATTGAGTTGACAACAAAAAATAAGGGTTGAAATTTAGATCATGTTAGGATTCCTTATTAGATAGGAAGTAGTAATACATTAAATATGTTATTCTATTTTACATATGTTATCCTAATGATTTAGAACTTATAAAATTTTTATTAGAATAGGATTTAAGGAATATTTTCCTACTAGAATAAGGGCTCTAAGAACTTTATATATCTGTGTACTCAACCTTCCAATACTAACAAGCAATCTGAATTTTTTACAAAATTGAGTTTTCAACTAGAAGGTATGATGCTTTCTTCTAAGAGTGACTCTTAAGACCCTAGGAGTGATTTCTAGCTTCCTACTATCCATCCTTTGTATTTTTCACTAGATTCCAACAAACCTAACCTAAATTTCAGGCATCTCAACCTAAATTCTAGCCATATTAAACCCTAATATCCTAAACCTAAATTTCCAGCAATCAAACCCTAAAATTTCAGCTATGCAAAATCTAAAAATTGATCATTCTTAGCCAAAATTCAACCCTGAAAATTGATATGCAGCCTAATATCAGCCATATTTTCTAATTTTGTTCTTTTAGCTACTAATTAATGATTTTTCTATTTGTCCTACAACAATTTGCTATCAGAGTTTTGGTTAATGATGGCAACATGTAGCGGAAGGGCATATAGAGAAATATTCAGTGAGCGGAGCGAGATGAAATACTTCTAAGAGTTATAGAAAAATTGAACCTTAATTATCCTCAATCACAAGGTGCTCCAAGAACTAGTCCAGAAAACAATATCAGACAATAAACTACAATTGATGGTGAGGCCGAAGAAAGTGAAATCCAAACCAAAGAGGCTGACACTAATCAACAACTAAAGGGGTTAGGAAATCAACGCTTACTGAGAGATCCAAGACAAAAAAACCAACCAGCAACACATGAAGAGTGTATGGGAGCTTTAGAGGCCATGATAGAGTTGAAACACGCAATGAACTCGATGACATTATTGAGAAAGTTCATGTTGAAACACCTGATTTTGTAGGAAAGATGGATCCACACCTATTCTTGGGCTGAACAACAACAATGGAAGATTTCTTTGATTAGTATCACATGTTAGAAGATCAAAAAGTTTGATTCGCAAAGACAAAACTAGTTGGACATGCTAAAATTTGGTAGACATCAGTAGAGGATAGAATTTGAAAAATAGGCCAGCCACCAATTGTTGATTGGGAAGAGGTAAAGCTAAAGTTATAAAAAAATACTTACCATTTTATTATCAGAAAGATCTCCAAGATCAACTCACAATCCTTAGAAAAGGGATTATGTTCGTAATTGAGTACATGGAAATATTTGATGAACTTTTCACCAAATGTGAAGGAATGGAGCCAGAATGATAACTTAAATCTCACTACAAAAATGGCTTAAAGGGAAAAATTTGCAAGGAGCTAATAATGCAAAGGATTTACAACCTTGAAGTTGCATATCAATTGGCTTTAAGAGCAGAACAATACTTAGGACAACAAGTTACTAAAGGTTTCAAAGTCAAGCCAAGGAGTTTGGCATGAAGAGAACTACAATGATGCAAATCTCTAGATCAATACCCAATGCATCAAAATCTACACCAAAAAACAACTACAAAACTTCTCAAGGAGCTGAATTTAAAGCCAAAGATGTAGCTGAGACTGGGACGAAAGCAGGCAACAGTGACAAGAAGTGCTTCCGATGCAATTGGAGGCGCCACTTTTCTTATGAATGTCCTAATAAATGTTTTCATATGATGGGAGAAGCAAAGGAAGAATTTGATGAGTACGTGTGTGAGAACAAAGCTGGAGAGGAGTTGGAAGGAGACTCTAGTGATGAAATAGCTAGTCCTACAAATCTTAATGAAGTAAGACGCATATTCAGAGATAAAGTATGCAAGCTTATCATTGATAGAGGTAGTATGAATGTAGTATTGGAGAACATGGTGAAGCGATTGAACGTACTCATAGAGAAACATCCATATCCCTACAAAGATGCTTGGTAGATGATATCACTATCCAGTTGCTCGAAGGTACTTGGTGTCTTTCAAATTAGGAATGTATGAGGACTCCTGACGTAGTGTGTGAAGGAAAAACAAAGATAAGTAGAATAGAATAGGCTATAATTGAAGTAGATTGTAGCTGGAACTTGAAAATAAAGCTTAGGGTTTGTAGAAAAACCTCTAAAAGCATAAAATTATTTGATTGATAAAAGACATACCTTAACATCAAGCATAGGCTGTCTATTTATACTAGTATAGGACAACTCCTAATAGGAAAAGGAAATACTAAATTAGAAGTCCTAATAGAAACAGGAAATACTAATTAAGAAGTAATATGCTAATCCTATGATAACTAGGAATCCAAATAACTTAAGAAGTACTAAATAGTAAGAAATCCAATATTAACTAGGAATATAAACTAAATGCTCCTGCATCAATCCCCTTGGGTTGAAAGACTCGACTCCGGCGAGAAAACCTTCAAAACTTCAGCATGCAACTCTGGAACAACTTTCTTTAACTCTTCTTTAGTTATCCAAGTGCTTTCACTAGTTGGTTTACCCAACCACTTGACTAAGAATTGTCTGTACTGATTGCCCCTCCTTGAACACACTTCTTTGACATCCAAAACCTGCTCAATAACATCTGGATGCACCCTTGGTAACTGGTCTATCTGCTCTGCAACTTCAGCCGCTTCCTCATCAAATCCTGTAACTTGAGTACTCATCACCGCCAAAAGTGAAGATCGCCTGCTCAATGCATCAACCACTTTGTTGCATTCACCTGTCTTGTATTTCAAGGAAAAGTTGAATTGATTAAGAAAAGAACTCCATCTAATATGACGTTCATTCAACTTTTTTTGAGAATTCAAGTAGCGTAGAGCTTGATGGTCAGAATAAACCACAAACTCCTTATAAGCCAAGTAGTGTCTCCAATGATCAATAGCTCTCACCAAAGCATAAAACTCCAAATCATAAGTGGAATATCTTCGCTTAGCATCACATAACTTTTCGCTGAAAAATTCTATAGGCCTCCCTTCTTGGCTTAGAACAGCCCCAATTCCAACATGTGAAGCATCACATTCAACAACAAATAACTTCTCAAAGTCCGGTAGTGCAAGAATAGGTGCTTCCGTCATCAAAGTTTTAATTCTTTCAAAGGCTTTTTGTGCTGAATTAGACCATGCAAAGCTGTCTTTCTTCAAACATTCAGTTATAGGACTCATTACAGCACTAAAATTCCTTATAAACCTCCTATAGAAAGAGGCCAAACCATGAAAACTTCGAACATCTTTGATGCTTTGAGGTTCTGGCCATTCCATGATCGCTCGAACTTTCTCAAAATCTGGTTTTATCCCTTCAGCAGAGACAACAAACCCCAAAAACACAACTTCATCACATAAGAAAGTGCACTTCTTCAAATTTATAACAAGCATCTCCTTACGCAGCACTTCCAAAACTTGGTGCAAATGAACCAAGTGTTCTTCCTTGCTCCGACTATAGATTAAAATGTCATCGAAGTAAACAACTACGAAAGAGTTCAAGAATGGCTTAAGTACTTCACTCATGGTTCTCATAAACGTACTAGGTGCATTAGAAAGACCAAACGGCATCACCAACCATTCAAAAAGTCCATCTGGTGTTTTAAAAGCTGTCTTCCATTCATCTCCACTCCTCAATCTGATTTGATGGTACCCACTCTTCAAATCAATCTTTGAAAACACTTTAGAACCACCTAGTTGATCAAGCATATCATCCAAACGAGGAATAGGAAATCAGTACTTGACAGTTATTTTGTTGGTAGCGCGACTGTCAACACACATTCTCCAAGAACCATCCTTTTTTGGAGCAAGTAGAGTTGGACAAGCACAAGGACTTTTACTTTCTCGCACCAATCCCTTACTAAGCAATTCACCAACCTGTTTTTGTATCTCGGCACGCTGCATAGGTGGCATTCTATATGCTGGCAAATTAGGTAGAGGTGCTCCAGGCACCAAATCAATAGCATGTTGAATGCTTCTTATGGGAGGTAAACTTGGGGGCAAATCATTGCTGACCAACTCCTTGAATTCCTTCAACAATTGCTGGATTTCAGGAGGTTGTTGAATCAAATTTTCGAGTTTGTCATCCTTCACAACCTTACTAACTAAAGCATACACCACCTCTAACTCTTCACATTCTGATTCAAACCTTTCAGCTGCTATATATCCGCTAACCTTGCCACCTTTTGAAGATTTAGAGGTCTCTTTGGCTTCTTCCTTTAAAGGGTGTAAGGTGTAAGTCTTGTTGCCTTTACGAAAATTGTAAGTGTTTGGTTTAGTGAGGTGTTCCATGTCATGGTCATATAACTAAGGTCTGCCCACAAGAATATGGCCAACATCCATAGGCACAACATCACACAAAGCTTCATCATCTAGATTTGAACCCATAGTAAATTTGACCAAGCATCTAGAAGTGACTGGAATCTCATGACCTTTCTTAAGCCAACCAATCTTGTAAGGACGAGGATGCCTTTCAGTGGTAAGTTTAAGCTTTTCTACTGCATCTTTTGAAATAACATTCTCCATGCTACCTCCATCGATAACTAGATTGCACACCTTACGTCCACAATTAACACGGGTTCGAAATATGCTACGACGTCTCCAATCTTCCCTTTCGCACTTGTTAGCGATTGTCATTACTCGTCGAATCACTAAAGATTCTCCTTGAACTGGGTACACATCTATATCCTCACTTTCTTCCACGCCATCATCATCCACAGGGTCTGACACGTCATCCTCTTCTTCTTCTAGTTCAGCAAGGTTCACCCACAAGTAAAACACAAGTAAAATTAAGAAGCATGAACCTTTTCTCCACAAGTAAAACACTGAATCTGTGAGCTGCTGCCAGCTTTAAAATTATTAGGATTAGAGGTGTTTGCTGCTCCAAACTTCACCAAAGCCTTCCCTTTTTCAATGTTGCCCATATTTCCTCCATTAGCTTGGCTCATGTTGGCATTCTCACGACTGGTTTTGGGGGCTGATTGACCTGTTTTTTCATTACGAATAGCTCCAGCACTCCTATGAATAACTCCATCGGTTCTTCCAAACAAAGGCCTTCTAGAACCATACCTCCAGATTCGTTTTTCTGCCATTAAGGCATGTTGCCTTGCTTCCTCAAGGTTAAATCGAACTACTCCCATCTCATCCCTAAGTGATTGATTCAAACCTGCTAGATATCGAGAGGTCAATTGTTGATTAGTTTCATTCAACCCCACTCGAATTGAGAGGTTGTTAAACTCAGTCGTGTATTCCTCCACACTTAAGCTCCTTTGTCTCAACGAATTGAACTTTTCATACAATTCCATTAAGTAATCAGCTAGTAAAAATTGCTTGTGCAACTTCGCTTTCATGTGTTCCCAAGTGCTAATTTTAGGCTTGCCTTGTCGTGCACGCTGCTCCTCAACTCGCTTCCACCATTGAAGTGCAGTGCTCTTCAATTTAAGCTTAACAAACAACACTTTTCTAGCTTCAGCCATAGGTTTCCATTCAAAATAAGTCTCTAAACTTGCCTCCCAATCCAAATAGTCCTCCACATGCATCTTTCCATGAAAATCAGCAGCTTCAATTCTAATTCCACCACCATTCAATTCAAGGGCATGCACTAACCTCTCTTCCAATCCACCTCTTACCACATTGTTTGCGGGTCCAAATGCATGAAAGGGGTTGTCATCCATCGAATTTGCGTTTCAACCTCAAGACTACCTTCCCAGACATCCGAGGGTCGTGGTCGCCTTAGGAATCTCCATTCGGGCTGCCATCGGTTCCGTCACTGCTGCAAATCTTGCACACTCGCGACAAGTCTGCAATCATACGTCTCAACTCACCATCTCTCCTTGATTATCTTGATTTCCACGTCCACGTGTTTTACCGCGTCAACCATAACTAAGCAATCAAAATCTAAGCATCTAACTTGCTCGATACCAATTTGACGTAGTGTGGAAGGAAAACAAAGATAAGTAGAATAGAATAGGCTATAATTGAAGTAGATTGTAGCTGGAACTTGAAAATAAAGCTTAGGGTTTGTAGAAAACCTCTAAAAGCAAAAATTATTTGATTGATAAAAGACATACCTTAACATCAAGCATAGGCTGTCTATTTATACTAGTATAGGACAACTCCTAACAGGAAAAGGAAATACTAAATTAGAAGTCCTAATAGAAACAGGAAATACTAATTAAGAAGTAATATGCTAATCCTATGAAAACTAGGAATCCAAATAACTTAAGAAGTACTAAATAGTAAGAAATCCAATATTAACTAGGAATATAAACTAAATGCTCCTACATCAACTCCATTTGGCATAATGTCAATCCTATGAAGGTATCTCACATTTACTTGAGTGACCGTAGCTTTACGATTGAGATGTGCAGCACTTCGAAAAAGCAAACACTTACTAGTTTATATTTCATGGATGAAAGTAGACAAGGTAGAAAAACAAAAAGGAAGTATTAAGACAACCATAAATGCAAAGAAAAAACCTATTAATACTCTTAAGGAGAGAGAATTTGAAGCTGTTAGCAAGGAAAAAGGGATTGTTTTTGCAATGGTAATAAGGGAATTAGCAGAAACAGCACATGAAACACCATTTATCTTACCAAAAGAAGTGGTAGAATTGTTAGCTAATTTTTAAGACCTTACACCGGATGATCTACTATGTGAACCACCTCCTCTACGAGATATTCAGCATGCTATTGACTTGGTACCTGGATCCAATCTACCAAATCTTCAAACCTATCGCTTGAATCCTGTTGAGAATGAAGAGTTGAAGCGACAAGTAGAGGAGTAATTTGAAAAAAAGGATTTATTCAAGAAAGTCTTACTCCATATGCATCCAGTAAATTTGACTCATGAAAAAGATGAAAGTTGGAGAATGTGTATTGATTGTCGGGGGATAAATAAGATCACAATAAGGTATAGATTTCCAATACCTCATCTTGATGACATGTTAGATATGTTGACTGGAGCTACTATCTTTACCAAGATAGACTTATGAATTGGGTACCATCAAATTAGAATCAAACCTGGAGATGACTGGAAAACGACTTTCAAGACTAGAGAGGGACTTTATGAATAGTTGGTGATGCCATTTGGAGTCTCTAATGCACCTAGCACGTTTATGAGAGTGATGAATCAAGTGTTTCAACGATTTATGGGCAGATTTTTAGTGGTATATTTTGATGATATATTAATATACAACACAACTAAAGAAGATCATCTATTACATCTACAAAAAGTCTTGAGATTTTTTAGGCAGGCGGAACTTTATATCAACTTAAAGAAGTGTTCTTTCACGCAATCAATTTTATTTTTGGGTTTTATTATATCCTACTGTATAGTTGAGATGGATCACAAGAAAATTAGGGCCATTCTTGACTAGCCTGTTTCAAAAGAAGTGCACAAGACAAGGAGTTTCCATAGCCTAGCAACATTCTATAGGTGATTTATTCATAATTTCAGCACCATAATGACACCTATTATTGATTGTATGAAAAAAGGATAGTCTACCTGGTCAAAGGCAACAACCAAAGCATTTGAAGAAGTTAACAAAAAGATGACCGAATCTCCTATTTTACAACTTCCAAATTTTTCTAAGGTATTTGAAGTTGCTTGTGATGCATCTCATGTGGGAATTGGAGGTATATTAAACCAAAAGGGCCAATCACTTACTTCAGTAAGAAATTAGGTGAAGAGAAGCAATGATATTCGACCCATGACAAAGAATTTTATGCAATAGTACGTTCTCTTTACAATTGGCATCATTATCTCTCATACAAAGAGTTTATGCTATATTCGGGATCATGAATCTCTTAAACACTTCAAGTCCCAAAAGAACTTAAACAAAATGCACACATTATGGGGTGAATTTATGGAGCAATTTAACTTTGTTATTAAACATCATACAAGAGTTGAGAATAAGGCCACAGATGCATTGAGTAGGAAGAATCATTTCCTTAACACTTTAGCAGTGAAGGTCGTGGGGTTCGACAAAATAAAAAGAGAATATGCTTCAAATGAAGATTTTCGAATAAGTTATTCAGAAATTACAGCTGGAGAAAGACACCAATACTTTCCTTTCATGATCCATGATGATTATCTTTTTAAAGCAAAACGACTTTGCCTACTCGAATACTTCTATACGGGAGTATGTGATTTGGGGATCACATGGAGGAGCGATAGGACACTTTGGAAGAGATAAAACCATCGCAATGTTAAACATGTCATACAGCAATTTCAAACATGTCAATTAGCGAAAGGAAGGAAATAAAATTCTGGATTATACACACCACGGCCCGTGCCTCATTGTTAGAGAATATATAAAATCAATTAAGTTGGCCTCACACAATAGCTTAAGCTATTGTGATGAAATGGTCGCTTAATATGGTATCAGAGCCTCTATGATCAAATGGTCATGAGTTCAAATCCTACCACCCACCTATTCTAATTAAATTAAGTACAAGGTAAAGTAGGCATGTGCAAGTTTCAAGCCCAAAGGGCTTTCACTTGAGGAGGTGTGTTAGAGAATATATAAAATCAATTAAGTTGGCCTCACACAATAGCTTAAGCTATTGTGGTGAAATGGTCGCTTAATACTCATGAACCATGGCAAGACAAAAGCATGGATTTTGTCTTGGGAATTCCTAACACTGTAAGAGGTTATGACTCTATTTTTTTGGCGGTGGATAGGTCTTCCAAAATGAGTCATTTCATCCCATGTTCCAAGACTTATGTTGCTGTCCATATAGCTAAACTCTTCTTCAAAGAGGTTGTATTTCTCCATGGATTATCTTTAGCCATTATCTCTAATCATGACATAAAGTTTATGAGTTATTTTTGGAGAACTCTACAGAAAACATTGAACACTAAGCTTCAATTTTCAATTTCTTTCCATTCAGAAACTAATGGATAGACAAAGGTGATGAGTAGAAGCTTAGGAGACTTGTTAAGGTGTTTGGTTAGAGACAATGTGAAAAATTAAGACCTAATTCTTCCTATGGTAGAATTTGCATATAATAGTTCTATAAATAAGTCTATTGGTAAGAGCCCTTTTGAGTTTTGGGGGTTCAACCTAGGAAGCCCATTAATTTGGTTCCTTTATCACAAGCAACACGAGTTAGTGTTGAAGCTGAAGGTTTTGCACAACACATGAGGGACATCTTTGACGAGATATGATGAAGGATAATAACCAACAATTTGTCTTATAAAGAACATGTTGATTAACATCAACGAGTGGTAGAATTCAATAAAGGAGATATGGTGATGGTTAGGATTCGTACAGCGCATTTTCAAAAAGGAAAATATAAGAAACTTTATTCACGGAGTGCTACACCTTATAAGATCATCAAGAAGATTTGTTTAAATTACAAGGAAAATATAAGGTGCCCTTTAAAACTTTATTCACGATTAGTGCTACAACCTTATAAGATCATCAAGAAGATAATACATATCCTATATCGCCTAATGTTTATGTTTAGGAATTTTCCATTCCCGGCTTGGAATTACAAGTGATATGCTGGATTGTGAGCTATGCTTATTGCTGATTTATTATCACAAGAAGCCTCATAGAGCATCCCACTTAATCTTTAAGTCTTCTAGGATGATTTTACCCAAAGCAATTCACATATACCTTGTGCCATAGCACGAATTCGCTTCGCACTAGATCGTGCTACTACCCCTGTTTTTTCTTCTCCATGTGATTAGATTTCCTCCAAGAAAGATACAATAACCTGATGTAGATCTCCTATCCACCATCGATCCTGCATAGTCGAGATCGGTATATGCTTCAAGTGCCATATCCTCATTTCTTTTGAACAAAATCCTCTTCCCGAGTTCCTTAAGGTATTGCAAAATTCTATGTCTTTGCAGAAGTGAACTTCTTTAGGACTATTCATGAACTGGCTTACCATGCTTCATCGTGATAGGCTATATCGGTCCGGTATGAGCCAAGTAGATTAGTCGCCTACAAGTCGTTGATACATTTCCTTATTGATCGGAACATCTTCCTCTGCCTTTCCTAGCTTAAGGTTCGGCCCATAGGTGTAGTTCTTGGGTCTACATGCGTCTTCCTGTCTCCTTAAGTAAATCAAGAATATACTTACATTGGGATATAAAATTCCTCTCCTGAGTGTGCAACTTCAATTCCTAGAAAATACCTTAACTTTCCCAAGGTCTTAATCTCAAACTCCTTGGCTAAACACTTACTCAAGATCTGCCGCCCATCTCATCATCTCCTGTAAGTATGATGTCATCCACATAGACTAGTAATCTCGTTACCTTCCACAGGGCTGAATGCTTAATGAACAAGGTGTGATCTCCTTGACTTTGCTTATATCCTATAGATAACATAACTCTTGCAAATCTGCCAAACCATGCCCGTGGGGACTGTTTCAATCCATACAAAGCTTTATTCACTTACATACAGTTATTAGTAGCCACTTTTGCTTCATACCTTGGTGGGACCTCCATGTAAATCTCCTCTGTTAACTCCCCATGCAGAAATGCATTCTTTACATCAAATTGTTGTAGTTCCCAGCCACGGTTTGCTGCTAGAGATAAAATTACTCTAACTGTATTCATCTTAGCCACAGGAGCAAATGTCTCTAGTAATCAATCCCATAAGTCTGAGTATATCATTTTGCTACCAATCTTGCCTTGTACCTTTCTATCGACCCATCACTTATATTTTTCATCAGATACACCCACTTGCATTTCATCGGTCTTTTTCGGTGGCAATTCCACCAAACTCCAGGTTTTATTCTTTCTTAGTGCTTCCATCTCCATATCCATGGCTTGTTTCCATTTTTCATTGGACAATGCTTCAGATAAGGTTCTAGGAATGGTGGTGGTATTGAGATTCACAAGAAAGGCTTTAAAGGTTGGTGAGAAATTTTGAAAGGACATGTAGTGGGAGAGTGGGTATAATGGCCTTTAGTACATGTTCGTTCCTTTCTAATGGCAATAGGTTGATCTTCATCTTCCTCACCAATCTGCACTTCAGTGTCAGTTTGCAAAGTAGGGAAATCAGAGTTTGTATCAGAATTTGTTACCTCATTTGAGGAATCTAGTTCAGATTCATGTACATGCATAGATTCCGGATTAACCTCTTTCCGCCTCGAGTACACCTTTCCAAATCTAACATCTCCGTAAGCATTTAGGTTCGTACATGGGTTGAGTTTCGGTTGGAGTAGATTCTCGATTGAGCTGATTCGGTTGAGCTGAAAGTTTTTGATTGATTTGGCTAGGTTTAGATAGAAGGAAAGGATCATTTTCCGACACTCCAAGAAAGAACTCCTTGTCTTCCTTGAGATTCTCCCCCTGAAGATAAGGTTGGACAAAATAGGCTTCTTGTTCATTAAAGGTAACATCTCGGACACATGAAATTTCTTAGAAGGAGGATGATAGCACTTATACCCTTTTTGAGTTGAGGAATACCCTACAAAAATACACTTCAATGCTCTAGGATCCAATTTCCCACGGTCTTGGTCAGTGAATATGAACAAAGGACACACACCCAAAATGCGAGGTACAAGATTGTTTGAAGTAGGTATATGGGTAGAATGAAGAGAGTATCTCCATTGGACTTTTGAATCCTAGGACTCTGAGGGTAACCTATTAATGAGATGAGTGGCTGTTAGGACTGCTTCCCCCCAAAAGTGTTTTGGTACATTTTTCTGAAATAACAATGCTCTAGTTTGGTCTAAAAGGTGTCCATTTTTCCTCTCTGCCACCCCGTTTTGTTGAGGTGTTTTGACACAAGAAGACTCATGAATTATCCCTTCTTTTTGACAAAAAGGAGTAAGAGTTTGGTTGAGAATTAAGCATTAAATTCCTCCTACTCTCTTCACTCCGGATAATAGCCACTACCTCATTAAAGCATGGAACTTTCTCGCCTTAGAGGATTTGGATCCTTATTTGATCAAACTCGACTTTAACCCAACCGAAAATCATAGACTCTATCTTGTTCAATGAACTCCTTTAGTATAGCAACATCATCCTGGACACTTGGTTTGAATTACTCGATAATGATCAAGTTCTTGCACAGTGACTTCAAATGATTAGCATATTCATCCTGATTTATTCTCTTGTTTAGAGGCAATAGTCTTGACTTTCACCTCATACACTGAGCCGCATCCCTAGCTTTTGAGTATGTCCGCTGAATTGCATCCCAAATATCTTTGGTCGTAGCCATGAACATCACCGTATCACTTATTTCGTGCATCATTGAGTTCCAAAGCCATGCCATGATCATTGAGTCCTCCTCATCCCATGCCTCAAAACTCGGATCTTCCGGCCTTGGTCCGCTTCCTAACAAGTGACCGATCTTTCCCTTCCTTTCAAAATTGTTGAACAAGTTGTGACCACTTGAGATAATTTTTCCATCCAATTTGTAGGCTGATTGAATGATCTGTAACTCTACCAAGATTGAATCTTGGGTGCTTGATCCGATGAAGCCACAATTATTGAACCACTCTCCTTGGTTTCGCCATTGTTTCTATCAAAACTAATCGATGATGAGGGCCGGAACAAAGGAACAAGGGTTTTGGATACAGCCAAATAGGACAGCAATAAAAGCTCTAATCAGCGATGAAGGTGATGTAGGAAGAAAGGAAAAGAATTGAAGGAAGAAGAAGAAGAGAATAGCAATGAAGGCTCAATCTCTCTTTATTTTCCAGAAAATTGAGCCTAAAGCTCGATACCATATCAAAATTTAGGGTTTCAAGGTGCCCTCTTTATTGAGAATAAGTCCTATCTTTAATGTTGCAAATCTCAACAATTAGGAATCTAACATAGGATCCCTTAAGATGAGCAATCTCCTATTTACTAATACAATATCTATAAAACAGATTCTCACAATGTAGGTTGCAAACTTTAGGCACATACAAGATGAGCAATCTCCTACTACAGTTGTAGGACTTCCGGCCACTCCTTATATTAAAGAGAAAATAGAGGATGTTCTTGATGAATAAATTTTAGCCACAAGACATAGAGGATTTTGACAATATCTTGTCAAGTGGAACAGCAGACCTATTTCTGACAAAACTTGGATTCTAGAATCAGAACATCAAAAGTTGAAGTCTTATATGAATAGTATTTGTCACATTCTACGTCAAGGACGACCCCAAACAAGTCGGGGAGAATTGGTGCAAAAGAATTTAAAATATATAGAAGAAATAAAAGAGAAAAATTGAGACAATCACAAGCCTTAATTTGGTGAGATGAAGATTGGAAATTGAGTTGACAACAAAAGATAAAGGTTGAAATTTAGATTATGTTAGGATTTCTTATTAGATAGGAAGTAGTAGTAAGTTAAATATGTTATTCTATTTTACATATGTTATCTTAGTTGTTTACGACTTGTAGAATTTTTATTAGAATAAGATTTAAATTTGTTAGGAACCTTTTTCTACTAGAATAAGGGTTCTAAGAACTCTGTATATATGTGTACCCAACCCTTCAATAATAACAAGCAATCTTGAATTTTTTTACAAACTTGAATTTTCAACTAGAAGATGTGATGCTGGCTTCTAAGAGTGATTCTTAGACCCTAGAAATGATCCCTAGTTTCCTACTAACCATTCTTTATATTCTTCACTAAATTCCAGCAAACCTAACCTAAATTCTAGCTATCTCAAACCTAAAATCTAGCCATATTAGACTTTGAAATCTCAAGCCTAAATTTCTAGCAATCAAACCTTAAATTTCAGCTATACAAAATCTGAAAATTCAGCATTCTTAGCCAAAATTCAACACCAAAACTTGATATTCCAGCAGCCTAATATTAGCCAAATTTCCTAATTTTGTGCTTTTAGCTACTAGTTAAAAATTCTTCTATTTGTCCTACATCATATTCTCTCCATGCTATGATGCAACAAATGATCTATGATGCTCTCTGAGTAGCAGACCCAAGATCCATAATCAAAACAAAGCGGAAGTGAGAAAAAAAGGCAACAAAGACTAAGTATCCAACTAGAACTTCTTACCACTTCCAAACTTCTTGCTTTCAAGATCCATGTATCAATTTTTCATTAGATGATGAATCATCAACTGCAATTCCAGATCTGCATCATGACCATCAAACATATTTTAGATAACTGATAACACAAAAAAGATGTAAATTCTTGCCAACCTATACCGTTCCTGGATGAAAATGGATAGGTAAGATAATGCAAAATGTACACCAAGAGCATCTAAATTTCTTATTCATTGAGTTTGACACAAGTTATTTTCCCATGTTTATAGTCTCTAGCTACCACAACACGTTAATGAATATTGAAGGTCAACATTCCTAAGCAAAAAATTGAACTAAGATTCACTTTGTTACTGCATCTAATGACTAATGCAAATAATATACGAACCAATGCAGAAAAGCAGGTTAGAAAAAGAAATAAAATACATCAACTTTGCCACGTGATGTTTTTGACTTATCTGTAATAAGCTAGTTATCTTATTCACTCACAAACTTCAATCCACTATTTATTAGGGCACAATATTGTCCTTCATATTTTCACAGGAGGGATGGTGAAAAATTATGACGATACCAACATGTAAGACAATGAAACCTGAAAACTAGACACATGAATTAAGCAGCAGTAGAAAAAAATTTCAGTCTAAATAAGAATTGCAAATATCCCTCCGTACACTTAATCCGCTTACATATAACCATTATTGGCATATGCATCAATACAGACAGTTTCCTTAGGCTTATATATGACGTAGTGAAATAGCAATTACAATGAAAAACCTATAGTAACATTATCATTTTGGCATACTATAGAGCATCTCTTCATAGAATGACAGTAAAGATAGAAATGAACCAATAGTACATAGAAAAAAGTAAGAAATGCTATGAATTTAACCCCTTTGCCTTCCTTCCTACCCCCAAAAAACAAATGGAAAAAAAAAATCTTCTTTGACTAAGAAAGATGCTAAAGATTCAAAAGCATAATAACAATTAGGACAGTTTGAAAAGTGAAACATTATGATGAAGCAAATCCATCAGGAAGTTGAACCAAAGACTCATTCATAAGAACGCACATCAGAGAAGATAAGACTCAATGATGACGCAAGTATCCATGTTCTTCATTGAGCCTGTATCATTTAATTAAATAATCTAACCGGTCAAAGTAGTAGTAAGAAGAAGATCGATATTTACTTTGATCCATCAATTAGTTAGAAAATCCCCATGGACCCGTTCATTCTAAAATCGTTTAGTAACCAAGAGTTAAAGTTCAATGAAAGATTTCGTTATAGCTCAGTTTCCACGTAAAAGAATCTAATATATATATTCGCGGTTAACTTGGGACCCCGAAAGATATTCTAAGATCTTTGCCTACCTATTATAGGTGACCAAATTAACACGATTACCATATGGAGAGACAAAAACCGGCCCGTGTGGAGTAACTCTGTATCCTCTTTCGCCATTTCATTACCTAATCTAGGAATCCCAAAATTCACAGAGACTTGGGACGAGAATGAAATTGTAAAGCATACCTCTTACATGGATCGCTGAGATTCTTCCGACTGCACAATTCTATTGGTCTTCACGAGGAAAAAGTGGTAAATTCAGCAACCACACGTGGTTCTCCCAACGACGAAGTTACAAGAATCAATCCAGAAGCCACAACTCCAAATCAACCACAATAGTTTGATCGTATGCTAATGTAAGGCGCTTAAAGGCGCAACGAGAAAGACTGAAAGAGACAGAGACAGTTACATGTTACGATATTTTAGATTTACAGACCACTCTCGCTAACGGCCACAATTACCCAACGTCACAACTACTCAAGAAGGAGAAACAGAGAGAGAGAGAGAGAGAGAATCAGAAGTTGTTCATTGCATATTTCATAAAAATTGCCTGTCTGACTCTTCTGTTACAACGGTATATAATCTATTATAAGGAATATTCTAGAAGCAGTCACGTGCGTCCCTGTATGCCTGTAACCTCTACGCTGCGTTTCTTCTTATTAGTTTCATGCCTTCACGACGCCGTTCCCCCTCTTCTTCCCCAGAGATTCATGCAACTCCGAATGCCGTAACATCCCCTCCGTCTTCAAGAAGCAACTTGTCCAGCAGATTTACGTCCGGAAATCTCTTTTGTAACTCGTAGAACCATTCCCATGTTGCTTCTTCCTTGGTCCTTCCTTGCCACTGCACCAACACCTGTGTAGCTGCCCTGTTGTTCCTTTTCACCATCCTTCTCCCCCATATCGCCACGGGCATCTTTGCCTTCTCCTCCCACGTCGCTGGCAGCTGACTGGAAGTAGGAGTTCCTTCTGAAACAAAGCTCCGTAACTGAGAAACATGAAAAGTGGGATGAATGGTTGTTCCTTCCGGTAGTCCCAATGTATAAGCCACTTTATTTATCTTTGCAATAATAGGAAAGGGTCCGTAATACAGAGGTGCTAGCTTCTGATTGGATCTCCGTTGCAATGATTGTTGCCTATAAGGCTGTAGCTTCACGTATACCAAGTCCCCTTCCTCAAATTCTCTGTCGGAACGCTTTTTATCAGCCTGAAATTTCATCCTCTGTTTTGCTCTGTTCAGGTGGAATTTGACTATCTGCAGTGCAGCTTCCCTGTCCTGACATATTTGGTCCGCCCCTGCGTCATTAGAATCACCTGCTATATAAGGCACATATATAGGAGGTGGGTAACCGTATAGCACTTCAAATGGCGTAGTGGCGATCGCTGAATGATGTGTGGTATTATACCACCATTCGGCCATAGTTAACCAGCTCAACCATTTTTGTGGAATATCACAACAGAAATACCGTAAGTAAGTTTCGAGTGTCTTGTTCACTGCTTCCGACTGCCCGTCCGTCTGTGGATGATAGGCAGTAGACATATGCAGCCTTACGTCTTGTAATCTAAACATCTCTCGCCAGAACTTACTCATGAAGATGGGATCTCTATCCGAAATAATCCGTTCGGGCATTCCGTGTAATTTAAAGACGTGATCCATAAATACCTGCGCCACCTCTTGTACAGTGTACGGGTGTTTGATGGCCGTGAAATGAGCGTATTTGCTGAACCTATCAACAACAACGAAGATGGCAGACTTACCGTGGGATGGTGGTAACCCCTCTATGAAATCCATGGTGATTTCCCTCCAACAACCACTAGGAACTTGCAGTGGCTGTAGCAACCCAGGATAAGCCGCATGATCATATTTGCTTCTTTGGCATGTGATGCAGCTCTTCACATGGTTCCGCACGTCCTTGGCAATATGCTTCCAGTGGAATAAGCTCTGGACTCTCTTAATTGTTGCTGTCACCCCTGAGTGACCCCCTTGCGGACTATCGTGTGCCATGACAATTATTCTTTTCCGAAGTTCTTTATTGCAGCTAACAACGATCCTTCCCTTCCATCTCAGTATTCCCTGCCGCCATTCGTAATTTCCCTTAGGATTGTCCGACCTTTCCAGATTTTCAATGAGATCCTTAATAGTCTTATCCTCCTCCCATCCTGCCTTGATCTCGTCCATCAGAGTAGTGTGAACCTGTGATACTACCATTGTGAGCAATTGATGACTTGTGATTCTGGACAGTGCGTCAGCCGCCAAATTTTCCTTGCCACTCCGATATGTCACCTCAAAATCGTATCCGATCAGTTTGGGAATCCAGTTTTGCTGGAAGGGTGTGGAAATCCTCTGCTCCAATAAGTATTTTAAACTTCGGTGGTCGGTTTGCACTCGAAAGAACCTCCCATTCAAGTAATGGTGCCATTGCTTTACTGCCTTGATAATGGCGAGGAACTCCTTTTCATAGGTAGAGAGTCCCTGGTGTTTGGGAGCTAAAGCTTTGCTCAAGAAGGCGAGCGGGCGACCCTCTTGCTGAAGCACCGCTCCTATTCCTTTGTCACTTGCATCCGCCTCAATTACAAATAATTTTGTAAAGTCTGGAAGTGCTAGTACCGGCGCCGCCATCATCCTTTCCTTCAGTTGTTCAAAAGCTTCCTGCTGTGATTCCTGCCAATCAAAACTTCCTACCTCCGATTTCTTCAGCAAATTGTTGAGGGGTTTGGCTAAGATGCCATAATGCTTGATAAATCTTCGATAGTAGCCCGTCAGGCCCAAAAACCCCCTGAGCTCCTTCAGTGTACGCGGCTGTGGCCATTGCCGAATTGTCTCTACTTTCTTCTCATTTGTGGAGACTCCCCTTTCTGATATCGAATGGCCCAAGTAGTCAATCTGCCTGGCCCCGAATATACACTTACTTCCCCGTACGTATAATTGTTGCTGTCTTAGGACTCCTAACACCAGGCGAAGGTGATTCAAGTGTTGGGCAAAATCTGCACTGTAAATTAGCAAGTCATCAAAGAAAACTAATAAGAATTTTCGAAGGAACGGTTGGAATATTTCATTCATGAGACTTTGAAATGTAGAAGGGGCGTTCATGAGACCGAATGGCATCACGAGAAATTCAAAGTGGCCTTCGTGCGTTCGAAATGCGGTTTTCGGAATGTCCTCCTCCTTCATCCTAATCTGATGATACCCCGAACGCAAATCAAGTTTGGAGTACCAACTGGATCCCTGTAATTCCTCCAATAGCTCCTCAATCAATGGAATCGGGAACTTGCTTTTTACCGTGTGTTTGTTCAATTCCCGATAGTCGACGCACATCCTCCGTGAGTCGTCCTTCTTTCTCACCAAGATGACGGAGATGCGATGGACTGACGCTTTTCAGATAAATCCTTGCTCGACAAATTATGCACAGCCTTCAATGGCGTCCTTTGTTCCCCGAGTAGCGGTAGGGTCTTATATTAATGGAATCCACCGGCTTTAAATGAATCGCGTGATCAAAGGCACGCTTTGGCGGCAAACCCTTAGGTTCGAGAAGATTTCATAATCCGCTAACAATCCTTCAATCTCATCTCTCGCCTGGGCGTCGTCGCTGAGACTTAGGTTTTGCATCTGCAGCTCAATTGGGTCTGACAAGCGTAACATAAACAAATTTCACCTTGGTTTGAGCCCTGATCATTTTATGAAGGCTTTACCAGATACCTCTCGGGTGGGCATCTCGGCTGACCGCTAACGCCACTATTCTCCTTCCCACCGGAACTCCATGGTGCGCCTCCGAAATTAAACAAGATGTCATCAAGTGTAGTGGCCATTGTACCCAATACCATATCACATCCCCTAGCTTGATAACCAACGCCTAGAGTAGAAAAAGTAGCTCCTCTGCATGTGCCATACAAAATGCCCGTGATACCTGTTTACAAACTAGTTTTAAGCCACCACCTACGGTGATGCTTATAGGATCGATATCGCCACTCCACCATTGCTTTTCTTACCACCTTCTCATCCAAAAATCGTGTGCTACCGCTATCCACCAAAATATATAGAGGTCTCGCTTGTAGTTTCCCACCACCAAGTTGCTTGTACTCCGATTGATCTCGTAAACCCCACATAGCCTCTAGTGAGATATTAGGATTGAGGGGAGCTCCATTTTCCAACTCCTCACTTCCAGATTCCTCTGCTTCCTGGTCGTTGTCCTCCACCATGTATAACTGGAACTGTTTCTTCCTACACTTGTGCCCCGGCGAATACTTCTCATCACACCAGAAGCATAGACCTCTCGCCCTTTTCTCGTCAAACTCCCTGCTACTCGTGGTTCTACTGTTCCGCTGGTTCCTGACGTTCCAGTTTTTGCTTCCCTGGGTTCCCGGTGTAGGCAACAACCCATTTTCTGTCTGTGGCCTGGACACAGGGGTTGTGTAGTTATTTCCCTTGTACAAGGAAGGTCCCCCGCCTACGGAGTTACTGACCCTACTGCCTTTTCCGAAGTAAACTGGTACATTGGCTGCTAGGATTGCTTCTTGTTTCCTTGCCCATGTATAAGCTTGATGCAGAGTGGATGGGTCCATCATCTTCACTGTCAACCCCAACTCTGGTTTGAGCCCTTTTAAGAAGAAACCCACCAAATATTCTTCTGGCAGAGTGAGCTTGTTCGAGTACCTATCGAATAATGCGCAGTACTCTAGCACCGACCCCTCCTGTCTTAGCTCCTTTAGGTCTCCTATGGGATCTTCAAAGATATTTTCATCAAATCGTTGTCGTAAGAGAGTCACGAATTCCTCCCACTTTATCTCATGCATCTCCTTCCGATTCCTAATGGTAAGTTGATACCATTCGAGCGCATCCCCTTCCATATGAATTGCCGCCAGCCTTATTTTCAACTCATCCGTTGTTTGATTCATGATAAAAACTGTCGCATTTGTAACTCCAATTCCTAACTCCGGTACATCGAACGTTGGAAAATCGCTTTATGTGCCTTTATCACTCCCAATCCTCGCCCTCTTTCTCCCGCGATTCTCGCACCGATGATTCTGTCTCTTCCTTGTCCATTTTCTCGCATGAGTTGGTCAAACATGGACTTAATGTCACTAATTTCTTTTTCATGCCGTGATCGAGCTTCGAGCATACTTAATGCTTTCTTCCAACAATGGACCTCACCTCCTCTCAGACTTTCACCATTCTTTATTCTACGCGAGCTTCCTTTATTACCGACCAATTAAACCGTAACATTAACATTTTACTACGGTTTCTAACTTAATTACAATTGATGACTTGTGATTCTGGACAGTGCGTCAGCCGCCAAATTTTCCTTGCCACTCCGATATGTCACCTCAAAATCGTATCCGATCAGTTTGGGAATCCAGTTTTGCTGGAAGGGTGGAAATCCTCTGCTCCAATAAGTATTTTAAACTTCGGTGGTCGGTTTGCACTCGAAAGAACCTCCCATTCAAGTAATGGTGCCATTGCTTTACTGCCTTGATAATGGCGAGGAACTCCTTTTCATAGGTAGAGAGTCCCTGGTGTTTGGGAGCTAAAGCTTTGCTCAAGAAGGCGAGCGGGCGACCCTCTTGCTGAAGCACCGCTCCTATTCCTTTGTCACTTGCATCCGCCTCAATTACAAATAATTTGTAAAGTCTGAAGTGCTAGTACCGGCGCCGCCATCATCCTTTCCTTCAGTTGTTCAAAAGCTTCCTGCTGTGATTCCTGCCAATCAAAACTTCCTACCTGATTTCTTCAGCAAATTGTTGAGGGGTTTGGCTAAGATGCCATAATGCTTGATAAATCTTCGATAGTAGCCCGTCAGGCCCAAAACCCCTGAGCTCCTTCAGTGTACGCGGCTGTGGCCATTGCCGAATTGTCTCTACTTTCTTCTCATTTGTGGAGACTCCCTTTCTGATATCGAATGGCCCAAGTAGTCAATCTGCCTGGCCCCGAATATACACTTACTTCCCCGTACGTATAATTGTTGCTGTCTTAGGACTCCTAACACCAGGCGAAGGTGATTCAAGTGTTGGGCAAAATCTGCACTGTAAATTAGCAAGTCATCAAAGAAAACTAATAAGAATTTTCGAAGGAACGGTTGGAATATTTCATTCATGAGACTTTGAAATGTAGAAGGGGCGTTCATGAGACCGAATGGCATCACGAGAAATTCAAAGTGGCCTTCGTGCGCTCAAATGCGGTTTTCGGAATGTCCTCCTCCTTCATCCTAATCATGATACCTCAACGCAAATCAAGTTTGGAGTACCAACTGGATCCCTGTAATTCCTCCAATAGCTCCTCAATCAATGGAATCGGGAACTTGCTTTTTACCGTGTGTTTGTTCAATTCCCGATAGTCGACGCACATCCTCCAGGAGCTGTCCTTCTTTCTCACCAAGATGACTGGAGATGCGTATGGACTGACGCTCTTTCGTATAAATCCTTGCTCCGACAGCTCATGCACCGCAGCTTCAATGGCGTCCTTTTGTTCCCCAGAGTAGCGGTAGGGTCTTATATTAATGGAATCCACTCCCGGCTTTAAATGAATCGCGTGATCAAAGGCACGCTTTGGCGGCAAACCCTTAGGTTCTGAGAAGATTTCCCCATAATCCGCTAACAATCCTTCAATCTCATCTCTGCTCTGGACGTCGTCGTTGAGACTTAGGTTTTGCATCTGCAGTTCAATTGGGTCGGACAAGCGTAACATAAACAGCTCACCTTGGTTTGAGCCCTTGATCATTTTATGAAGGCTTTTACCAGATACCTCTCGGGTGGGCATCTCGGGCTGACCCGCTAACGTCACTATTCTCCCTTCCCACTGGAACTCCATGGTGCGTCTCCTGAAATTAAACAGTATGTCATCAAGTGTAGCTGGCCATTGTACCCCCAATACCATATCACATCCCCCTAGCTTGATAACCAACGCCTCGGTAGCAAAAGTAGCTCCCTGCATGTGCCATACAAAATGCCTGCATACCTGTTTACAAACTAGTTTTAAGCCACCACCTACGGTGATGCTTATAGGATCGATATCGCTTACCTCCACCATTGCTTTTCTTACCACCTTCTCATCCAAAAAATTGTGTGTGCTACCGCTATCCACCAAAATATATAGAGGTCTCTGTTTGTAGTTTCCCACCACCCGAAGTTGCTTGTACTCCGATTGATCTCGTAAACCCCACATAGCCTCTAGTGAGATATTAGGATTGAGGGGAGCTCCATTTTCCAACTCCTCACTTCCAGATTCCTCTGCTTCCTGGTCGTTGTCCTCCACCATGTATAACTGGAACTGTTTCTTCCTACACTTGTGCCCCGGCGAATACTTCTCATCACACCGTAGCATAGACCTCTCGCCTTTTCGTCAAACTCCACCTTTACCGTGGTTCTACTGTCTACCGTTCCTCGACGCTCCAGCTTTTGCTTCCCTGGGTTCCCGGTGTAGGCAACAACCCATTTTCTGTCTGTGGCCTGGACACAGGGGTTGTGTAGTTATTTCCCTTGTACAAGGAAGGTCCCCGCCTCTGAGTTATCAACCCTTACCGCTTTTTCCGAAGTAAACTGTACATTGGTCGCTAGGATTGCTTCTTGTTTCTTGCCCATGTATAAGCTTGATGCAGTGGATGGGTCCATCATCTTCACTCAACCCCAACTCGTTTGAGCCTTTAAGAAGAAACCCACCAAATATTCTTCTGGCAGAGTGAGCTTGTTCGAGTACCTATCGAATAATGCGCAGATTTCTGCACCGAATTCTCCCTGCTTAGCTCCTTTAGGTCTCTATGGGATCTTCAAAGATATTTTCATCAAATCGTTGTCAAAGAGAGTCACGAATTCCTCCCACTTTATCTCATGCATCTCCTTCCGATTCCTAATGGTAAGTTGATACCATTCGAGCGCATCCCCTTCCATATGAATTGCCGCCAGCCTTATTTTCAACTCATCCGTTGTTTGATTCATGATAAAAAACTGTTCGCATTTGTAACTCCAATTCCTAACTCCGGTGCCATCGAACGTTGGAAAATCAGTTTTATGTGCCTTTATCACTCCCAATCCTCGTCCTCTTTCTCCCGCATTCTGCACTGATGATTCTGTCTCTTCCTTGTCCATTTTCTGCATGAGTTGCTGAAACATGGACTTAATGTCACTAATTTCTTTTTCATGCCGTGACTGAGCTTCGAGCATACTTCTAATGCTTTCTTCCAAACAGCGGACCTCAGCTCCTCTTGTACCTTCAGCCATTCTTTTCTGAGGAACGTCTTCTCCGATACCACCATTACGATATTTTAGATTCTGGACCACTCTAGCTAATTGCCACAATTACCCAACGTCCACACTACTCGAAGGAGAAACAGAGAGAGAGAGAGAGAGAGAGAGAATCGGTTGTTCGTTGTATATTTCATAAAATTGCTGTCGACTCTTCATTACAGCGGTATATAATCTATTATAAGGAATATTCTAGAAGCGATCACGTGCGTCCTCAGATGCTGTAACCTCTACGCTGAATTAATTAAACCGTAACATTAACATTTTACTACGGTTTCTAACTTAATTACCTGGTTAGATCAACTTATATTAATATAACTTTTGATAGTAAAATTTTAGTCAGCAGAGTTTTTTAAAAAGTTTTTTAAAAGTCTTACTTTTACCTCTATTTTATTTTTATTTTATTTTTAGAATTGGACATTTTAGAATTTGACATAAAAATATCTTGATTTAAATCGCCGCCTTTTTTTTGAATCTTGCTCTTTTTTTTATTTATTTTATATTTTCATTTTTTCGGACAACCTTTTTTTTTCAAATTTAAGTTAAAAAAAAAATTGGAACAAGATATGTTTATATTTATGAGAACTTTTAATCAAGTAATATTGATTATTTCAATATTAGTTCTATAATGCGTAATTGAATTATTTATGAAACTTTTAGGCTAAATTCTGTCTGTAAAAGAGACTTCAATATTTTAAAGTTCAATTTATTGTCAATTATTTAGCTATCAATTAAAAAGAATTTTTAAAAAGAATTTTAAATAGATGACAATATATTAATTAACTATATTTTAATAATAAAATATTTATGCATATAAATATTATTTAAAGTATATCAATATATAAAAACAATATATTATTAAGTATACAAACAATATGCCAATACACAAAGTTATGAACACCATAATTAAATTTGAGTATTGGATTGAGTTCTAGAACAAAATTGTATCGATGCCAGATAATATCAGGTACCATTTTGGGTAATTTTTAAATTTATGAAATAGTCTCTAAATTTTTAAAATTTGCAAAATAGTTTATTGGTATATTATATAGTTGTCTATATACTTTACTAGTTTATCGCTTACATCAACCATGTTTTCAAAATCTTAATAATAAATAACAATGACAATTAATATGAAATAATAATAATTTTAAATATTTCACATATAAATAATAACCACAATTAATATAAACAAAGACAATCATCATCATACAATTATAAAATTAAAAATAATACAAAGTATTTAAAATATTACAATAATACAATTTTATCATTTTAATAAATAACATTACATCAAAAGATTCAAAACATCCAATAAAAAGAACAATAAATATCCTTAAATAATTTACAAAAAGAATTGATGACGAAAAATAATCAAGTAGAAGTTAAACTGAAACAAAATATTACAATTATATTACATATATAAATTTAACATAAACATCAAATACAAGTAAAATTAAAAGAAAAGGAAAAACAAAAACCTGGAATTCAATTATCAATAGGAGGAAACTCGCTATAATTACACTGACCCTAGTGATCATTTGGTACAAAATCTTTATCATTGAGAGGAGTTTCATCATCATTATCATTCAAATTTAATGCACCATATGGCATGTCAATGCTTTCCCATCCAAGATTATCTTCCAAATCTAAATCATTTACATCAACCAAATTGGGTTCTTCAAAAACCCAATATACCAAAACATCAATATTATCAATGTTAATTAAATCAGTTGAACTATTTGTGTTATTAAGATTTCTAGTAAACAATTAAATTTAATTATTAGAAAATTATAAGAAATTATATCAAAATTAATAATGATAATAATGAAAATAAGATAACTTTTCCGAAACTTTAAATTGTAACGAGCAAAAACTAAGTCATTCAACCTCTTATGTCACAATTTATTCATTTTCTTTGAGTGGATAAATTCAAATATGCTCCAATTTTGTTCACACCCAGTTGCACTCACACATTGACTTAAAATCCGAATCGTAAACCTTTTCAATTCTAGAATACTATTTCTGAATTGATCCCACCAAGAAACTATAAGTTATAAGATAACAAAAGTAGTTTTATAAACAAAATAAAATGATAACTAATTTTCAACAAATAAGAAATAGAAAATAACTAATACTTGGAGAAAGTTTCCTCTTTGTCAAATAGCAATCGACATTCCAAAATTTCCATAAGACAACTTGTAAAGCTTCATTTGTGAGCTTAAAAGATCTTGCATCGTATCATAAGGAACAATTGTTGTAATTGTGAAAAGCATTCCTTTATTAATTTCAGATTGCTTTATAAGATCTAGTCTAAAATACACATTAGGATAAATGCCCTAGCTGTAAACAATGGAGAAGAAAGTTGTCTTTCCCTTATCTCATTAATGATTGAGAGATATGGTGTGTATAAAGAAGGCTTATTTTTCATATTGGCCTTGATTATTTCCGTCGCTCTTTCCACAGCATCAAAAATATAACCCATTGTTGAGTTTCTTCACTATCAGCCAACTGAAACACCCTCACCAAAGACTCACAAACTCGGATAACAAATTGACATTGCAGTCAAAATTCTTTATCTTCCAATGTATAATACTACAAATCTTCACTCTAGCATTAGATCTAGCATGCTGAGATGCAACCTACTTATCACTTGTAAACATTTGCCTTAACTCCTTCTTCATCGAAACAAAAGACTGAAGTAATAAAAAATTTGTTGCAAATCTTGTCACAATAGGGCGACACAAATTTCTACCATTGGTAAATTCCCTTCTCATCAAATTCAAAACTCATGCGCGATTATAAATGAATTTTGTCACCTTTTTAGCCTTCTGCATAGTCTAATCAATAACAGGAAAATATCTATGATCTTCTATATTCTCTAGCATTAAGTCAATGCAATGTACAACACAAGGAGTCCAAAAAAATGAATTATAAGTATTCTGCAACCTTTTCCCTATCGCTTTATAAATGGAATCATTGTTAGTAATAAACTGAACAATGTTTTCCGGCCTTACTTCATTCATAACTTCATCAACTATCCCAAATAAAGTCTCAACATTTCTAATAAGGCTAAATGCATCAATAGATTTCAAAAACATAGAGCTATTTGAATAATAAACCAAAAAATTTATAATAGGCTCTTATCTCCTATTTATCTAACCATCACACATAATTGAACAACCATAAGTACCCTAACTCACTCTTGTTTCATCCAAATAATTTCTAATTTCAAAAACAACACAACTCAAAAGTTTACCTCTTAAGTCATCAATCGATGACCCTTTGTATCCTGGATCATAATAGGCTATTGCGTCCATCATAAGTTGATAATAATAAGGCTGAGAAGTATTGAATGACGAACCTGCATCATACCACCATCTAGCTACTGCCATATCGATATTGTGAGTCGCATCTCTTGATTGCATTACACTACGAATTGAAGATTGGACTCAAAAGTTGTTTGTGGTGTAAAAAAACTAGTCACCTGCCTTCTTCTCTTCCTCACATCAGATTCTTCATGATCCTGAGATGGAACACTACCAGTACCAATACCAGTACCACTTTCACCTTCAACATTTCCATAATCACCACGGAAACCAGAAAATAAACTTCCATTACTAATTTCAAAATTTAATCTTTCCCTTTTATCTTTTTCAAATTGATGTTCATCAAATAATGTTTTTATTTGTCACTTCACATCATAACTTACTTTTGTACACATTTCCATATCTCCTTAAACCCCAACTAAATGCCTTTTCAATCGCGTGATTCCTCCACCTTTCAAATGCTTATTATAAAACAAGCAAATGGTATGATTCTTTTGACTGAGAATCGTACCAGAGTGAGCCCAAGCTGGATCACTATATCTTCCTGAAGTAGGTTGATCGGAAGTATTTGAACTTCCTTCCATTTATCTGTACACAAAAATAAATAACACATAATTTCGGTACACAATGATAATATGCATATCCATCTTCTGTATAAGTAAAAAACTAACAATTCAAAACATTCAACATATATAATAAGTAACACAAAACATGCTCCAACAATTTGCAATTTCAACAATTACAAAACAATCACAATGTCATTTCTATTTTCTTCCATTTCCAACAATTTCTAATTCTAACAATCACAAAACATTCATTATTGTATTTCCATTCCTTATAATTTCCAACAATGTCATATTCCAACAATCACAAAATATTCATTATTGTATTTTCATTCCTAACAATTTCCAATTCCAACAATCACAAAACATTCATTATTATATTTCCATTCCTAGCAATTTCTAATTCCAACAATCAAAACATTCATTATTGTATTTCCATTCATAACAATTTCTAACAATTTCCAATTCTAACAATAAAAAACATTCATTATTGTATTTCCATTTCTAGCAATTTTCAATTCCAACAATCACAAAACATTCATTATTGTATTTCCATTCCTAACAATTTCCAATTCCAACAATCATAAAACATTAATTATTGTATTTCCATTCCTAACAATTTCCAATTATAACAATCACAAAACATTCATTATTGTATTTTCATTTCTAACAATTTCCAATTCCAACAATCACAAAACATTCATTATTGTATTTCCATTCCTAACAATTTCTAACAATTTTAAATTCCAACAATCACAAAACATTCATAATTGTTTTTCCATTCCTAACAATTTTCAATTCCAACAATCACAAAATAATCATGATTTCATTTCCATTCTAACAATAACTAACAATTTTCAATCCCAATAATTACAAAACAATCATAATTCTATTACCAATCCCAACAATTTCTAATTCCAACAATCACTAAACAATCATAATTCTATTTCCATTCCAACATTAACTAAGAATTTTCAATCCCAACAATCGCAAAACAATCATAATTCCATTACCAATTCTAACTATTTCCAATTCTAACAATCACAAAACAATCATAATTCCATTACCAATTTTGACAATTTCTAACAATCACAAAACAATCATGATTCCATTACCAATTTCAAAATTTCCAATAATCACAAAACAATTATGGTTCCATTACCAATTCCAACAATTTTCAATCCCAACAATCACAAAACATTCATAATTCCATTACCAATTCTAACAATTTCCAATTCCATCAATCACAAAACAATCATAATTTCATTTCCATTCTAACAATAACTAACAATTTTCAATCCCAACAATTACAAAACAATCATAATTTCATTACCAATTATAACAATTTTCAATTCCAATAATCACAAAACAATCATAATACCATTTCTATTCCAACAATAACTAAAAATTTCCATTCCCAACAATCACAAAACAATCATAATTCTATTACCAATTGTTAGACCCCGAACTTTCCTTGAAAGCTAAAACTATTAAATGAGGAATTGTTGGTGATTCTTCATGTATATAGAAAAGGAGAATTCTTGAATTTGAAATAAAGTAGAAAAGATGGATTGAATCAAGCGAGAGGATCGGTAAATAGAGTATGAGTTGGATATTTTACTGAACATGCTTTAGTATTTTGATGATATTTTGATCTGTAGAGTCCTAAATGAGTTGATTCTTGTTTCTAACTAAACTAAAGACATGGAGCTACAAGTTATCTGAAGGAATCGAATTTCAAGTCAGTCCTTAAGACTTTTAATTTATGGAGTGAAGTTTGGTATAATGTACAGTCTCGGTTTAGTAACAGTCTGAAAGTGTTTGAACCATAATTTTTGCTTTAGTTATCCGAATAAGATAATTCTTGATTTGGATTAAACTAGAGAAATAGGATTATGATTTGTCTGAAGAAATTGAATTTTAATTCAGCCTCTAAGATTATCAATTTTTGGACAGAAGTAAATCGCAGGAAAATGTTTTCTCATAAGAATAGTCCAAAAGTTTTGGAATATAACTTTTGGAGTAGTGAACCAAATTAAATGATTTTGATGGCATGATGAAATTGAGACAATGAGGAACATTTCTCTAGAAGGAAGTTTTAGCAAATTCCTTCAATTTGATGGTTAGAAAAATGTCCTCAAGTAAGCATGAACTAAAATGGGCATGTATAATTTTTCTTTTACAATATATCAAATATGAAACCTAAATGCGTAGTTTATCACTATAATTAATCATTAAAAAAGGAAAAAAAGTGTTTAAATAGTTTCCTTAAGTATGTTGTAAACTATGTATGTAATTGTAAATAGAATTGGATGTAAATGATTAATTTACTAAAATAAAAATCAACAAAAATTAATACTTTAATTTTGTGATTTGATTTTATATATTTTATATAATAAAAGTTCAAACATATATTTCTAAACTTTTATTAAAATTGTAAATTTTAGTTAATATGCATTATATTTTATTAATTATAACAATTGATTTTATATATTTTAGTTTTACATATATCAATTGCATTTAACTTCTAAAGTTCTAAGTTCTAACAAGATAATTATTTATAATTATAACATAAAATTAAGGAATTTCAAATTTTCAATTGATAACAGTGGTCCAAAATCTAAATCCAATACCAAACAGAAGTTACATAACAACATACTTTCATTTCTAATTTTTAGTTTTTCACAGTCAACAATTATACTATACTAGTATACCCATTTCTAAATTCCAAATCACAAATATAGAATTGTAACTTCAAGTCTTCAACAATACACCTTAAGCAGAATTAACTTCAAGTCTTCAACAATCACAAGACAAAACCCCTTCAAGCGGCTTCAACTTCAACAAGGCTTCAACATATTCAACACCGTCAGGTCAGCACAACAACATACCCAATTTCAACTTCAATTTTCAACTCAACACCAGAAATATAACCAATTCAGAAATACAAGCAACCCCAATACGACAATACCATCGACATTCAACAATAACAATAAGAAATCCATCATCTAACTTTCGTAAATCCATCATCCAACATAATAAAAAATTAAATATAGTAGGAAAGATTCAAAAAATGATAGAAAAACACACACCAAAAAAAAGGTGTGGTGGTGTGACTACGACGTGTGGTGGTTCGGTGGGGCAACGATGCGGTGGTGCGGTGGATCTCAACTATGACGGTGACAATTGTAGCGGTGACATCTTCGGGCGACGTGGAGGAAGGCTGAAGGTGAACTGATGAAGACGGAGGGGCGAGACCACGATAAAGGGAGAGAGGAGGAGCCGAGGGAGGGCGAGGCTAAGACGGCGTCGACGGTGAGAGTCAGAGAGAGAGAAGGTGAGAGCGGCGCGTGCGAGAGAGAAGAGAGATGAGAGGATTGCAATCGGGGGGAGGGGGATCGATTTTAGAATTAGAAAATTTTAAATTTGCAAATTGGTCCTTAGTTTTTTCCTTTTTTACTGAATCGTCTGAAATTATCTGGAATTATTGATAGCAGCCGATACCGATCAAAAATAGCCAGTACTGACCAAAAGTTTTGTCCAATATCCACACACCGTACTGGTATTATTTTCCAGCCGATATATACTGGATGGTATCGTCCGGTACGATATGAAATTCACATCATTAATGAAACATAAATAAAAATATATCTAACCAAATTTTTTATATGGATTATAAAATAAGTAAAACTATTATAAAAATAAATATTTAAACATTAAAAAGCCAAATAATATTAGATAGATCCCAAAATAGACGTGAAAACTAGTTTGTGGGTATTATGAAAATTATGTGTAAAATATAAGGACAAAAGGACTAAAAAATCAGCTCATTAATTGATTTGAAAAATTTACCTTAAAAAGTTCTTTTTTGATAAACTCCAAATTTGAGCTTCTTAAAAAGTTGTATATTGACTACCAAAAAGGTTATATCTACTAAAAAAGTGATTTCTATTTTACAGTCAAATAGTCATTTTTCTTAAAAAAAAGCTTTTGTCTTTTCTAGCCACGAACAAATATTGCCATACTAATGTCATCACCTGTGGACATGACACGAGGGCTTGAAAGAGTGGTGTTAGCTCTGATACTAATTGTTACAGGTCTTATGAGAGAGTTAACTTCAAAAGCTAACGTAAAGGGTGAGAGAGTTCATAACCCTATAAACTCCAGTTCAATCTTTCTTATTATCGATGTGGGACAATTAGACCATAATAGAGATTAAGAAAAAGGACGGTGCGGATCAAAAGAAACTAGTTGGAATTGGGATTTTTTTAAAATCTCTTTCAGTTCTTCCTTCATTTTCTTATTTCTTTCTTCTTTTATTTTATTTATCTGTCTATACGTCAATTCTGAACTTTTAATAGTATTGTCCGGCTAAACAAGTCGGTATTGTAATCATGCTTCACAAAACAAAGCGTTGATTGATTTTTAACTAAAAGATTGAATTATTCTTTTTTATTTAGGGTTTATTTGTTTTTATTTTTTCCCCTATTTTTTGTTGTAGTGTTTATAAAAAAGAAACGAGTCCTTAAAATGTGTTTAGTTAAATATTGTTATCACTTCTTGTTTTTTTTTAAAAAAAAACTTTATGGAAATGTAAAAAAGATGTTTTTCTAATTTTTGACAACAACTTTTCACACGTTTTCATTTATACTTTCTCTTCTTGTAAACTTCCTTTTTTTTTAATAGAAACTCTATCTCCTATCTCTTCTCTCTTCACTCTTCTTTTACGTCCCAAACTCATCTTTTTTCTTTCTCTTGCTTCTTTATTTTTTCTTCTCTCTTACGTTCCTAACTCATCTCTTATGTCCCTTTTCATCTGTGTAGAAATCGAAAGCATGAGCTTTTAAGTAGGTGAGTTTCCAAAATTGATTTGATAATTTTCTAACTATATTGTGTTAATTTTTATGGTTTTCTTATTTTGGATTGATGTTTGTTTTTTTTCTTCTGCATTTCTAGTTTTTCTAGTTTTTATTTCTACGTTTCTACATGACTAGTTTTCCTATTTATCGTTTATTTGCATTTTGTATGTAACACCCCACTTTCGCGTGACCCGAACTCGACATCAATGGTAATATCCAATTCATGCCCCGCGAGGGTGGCATGCTACATCACTCAGTCAAAATCTCAGTATAATTTTTTTTTGACACACAAACACACTCTATGCGAAAATCAGTGCACATATTGGGCCTGCTTTATCATAACAATACACTCAACAGTATTTAGAATAACCATGTAATGTACACAAATCATAGTCAGATTGAGTCCAATTTTATGCATAAACAATTCAGTAAACACATTACAATCGGTAGAATTTCAATAGCTCATTTGGGGCCCATTATAACTACAAAACATTAGTTTTCCAGAAATTGCGGAATGCATAATTGTATAAAAATAAGATGGCGCTAATGCAGGCGTGGACTGATCCCGACCACTATCCTTGACTTGCGTGTAGTAGGCATACTTCCGTTTGTCTAACGGGGTACCCTTCAAAGCCTGAAAAATAATTGCAAATTTTTGGTGAGTTTTGCGAACTCAGTGAGGAACCATCATTGATGGTCCACTCATTTTGTAGCACCCCACTCCCGACGAGACCCGAACCCGATATCCATGGTGATATCCGAGCCCGTGACCCGCGAGGGCGGCGTACAAGAATATTCATTACCTTATTAAAAAAAATCGTATGACATTTTCTTTTTCTTTCAAAAACATTAGAGTGCGCAAACAATCATTAACTTAGCCCAATTATAACAAAATATTTTCAAATATAAAACCATTTCACTGATAAAACAATTTCAATCATTATTAGCACTCATTAGTGCTCAATCACTCTATACAATTACATGTAAACAATTGGGCCTACTAAATAACAAATCAATACACTAATGCGGTACTGACGACATCGATCCCGACCGATACTCGCCTCGCTAGCGATAGAGCGTACTCCGTGTGTCCAACGGGTACTCTCCATTTCTGAAAAATAGATGCAATGTTGGGTGAGTTTGCGAACTCGGTGAGAAACCATCATCGATGGTTCACCCAACTCATGCATATCCACACAATTACACAATATTGTATATATATCATAAACAAGAAATCACAGCATTCAATTTCACATTTTATAAGGCAATAAACCTTTCACACAATTCACATTAAACATTCATTTATGCGGTGTGTATGTGACTCTTCCATTTTCTTTCGTTGTTGTGACCGTGCTTTGAGCTCATATCGTTGAGCCATTGGCTCAAATATCGGGCTTAAAGCCCGGCGTTAGGCATAGCCCGATCATCGAAGTCGAGGCTCGAATACGTTGGGCACGAGGCCTCAAGCGTTGAGCTTAAAGCTCAAAATCGGTGGCGACACCGGTCACAACCGCCATTATCGATCATTTACTATGCATGAATGCACATGTCATTTTCAATTTCCAATTATCGCATTTCTATTTCCAATTCCAATTAATTACTATTTCCAATTATTTTCCAATGTCCTCGGACTTTTAGTCCGGTATTTCATTCCCATGCATTTACCTTTCGTTTCACTACCACATTTAAAATCCAATTTACTAATGCATTCTCACGCACTTATTCTCATTTGCAGTTCAATATCACAATCCAATATTTCGAACACCCATGGTCCGAAATCAATCAAATCAATCAATCACATATATTCATCCTTGCTTCCTCATGGCAATCAATGCATATAATTAATAAACACATAAGGTTGAGAAACCAACTAGGTTACTCACCTATTACTTTCGAGCTAATATCTGGAAGTTTACGCCTGTCGATTGGACGACGCTCCACTGGGTCTCTATAAGAAACAGAGAAAGAACGAGTCACTACAGATGCAATTTGTGCACATGTAGGTGAAATATGCATGTTCATGAATTTTCCGCCCTAAATCCAAATTTCCCATAACAAAATCCGCCTAAAATTAGAAACCTATTGGTGACGGTGCGCAATTCGGACCTCTATAGGTCCCCGATTAAACAAAACGGTGATTAAAGGCTCATTGCCGGGGCCACGTCAATTCCGTCCAAAATTCCCAATTTCTCACAAAATGAAATTAAATGTTCTCTGAATCCGATGCCTCAAGAATCGGTCAATCGGACGTCGGACGGAAAAGAAATTGACAAAAGAAGCATGAAATCACAAATTACCAATTAACAAATAAAATAATAAAATAATAAAAAAGAACCAGCCTCATTGGGCGACGTCTCGCCCAGCGGGCTGACTCGTTAGGCTCGTCATAAGCTGGGAGGCGTCGCCTAGCGACGTGGCCTTTAAGCCGAATCCTTTAGGCGCGGCCGTCGCCTCTAGTGACCGAGCTAAATTCCCATTCCCATTTCCTTTCCTTTTTTCCGATTTCCAATCCAATTTTCAACACCAATAACTCATTGCACACAATTCAGAAAATTACCCATTATATCTCGTTGGAAGATCATGAAACCTCTACAATTCTCAAGAAGATCATAAAATCAATTTCACCCCTAAGGTGTCAAAATCCTTCAAAGCTACTTACTCAAATCTCATTAAAACAGACAGCCATAACTCTCAGATTCTTCAGCCAAAAATTACCACATAAATATGCTCAATAAGTTCACAATGTCATCTACAACTTTCATGAACAACCCAAAATCAAATTCCATTGCTAAACAAGTCAATTAATTCACTCAATGTTGCTGTCCCTGAAATCATTCAATTTGAGCAATAAACTTATAACAAGCATAACTCCCTGTACACAAGTCAGAAAATCAGAACTTTATATCCCTGAAAGATAAATCCTCAAACTTCAATTTTCATGAAGAACTCAATTTCCACTTTAATTTCTAACAATTTCAAAACTGTCATGCAAGTTACTGCCATGATCAAGCAATTCCTAACCTAATGCAGGATCAGTTTTGCAAAATCATAACTCCCAACTCTGACCTCTAAAATTTATATGTCATATCTCATTTTCAAGATAATTTCTTCCTCTTCAACTTTACAGAAGATCACTCACACCAATTCAGTCCACAAAAATGGCTAAAATTGCTTCCAAGCAGAATACTCACAAGTCAGACACTTAAGCTAGGTTTCATCAACATGCCCAAAACCAGTCCATAGGAATCAGTTCATATCTCCCAATATACAACTAGAAAATTAGCAAGATCAGTGGCAATGGAAAGCTAACTCAATATTATACAACTTCGATGAAGACCATTTTCCCAAATTCCATCTCAATTAATTTAGAAAAATCAGCAAAGCTCATAGGTTATGGTTTCGGTTACTGTTCACAGGCAATAAAACAGTAACTTTCCATGCCAAATTTCGACCTTCTAGCATTACAATTTAAAAACACCTATTTCACACTAAATTGAAGACAACATCCCAAAGTTTAATGGGGCACAAACCTTGCCTCATTTGCTTATCTACACAATGAGTTATGATCAAATCAGTATACTAGGTCAAAATTCAATTTTCAGCCTTACTTCAACAATTCACTTCTTATCATTTCAATTCAATTCCTACTACTATAAGCATCTCAATTGGACACCAATTCAGTACCTAGGTCACTCATACATTAACTTAGACCTATAGGCACAATTTTGCAGCATTACACTCTTAATTTCTATGCAAGATTTGGCATCAATATTCAATCAATTCAAGCTAAAACACACTTCAATCCTAACCATTCATTATCCTAACACATCCCACATTTATACCCACCAATTCTCACTCAAATTCTCATCAAATTCATGCATCAATAAGCTTAGTCATAATACTACAATTCCCATTAAATGCTTCTAACTACCATGGCATTAAATTCATACTTAAACCATCATGAAAATACCATTTAAAGTTTAATTTAAACACTTACCTACTTAGCTCTCAATCTTCAATTTTCTCTTTATGCCCACTTTACACCTTCTCTACTCATTTCTACCACCATTCATGCTTCTCATGGATAGAAGAATTAAATTGCAAGGCAAGGAAAATAGCTTGATTTCATGGAGGAGCTAAGGAAGAAAAGAAAACGATGGAGAGGTTTTGTAGGTTTCGGATGGGTATGAAAAACAAGAAACTTGTCTTTAAATCAATGAGTTTCCGTAGTCATTAGCTAGGAATAAGACAAAAGCCATAAATTCATGGGACACATGGCATTTTCCTTAAAAACAATAAATAAGGAAGAGATAAAATATGCCATAGATTTCCTTAATTTGACCCATTCAATTCAATGGCCTAATTAAAATCCCAAAATAATGTATCCAATATTATAGTGCCATTGGATAAAAATTTTCGATACTGAAAATCAACCTGTTCGCCACTTGGCGATTTATCCGTCCGAAATTTCCGAAATTTTCCTAATCATTTTTTGAAAATTACCTAAATTGCCCAAAATTGTAAAACATATGACAGTCCACTCTCAATAATTTTTAAACACGAAAACCACCTTTTCCACTACAAAAACACATTTAGGCCATTTACCGGCGATTTTGCCGGTCCGGGAATCTTCTCCGGATAATTCCAGAAAATTTCCCATAAATCCCTAAAAATGTAAAACACTCTATGACGCGCTCGAAATAATTTTTCAAATCCCATTATCACACCAATTTCACAAAAGATCACAATTAGACACTTATGCTTAAAATGTCATGAATGCATGTATGACTATGTGCTGTACAAAACTCACCATTTATAGAGGCTTGCATGACATATGTTCATGCCGAGATATAATTTAATACTCTAACCCGTCCCAATTTACTAAAATACCCTTACCATCGGAGATGGGATGTTACAATTCTCCCCTCCTAATAAAAATTTCGTCCTCGAAATTTCATATACTATTTATCAGGAAGGTAGGGAGTCTTTTCGATTAATACCCTCTGCTTTCCAGATTTCACTACACGACCAAATTACGTCCATGAGCGGAAATCAAAACAATCAATGACTCTTTTCCTTTCTCAACTTTACATGATTTTACTGCTTTCTCATGATCACGCCGCAATTAATCACTTTCAATATCAATAACATATATATCGGATCGAACAATATCTATGAAACACTTTGTGAATCCGAATCATCTTTTAAGTTTTAGCCTAACTTGCCAACCCATAATTCTATTCACACCACAATCGCATGGAGGCCACTCCTCACGAATTCAATTTCCCTTAATTACAGCTTTATTTCCATCTAAGTACATTTTAGCCGAGGCTATAACTTTCAAAATATTTCCTTTATAAACTTATCGATTCGTTATTATCAAAACACAAATCTCATGAGATTTATAACCTCGGTGTGAATCAATTCAACTCAATGTCACCATCTTAAATTACTTAACCTATCTCTTTATTGCCCTGATCACATAATATAGGGATAGTGACTCCTTTTAGCGATAAGACCCTTATCGCCTTTCGAATGGTGACACCAATATAATGATTGCCATAATCCCTTTGTACTATACATCAATCCAAAATACCGTTGGTTAATCACACGTGTCATCGTTCACTTTGATGCACTATACCATCAATTGCTTTTCCACAATACTTTTACTCAAACATAACGCTCGATTGTTTCTTATGCTTTCTCGAACCATTTACTTATGATCATTTGATTTCCCATTCTAACCTTTCAATTACTCTTCCAATACGCTCATACTATAACATAAAGCTTCGATCATTCCTTACGTTTTCACTAACAGTTCCCGTAATGAATATCACCCATATTTCTTAATTCGAACTATACCTATCACTTTCCTCAACAAATGGAGTTATCTTCAGTTCTTTGATACGGTTTACAATTTCTACATCCTCACTTCGGGTTTTGCCAATCCGTTTTGATGCACACCAACTTTGAAATTCTCATAGCTAATAATACTTTCTTTTGCCCCCTTTTTTTTTGTCAGTTCGACTATTAATACGCAATAATACACCAGATTTGATAACTTTATTGCCCAACTTTTGATTTTTCTGCAATTGAATTTTTTTTTTTTGAATTTCACCATTAGCTTAGTTTGAAGTAATCAGTCGCTAAATCCTTTTCAAATCATTCAAGCGCACGACATAACTCAATAGTTATCGATTTGCATATTCATGAACATCTCGAACTATTTCATTTATTTATGTCTCCAAGCTTTTAGGCCACACTCGAAATAACAAATTTCAAATCATCAATCATAATACCGCCATGGAATCATATTTGTCCCAAGGTGCATAAAATCACTTTATCCAATTTCCATAGATCACATCAGAACCTTTACTGGAACACTTCAATATAGATAGTAAATTCTTCAAATGTCTCCTTTATGATCATCCGTCATAACATTCACATGTTTTCCTCAATTATTCTTGTCGATTTGTTAAAACCAGAAAATCTTTGACAATTTATGAACGCATCCAACATTCCATTAGTTCCATTAATTCCAAATTCGCATACACATATCTTTTGAACTTTCACATTTTATCAATACCTATATATTAATTAATTCTCCTAATATCCCATGTTCAGCATACTCATTCATCCTTTATTCATTCAATCGGGTTAAGATTCACTCTTATGAGACTTGTATAACGACCAATTTCCTCAACTATACCAATTCATCTATTTCTTTTACCTATATCCATTATCCATTGCAACCTGAATTGAGACTGCTCCTTTTCGCATCCATAGGTGATTCATGTAACTTGGTAATTATCAAACGTCTCTAATGAGGAACAATTTTCGATAATTTGTCTCATCATAACATATTACGCCACGTGTTCCTTACCTTCATTTCTCCACATAACTTAATTTATTCACGATAGATCACTCATCGACTTGAATAAACAATCGTTATATCGATCTCATGCTTTCAAAACATAATTACACAAAATATACACTAACCTTTAATCCCATCAAATTCGCAATTAATATTTCCTTAATATGCGATACTTCTCTTACATAATCGAACCATCTCATTAACATAATGTACACTCTTTCAAAGAACTTAGTTTAGCTCTTACGCTTAGAGTCTCGCGGATGTAATACAAATCGATTACTCTTGATACATCACGAAGATAAATCTCTGAAGAGCACTTAAACAATTTCTTTTCCTCTACTATCTCGCCATACATCACCATAATCATCACATCCTATCTGACAATATATCTCTAGAGTCCCATCAATTTGCCCTTTAATAGATCATACTGCTAAGAATACCTTAATTGCATTTAATTCTCGATAACCATTCTCTTTTTGATACCAATTCTCGATCATGGGGACCTTACTTTATTTATGTCCCTTATTTTATTCTCTCAAACTCATTACCGATGCTAACATCTTTAACTGTATCACTTCTTTCTCAATTGATCATTACAGCATTCTCATGTCTTACTCTCACTCATTTTGAACTTGAGCTACCGACATTATAATCGGAGCTTATGTAATAGGCCACCGATTTCTTCCTATATCATAATCACGCAAATTATTCATTTATGCTTAATCATTTCACCCGTGATAGTAATCCCACTATCAGATATACACTTACAGTGACAATATATTCTGAACTCAGCAACCTTCCTGTTTACACCCGTCCTCGCTCGTGAGGATCATATACAATCTCTATTCCTATACAACTGATCAGTATAAGCACTTTCGTTTCTTATTCTAACACATAACGATTTTTTTTTCTTTTTGTCCGACAAGAATTCTGGCTAGCAATTATCCATTAACTTATCAATTACAGCTTAACATTTTCACTTACCATAGGGCTCCCATAATCAGGTATGCATTTACTTAGGCAGATCAATTAAACCCGAACAACTTTTTCATCTATCCATTTCATTATCTTACATTTCAATCTTTTCATTATGGCATTATACCCATATATTTTCGTACTCAAATCAAGATCACAGATGTGAAATCATTCTTGATTTTGCCCTTAATATATTTTGACTCCAAATCACCAATCCTTATATATAACTCTCATCACGGTAATCAATCCCAATTGTAACTTTTCCATATCATAGAACACTTTATTTTCATTTACCTTATACACTGGAAATCTTCCCATTATCACAACTCTATTTTTTTCTATACATTCCCAACTATAATCTTTATTCAAATTCATATTCAAGGATATACCCAATCTAACTCCAATATTGTACTTCCAATATACCCGTCAATACCAAAGACACTAAATTTTCGCTACATGCGATCGAACCATACACTCTTTCCTATTTTGCGATATCAATTACTTCCTTTTATCACATTCTAACACATTATCCTTTTTCTTACTTTTTTTTTCTAACCGCTTAAACGACTGAGACATATTTATGCATACGACTCATATACTACACTGGGGATCAGTTGTCACTGTCTGCCGTGACACAACTTAAATGCACATAACTTGACACACCCATTTTTTTTGAAAGCCCATGTAAGATTGTACTTCTGGGCTCTGATACCACAAATGTAGCACCCCACTCCCGACGAGACCCGAACCCGATATCCATGGTGATATCCGAGCCCGTGACCCGCGAGGGCGGCGTACTAGAACATTCATTACCTTATTAAAAAAAATCGTATGACATTTTCTTTTTCTTTCAAAAACATTAGAGTGCGCAAACAATCATTAACTTGGCCCAATTATAACAAAACATTTTCAAATATAAAACCATTTCACTGATAAAACAATTTCAATCATTATTAGCACTCATTAGTGCTCAGTCACTCTATACAATTACATGTAAACAATTGGGCCTACTAAATACCAAATCAATACACTAATGCAGATCTGACGACACCGATCCCGACCGATACTACTGCTTACTCTAGCGATAGAGCGTACTCCGTGTGTCCAACGAGGTACTCTCCATTTCTTGAAAAATAGATGCAATGTTGGGTGAGTTTGCGAACTCAGTGAGAAACCATCATCGATGGTTCACCCAACTCATGCATATCCACACAATTACACAATATTGTATATATATCATAAACAAGAAATCACAGGCATTCAATTTCACATTTTATAAGGCAATAAACCTTTCACACAATTCACATTAAACATTCATTTATGCAGTGTGCATGTGACTCTTCCATTTTCTTTCGTTGTTGTGACCGTGCGCCTGAGCTCATATACGTTGAGCCATTGGCTCTGAAACATTGGGCTTAAAGTCCCAAAACGTTAGGCATAGCCCTGATCATCGAGTCGAGGCTCGGAATACGTTGGGCACGAGGCCCTGTGCGTTGAGCTTAAAGCTCGAAATCGGTGGCGACACGGTCTGCTACCATTATCGATCATTTACTATGCATGAATGCACATGTCATTTTCAATTTCCAATTATCGCATTTCTATTTCCAATTCCGATTAATTACTATTTCGATCATTTTCCAATGTCCTCGGACTTTTAGTCCGGTATTTCATTCCATGCATTTACCTTTCGTTTCACTACCACATTTACAATCCAATTTACTAATGCATTCTCACGCACTTATTCTCATTTGCGCTTCAATATCACAATCCAATATTTCAAACACCCGTGGTCCAAATCAATCAAATCAATCAATCACATATATCCATCCTTGCTTCCTCATGGCAATCAATGCATATAATTAATAAACACATAAGGTTGAGAAACCAACTAGGTTACTCACCTATTACTTCGAAACTAATCTGGGAAGTTTTCGCCCGTCGATTGGACGACGCTCCACTTGGGCCTCTATAAGAAACAGAGAAAGAACGAGTCACTACAGATGCAATTTGTGCACATGTAGGTGAAATATGCATGTTCATGAATTTTCCGGCTCTAAATCTAAATTTTCTCATAACAAAATCCGCCTAAAAATTAGAAACCTATTGGCGCTGACGGTGCACAATTCGGACCTCTATAGGTCCCCAATTAAACAAAACAGTGATTAAAGGCTCCGTTACCCGGGGCCACGTCAATTTCCCGTCCAAAAATTCATAATTTCTCACAAAATGAAATTAAATGTTCTACGAATCCAATGCCTCAAGAATCTGGTCAATCGGACGTCGGACGGAAAAGAAATTGACAAAAGAAGCATGAAATCACAAATTACCAATTAACAAATAAAAATAATAAAATAATAAAAAAAAAGAACTAGCCTCGCTGGGGGCGACGTCTCGCCCCAGCGGGGCTGACTCATTAGGCCTCGTCGCTAGGGCGAGGCGTCGCCCTAGCGACGTGGCCTTTAAGCCGATCCTTAGGGCGAGCCGTCACTCTTCAATGACCAAGCGAAATTCCCATTCCCATTTCCTTCCTTTTTTTCTGATTTCCAATCCAATTTTCAACACCAATAACTCATTGCACACAATTTAGAAAATTACCCACTATATCTCGTTGGAAAGATCATGAAACCCTACAATTCTCAAGAAGATCATAAAATCAATTTCACCCCTAAGGGTGTCAAAAATCCCTTCAAAGCTACTGCCTACTCAAATCCCATTAAAACAGACAGCCATAACTCTCAGATTCTTCAGCCAAAAATTACCACATAAATATGCTCAATAAGTTCACAATGTCATCTACAACTTTCATGAACAACCCAAAATCAAATTCCATTGCTAAACAAGTCAATTAATTCACTCAATGTTGCTGTCCCTGAAATCATTCAATTTGAGCAGTAAACTTATAACAAGCATAACTCCCTGTACACAAGTCAGAAAAATCAGAACTTTATATCCCTGAAAAGATAAATCCTCAAACTTCAATTTTCATGAAGAACTCAATTTCCACTTTAATTTCTAACAATTTCAAAACTGTCATGCAAGTTACTGCCATGATCAGCAATTCCTAACCTAATGCAGGATCAGTTTTTGCAAAATCATAACTCCCAACTCTGACCTCTAAAATTTATATGCCATATCTCATTTTCAAGATAATTTCTTCCTCTTCAACTTTACAGAAGATCACTCACACCAATTCAGTCCACAAAAATGGCTAAAATTGCTTCCAAGCAGAATACTCACAAGTCAGACACTTAAGCTAGGTTTCATCAATATGCCCAAAACCAGTCCATAGGAATCAGTTCATATCTCCCAATATACAACTCGAAAATTATCAAGATCAGTGGCAATGGAAAGCTAACTCAATATTATACAACTTCCATGAAGACCATTTTCCCAAATTCCATCTCAATTAATTTAGAAAAATCAGCAAAGCTCATAGGTTATGGTTTCGGTTACTGTTCACAGGCAATAAAACAGTAACTTTCCATGCCAAAATCCGACCTTCTAGCATTACAATTTAACAACACCTATTTAACACTAAATTGAAGCCAACATCCCAAAGTTTAATTGGGCACAAACCTTGCCTCATTTGCTTATCTACACAATGAGTTATGATCAAATCAGTATACTAGGTCAAAATTCAATTTTCAGCCTTACTTCAACAATTCACTTCTTATCATTTCAATTCAATTCCTACTACTATAAGCATCTCAATTGGACACCAATTCAGTACCTAGGTCACTCATACATTAACTTAGACCTATAGGCACAATTTTGCAGCATTACACTCTTAATTTCTATGCAAGATTTGGCATCAATATTCAATCCAATTCAAGCTAAAACACACTTCAATCCTAACCATTCATTATCCTAACACATCCCACATTTATACCCACCAATTCTCACTCAAATTCTCATCAAATTCATGCATCAATAAGCTTAGTCATAATACTACAATTCCCATTAAATGCTTCTAACTACCATGGCATTAAATTCATACTTAAACCATCATGAAAACACCATTTAAAGTTTAATTTAAACACTTACCTACTTAGCTCTCAATCTTCAATTTTCTCTTTATGCCCACTTTACACCTTCTCTACTCATTTCTACCACCATTCATGCTTCTCATGGATAGAAGAATTAAATTGCAAGGCAAGGAAAATAGCTTGATTTCATGGAGGAGCTAAGGAAGAAAAGAAAAACGATGGAGAGGTTTTTGTAGGTTTCGGATGGGTATGAAAAAAACAAGAAACTTGTCTTTAAATCAATGAGTTTCCGTAGTCATTAGCTAGGAATAAGACAAAAGCCATAAATTCATGGGACACATGGCATTTTCCTTAAAAAAACAATAAATAAGGAAGAGATAAAATATGCCATAGGATTTCCTTAATTTGACCCATTCAATTCCAATGGCCCTAATTAAAATCCCAAAATAATGTATCCAATATTATAGTGCCATTGGATAAAATTTTCGATCTAAAATCAACCGGTTCGCCACTTGGCGATTTATCCGTCCGAAATTTTCGAATTTTCGAATCATTTTTTGAAAATTACCTAAATTGCCCAAAATTGTAAAACATATGACATCCACTCTCAATAATTTTTAAACACGAAACCACCTTTTCCACTACAAAACACATTTAGGCCATTTACCCGATTTTGCGGTCAGAATCTTCTCCGGATAATTCCAGAAAATTTCCATAAATCCTAAAATGTAAAACACTTTATGGCGCACTCCAAATAATTTTTCAAATCCCATTATCACACCAATTTCACAAAAGATCACAATTAGACACTTATCTTGGGAAAATGTCATGAATGCATGTATGACTATGTGCTGTACAAAACTCACCATTTATAGAGGCTGCATGACATATGTTCATGCCGAGATATAATTTAATACTCCTAACCCGTCCCAATTTACTAAAATACCCTTCCCATCTGAGATGGATGTTACAATTCTCCTCCTAAATAAAAATTTCGTCATCGAAATTTTATATACTATTATCGGGAAGATAGAGTCTTTTCGATTAATACCCTCTGCTTTTCCATCGATTTCACTACTACGACCAAATTACATCCATGAGCGAAATCAAAACAATCAATGACTCTTTTCCTTTCTCAACTTTACATGATTTTACCGCTTTCTCATGATCACGCGCAATTCGTCACTTTCAATATCAATAACATATATATCGGATCCGAACAATATCTATGAAACACTTTGTGAATCCGAATCATCTTTTAAGTTTTAGCTTAACTTACAACCCATAATTTTATTCACACCACAATCGCATGGAGGCCACTCCTCACGAATTCAATTTCCACTTAATTACGACTTTATTTCCATCTAAGTACATTTTAGCGAGGCTATACCTTTCAAAATATTTCCTTTATCGCTTATCAGATTCCGTTATTATCAAAACACAAATCTCATGAGATTTATAACCTCGGTGTGAATCAATTCAACTCAATGTCACCATCTTAAATTACTTAACCTATCCCTTTATTGCCACGATCACATAATATAGGGATAGTGACTCCTTTGCGATAAGACCCTTTATACGCCTTTCGAATGGTGACACCAATATAATGATTGCCATAATCCCTTTGTACTATACATCAATCCAAAAATACCTGTTGGTTAATCACACATGTCATCGTTCACTTTGACAGACTATACCATCAATTGCTTTTCCACAATACTTTTACTCAAACATAACGCTTCGATTGTTTCTTATGCTTTCTCGAACCATTTACTTATGATCATTTGATTTCCCATTCTAACCTTTCAATTACTCTTCCAATACGCTCATACTATAACATAAAGCTTGATCATTCCTTACGTTTTCACTAATAGCTTCCGTAATGAATATCACCCATATTTCTTAATTGAACTATACCTATCACTTTCCTCAACAAATGGAGTTATCTTCAGTTCTTTGATACGGTTTACAATTTCTACATCCTCACTTCAGGTTTTGTCAATCCGTTTTGATGCACACCAACTTTGAAATTCCCATAGCTAATAATACTTTCTTTTGCCCCCTTTTTTTTGTCAGTTCGACTATTAATCGCAATAATACACAGTTTGATAACTTTATTGCCTAACTTTTGATTTTTCTGCAATTGAATTTTTTTTTTTTGAATTTCACCATTAGCTTAGTTTGAAGTAATCAGCCGCTAAATCCTTTTCAAATCATTCAACTGCACGACATAACTCAATAGTTATCGATTTGCATATTCATAGACATCTCCAAACTATTTCTGTACGATTTATGTCTCCAAGCTTTTAGGCCACACTCAGAATAACAAATTTCAAATCATCAATCATAATACCGCCCATAGAATCATATTTGTCCCAAGGTGCATAAAATCACTTTATCCAATTTCCATAGATCACATCAGAACCTTTACTGGAACACTTCAATATAGATAGTAAATTCTTCAAATGTCTCCTTTATGATCATCCGTCATAACATTCACATGTTTTCCTCAATTATTCTTGTCGATTTGTTAAAACCAGAAAATCTTTGACAATTTATGAACGCATCCAGCATTCCATTAGTTCCCATTAATTCCAAATTCCGCATACACATATCTTTTGAACTTTCACATTTTATCAATACCTATATATTAATTAATTCTCCTAATATCCCATGTTCGCATACTCATTCATCCTTTATTCATTCAATCAGGTTAAGATTCACTCTTATGAGACTTGTTTAACGACCAATTTCCTCAACTATACCAATTCATCTATTTCTTTTACCTATATCCATTATCCATTGCAACACAATTAAGACTGTTCCTTTTCCGTACCCATAGGTGATTCATGTAACTTGGTAATTATCAAACGTCTCTAATGAGGAACAATTTTCGTATAATTTGTCTCATCATAACATATTCTGCCACGTGTTCCTTACCTTCATTTCTCCACATAACTTAATTTATTCACGATAGATCACTCACTGACTTGAATAAACAATCGTTATATCGATCTCGTGCTTTCAAAACATAATTACACAAAATATACACGAACCTTTAATCCCATCAAATTAGCAATTAATATTTCCTTAATATGCGATTACTTCTCTTACATAATCGAACCATCTCATTAACATAATGTACACTCTTTCAAAGAACTTAGTTTAGCTCTTACGCTAGAGTCTCGCGGATGTAATACAAATCGGTTACTCTTGATACATCACGAAGATAAATCTCGAAGAGCACTTAAACAATTTCTTTTCTCTACTATCTCGCCATACATCACCATAATCATCACATCCTATCTGACAATATATCTCTAGAGTCCCATCAATTTGCCCTTTAATAGATCATACTGCTAAGAATACCTTAATTGCATTTAATTCTCGATAACCATTCTCTTTTTGATACCAATTCTCGATCATGGGGACCTTACTTTATTTATGTCCCTTATTTTATTCTCTCAAACTCATTACCGATGCTAACATCTTTAACTGTATCACTTCTTTCTCAATTGATCATTCTGAGCATTCTCATGTCTTACTCTCACTCATTTTGAACTTGAGCTACCGACATTATAATCGGAGCTTATGTAATAGGCCACCGATTTCTTCCTATATCATAATCACGCAAATTATTCATTTATGCTTAATCATTTCACCCGTGATAGTAATCCCACTATCAGATATACACTTACAGTGACAATATATTCTGAACTCAGCAACCTTCCTGTTTACACCCGTCCTCGCTCGTGAGGATCATATACAATCTCTATTCCTATACAACTGATCAGTATAAGCACTTTCGTTTCTTATTCTAACACATAACGATTTTTTTTTCTTTTTGTCCGACAAGAATTTTGGCTAGCAATTATCCATTAACTTATCAATTACAGCTTAACATTTTCACTTACCATAGGGCTCCCATAATCGGTATGCATTTACTTAGCGGATCAATTAAACCCGAACAACTTTTCATCTATCCATTTCATTATCTTACATTTCAATCTTTTCATTATGGCATTATACCCATATATTTTTCGTACTCAAATCAAGATCACGAGATGTGAAATCATTCTTGATTTTGCCACTTAATATATTTTGACTCCAAATCACCAATCCTTATATATAACTCTCATCACGGTAATCAATCCCAATTGTAACTTTTCCATATCATAGAACACTTTATTTTCATTTACCTTATACATCGAAATCTTCCCATTATCACAACTCTATTTTTTCTATACATTCCCAACTATAATCTTTATTCAAATTCATATTCAAGGATATACCAATCTAACTCCAATATTGTACTTCACAATATACCCACAATACCAAAGACACTAAATTTTCGCCCATCGATCGAACCATACACTCTTTCCTATTTTGCGATATCAATTACTTCCTTTTATCACATTCTAACACATTATCCTTTTCTTACTTTTTTTTTTTCTAACCGCTTAAACGATCGAGACATATTTATGCATACGACTCATATACTACACTGGGGATCGAGTTGTCCTTTGCTCGCCGTGACACAACTTAAATGCACATAACTTGACACACCCATTTTTTGAAAGCCCATGTAAGATTGTACTGGGCTCGATACCTTAAATGTAGCACCCACTCCCGACGAGACCCGAACCCGATATCCATGGTGATATCCGAGCCGTGACCATGAGGCGGCGTACTAGAACATTCATTACCTTATTAAAAAAATCGTATGACATTTTCTTTTCTTTCAAAACATTAGAGTCTAAACAATCATTAACTTGGCCCAATTATAACAAAACATTTTCAAATATAAAACTATTTCACTTGATAAAACAATTTCAATCATTATTAGCACTCATTAGTGCTCAAATACTCTATACAATTACATGTAAACAATTGGGCCTACTAAATACCAAATCAATACACTAATGCAGATCTGGACGACACCGATCCCGACCGATACTCGCCTCTAGCGATAGACGTACTCCGTGTGTCCAACGAGGTACTCTCCATTTCTTGAAAATAGATGCAATGTTGGGTGAGTTTGCGAACTCGGTGAAACCATCATCGATGGTTCACCCAACTCATGCATATCCACACAATTACACAATATTGTATATATATCATAAACAAGAAATCACAGCATTCAATTTCACATTTTATAAGGCAATAAACCTTTCACACAATTCACATTAAACATTCATTTATGCGATGTGCATGTGACTCTTCCATTTTCTTTCGTTGTTGTGACCGTGCTTTGAGCTCATATACGTTGAGCCATTGGCTCAAACATTGGGCTTAAAGTCCCAAAGCGTTGGGCATAGCCACGATCATCGAGTCGAGGCTCGAATACGTTGAGCACGAGGCTGTCGCGTTGAGCTTAAAGCTCAAATCGGTGGCGACACCGTCACAACCGCCATTATCGATCATTTACTATGCATGAATGCACATGTCATTTTCCAATTTCCAATTATCGCATTTCTATTTCCAATTCTAATTAATTACTATTTCGATCATTTTCCAATGTCCTCGGACTTTTAGTCCAGTATTTCATTCCATGCATTTACCTTTCGTTTCACTACCACATTTACAATCCAATTTACTAATGCATTCTCACGCACTTATTCTCATTTGCACTTCAATATCATTAATCCAATATTTCAACACCCATGGTCCAAATCAATCAAATCAATCAATCACATATATCCATCCTTGCTTCCTCATGGCAATCAATGCATATAATTAATAAACACATAAGGTTGAGAAACCAACTAGGTTACTCACCTATTACTTCCGAAGCTAATACGGAAGTTTCCGCCCGTCGATCGGACGACGCCCACTTGGACCTCTATAAGAAAGATAAAGAACGAGTCACTACAGATGCAATTTGTGCACATGTAGGTGAAATATGCATGTTCATGAATTTTGGCCCTAAATCCAAATTTCCCATAACAAAATCCGTCTAAAATTAGAAACCTATTGGCGCCGACGGCACAATTCGGACCTCTATAGGTCCCCAATTAAACAAAAGCAGTGATTAAAGGCTCAGTTACCGGGGCCACGTCAATTCTCGTCCAAAATTCCCAATTTCTCACAAATGAAATTAAATGTTCTACTTAATCCGATGCCTCAAGAATCGGTCAATCGGACGTCGGACGGAAAAGAAATTGACAAAGAAGCATGAAATCACAAATTACCAATTAACAAATAAAAATAATAAAATAATAAAAAAACCAGCCTCGCTGGGGGCGACGTCTCGCCCCAGCGGGGCTGACTCATTAGGCCTCGTCGCTGAGCGGGCGTCGCCTAGCGACGTGGCCTTTAAGCCCGAATCACTGGATGAGCCGTCACTTCTAAAGACCCAAGCGAAATTCCCATTCCCATTTCCTTTCCTTTTTTTTCCTGATTTCCAATCCAATTTTCAACACCAATAACTCATTGCACACAATTCAGAAAATTACCCACTATATCTCGTTGGAAAGATCATGAAACCCTCTACAATTCTCAAGAAGATCATAAAAATCAATTTCACCCCTAAGGGTGTCAAAAATCCCTTCAAAGCTACTGCCTACTCAAATCCCATTAAAACAGACAGCCATAACTCTCAGATTCTTCAGCCAAAAATTACCACATAAATATGATCAATAAGTTCACAATGTCATCTACAACTTTCATGAACAACCCAAAATCAAATTCCATTGCTAAACAAGTCAATTAATTCACTCAATGTTGCTGTCCCTGAAATCATTCAATTTGAGCAGTAAACTTATAACAAGCATAACTCCCTGTACACAAGTCAGAAAAATCAGAACTTTATATCCCTGAAAGATAAATCCTCAAACTTCAATTTTCATGAAGAACTCAATTTCCACTTTAATTTCTAACAATTTCAAAACTGTCATGCAAGTTACTGCCATGATCAGCAATTCCTAACCTAATGCAGGATCAGTTTTTGCAAAATCATAACTCCCAACTCTGACCTCTAAAATTTATATGCCATATCTCATTTTCAAGATAATTTCTTCCTCTTCAACTTTGCAGAAGATCACTCACACCAATTCAGTCCACAAAAATGGCTAAAATTGCTTCCAAGCAGAATACTCACAAGTCAGACACTTAAGCTAGGTTTCATCAACATGCCCAAAACCAGTCCATAGGAATCAGTTCATATCTCCCAATATACAACTCGAAAATTAGCAATATCAGTGGCAATGGAAAGCTAACTCAATATTATACAACTTCCATGAAGACCATTTTCCCAAATTCCATCTCAATTAATTTAGAAAAATCAGCAAAGCTCATAGGTTATGGTTTCGGTTACTGTTCACAGGCAATAAAACAGTAACTTTCCATGCCAAATTTCGACCTTCTAGCATTACAATTTAACAACACCTATTTCACACTAAATTGAAGCCAACATCCCAAAGTTTAATTGGGCACAAACCTTGCCTCATTTGCTTATCTACACAATGAGTTATGATCAAATCAGTATACTAGGTCAAAATTCAATTTTCAGCCTTACTTCAACAATTCACTTCTTATCATTTCAATTCAATTCCTACTACTATAAGCATCTCAATTGGACACCAATTCAGTACCTAGGTCACTCATACATTAACTTAGACCTATAGGCACAATTTTGCAGCATTACACTCTTAATTTCTATGCAAGATTTGGCATCAATATTCAATCCAATTCAAGCTAAAACACACTTCAATCCTAACCATTCATTATCCTAACACATCCCACATTTATACCCACCAATTCTCACTCAAATTCTCATCAAATTCATGCATCAATAAGCTTAGTCATAATACTACAATTCCCATTAAATGCTTCTAACTACCATGGCATTAAATTCATACTTAAACCATCATGAAAACACCATTTAAAGTTTAATTTAAACACTTACCTACTTAGCTCTCAATCTTCAATTTTCTCTTTATGCCCACTTTACACCTTCTCTACTCATTTCTACCACCATTCATGCTTCTCATGGATAGAAGAATTAAATTGCAAGGCAAGGAAAATAGCTTGATTTCATGGAGGAGCTAAGGAAGAAAAGAAAACGATGGAGAGGTTTTGTAGGTTTCGGATGGGTATGAAAAAACAAGAAACTTGTCTTTAAATCAATGAATTTCCGTAGTCATTAGCTAGGAATAAGACAAAACCATAAATTCATGGGACACATGGCATTTTCCTTAAAAACAATAAATAAGGAAGAGATAAAATATGCCATAGGATTTCCTTAATTTGACCCATTCAATTCCAATGGCCTAATTAAAATCCCAAAATAATGTATCCAATATTATAGTGCCATTGGATAAAAATTTTCGATACTGAAAATCAACCTTCGCCACTTAGCGATTTATCCGATGCTGAAATTTTCAGAATTTTCCGAATCACTTTTTGAAAATTACCTAAATTGCCCAAAATTGTAAAACATATGATCCACTCCCAATAATTTTTAAACACGAAAACTACCTTTTCCACTACAAAACACATTTAGGCCATTTAGGCGATTTTGCGGTCAGGAATCTTCTCCTGATAATTCGGAAAAATTCTCATAAATCCTTAAAATGTAAAACACTCTATAAGCGCACTCCAAATAATTTTCAAATCCCATTATCACACCAATTTCACAAAAATCACAATTAGACACTTATGCCGGGAAATGTCATGAATGCATGTATGACTATGTGTCTGTACAAAACTCACAATTTATAGAGGCTGCATGACATATGTTCATGCCGAGATATAATTTAATACTCCTAACCCGTCCCAATTTACTAAAATACCCTTCCCATCGGAGATGAGATGTTACACAATCCATGCAACAATTACGTATATTAAAGTATTCCACAGTTTCATGTTCAAAAGTACTACATGATTGTACTCGAGCAATATCACAGATTATTACACAATAGTACATTCAAAAGTACCACATAAGTCACATTCAGTACACTGAATCATTCATATGATTTCACGTTCAACACACTCAATAATTCATATTATGCATATGAGATGCTCATGAGACTCACTTTTTTAATTGTTACGTTGTTGTGACCGAGTGCCTGAACTGTCCCATATAGGGCTCATTAAGCGTTAAACGCGTCTTAGGAGTAGGAGAGCCATCTGGGTATGCACTACTTCCCTTCAAGCTCAAGGCTCTTTTTTTCACTCATTGACCTTAAAGCTCTGATCGGTGGCTACTCCGGTCACAACTGCCATTATGTTTCATGCATTTGTGCAATAGAGTGCATCATTCTAAATTCCCCATTCCCATTCAATTACTTTCTCATGTCATCGGACCTTAGTCCGACATCCCACATTGAAGCGGAGCTTTACACAATTTCATTCATGTCCAAATACACATTTATCAGTCACAGATGTACACAGAAGCGGAGCATTTCACAATTTCATTCATGTCCAAATACACATTTATCAGTCACAGATGTACACAGAAGCGGAGCATTTCACAATTTCATTCAATTCACAGATTCACAACCAGATAACACTTCTATGTCATAGCTCCCCAATACATCGGACACCTTCTGTCCGGAACCCATAATCAGAACACAATCACTAACCCACCATTATCTCCACAGTGAACATATAGTAATGGAGAGAGAAAGCCAGGTCACTCACCAATAGCTTCCGAGCGAATGTCTGGAAGTCCCGGCAATGTCAGTGGGGTGACGTTCCAAAAGCGCCTCTATAACAATCAAAGTATATAACCATTACCAATTGTACAATCAGCCATATTTAATAATGCACATGGAGAGGTTAAAAATGTGTACAATGCATGTTCGTGACATTCCCGGTATCATTCCATAAATCTCATCACAAAATATTCTCCTAAATTTCAGAAATTTATTGACACCAAAATTACTCAATTCGGGTCTCTATAGGTTCAAATATTGCTAAAAAATGAAGTATGTGCCGAAAATGACTAAGTCATAGTCTTTTAATCAATCCCCTCACCTTGATTCCATCCATCAATTTCAATTAAATCTCAAAAATCCACAAATTCACATGGAGGGGTAGCCAAATGTCTTACGACTCCGACGCCTCAAAAATCAAGTCAATCGGAGGTCGGACGGAAAAGTTAGAAGCCAAAAAGTGAAGAGGGGTTAGTTCAGGAAAAATACATGTCCTAGTCGACTAGGTCGACTACAGTGTCGACTGGAACACTCTAGTCTTTCTTTTTCTGACATTCTAACTTTCACAATTCATAACTTCTTACTCAGAACTCCAAATTGAACAAATTTTGATATCAATTTAAATAGAAAAGAGAGCTCTACAAGTTTTATGAAGGACACAAAAACCAATTTCACCCCTAAGGGTGTCAAAAATACACTCAAAGTTACTGCCTTCACAATATTTCCCAAAACAGTATACCTTTTTACAAAAACCATAACTTTCCATTCCTTTTGCCAAAAATTACAAGCTTTTTGCCAAAAAAAAGCTCAAAACCTGTTCTACAACTTTCAAGAACAACATGGAACCAAATTCAATTGCTCAATGGGTCAAAAATTCAATTAAAGGTTCTACCCATACATTGCACCTGAACAGTACTCCAATTTTCTAAAAACCATAACTCCTTACTCAAATGTCCCAAAAATGCATACTTTATATCCATAAAAAGATCAGATTACATACTAAAATTTTGATGAAGGGCTTAGAAGTCAATTCTAATTCTAATTAGGTTAATTTTTCCCATAAATGTGACTGCCCGATAACTAGTAGAATACCTAAATCAGATCCCACCTTTGAAAATTCATATCTCACGATTCTGACATCCAAAATTAACATATTATACCTCATTTTAAAGCTAGTTCATCCCTCTACAACTTTACATAAGGCCACTTGTGCTAATTAAAATCACAAAAATCCAGAATTTAGCTTCAATATCCAATCACTACAAAACCTATACTTAGAACAATTTCCAGCACCAACCTATTAACATCCAAAAGTCAATAGGTCATAACTCTCAACATATATATCAAAAAATTGCATACTTAGTGGCGACAGAAAGATAACAAGGAAAGCTTCAACTTTCATTTAGACCAATTTCACAAATTCAACCTCAATCAATCTAGAAAATTTCATCAAAAGTTCAGGTCATCAAGCTCGAATTACTGTTCATACTGCACCTATACTTCACTTTCAAAGCAAGATTCAACACTCTTCTAATCAAAATTGGGCAGCACTTCCTTTACAAGAAATGTAGCAAAATGTCTCAATTTTAATTTAAGACAAACCTCACCTCAATTTCTTAACCACACAGCTAGTTATGGCAAAAACATTGAAACATGTACAAAGTTAATTTTCCAGCTTTGATACTCAACCCACTTCTATCATTCCAATTCCAGCTCTACTCCAACTAGCATGCAATTTAGCCAAGAAATTAGCCACAATTTCATCCAAACCTTCACTTCCATACATAGTCACAAAATTGGCAGCACCCACACACTTGACTTTCCTTAATTTTCCATTCATCTAGCCTTCCAAAAAATCAATCCAAAACCAAGCCAAAATCAATGTAAACCATGTTCATTCACTCATCCTCACACAAACATGAATTTGTACCCAAACAAGCAAACCATAAGCTTTATGAAATTATTACACAATAAGTCATAATTCATGCACAATAACTCCTAATTAATGCATCTAACAACTAAGTAAAGGACATGTAATTTAATTCTCACCTAAATAGGCTTCAAATCTTTAATTCTTCCAATCTTCCAACCAATTACAACTTCCTACTTTCTCCTCCTCATGCAAGACATCATCTTCCTCTCAACAACATACACATCATCATCATGTAAAGGAGGTAGAAAGCTTGAGTGTGAGAAAGCACTTACGATAGGAGGAGAATAACAATTTAGCTAGAGGAAGTAAGGAAAACCAATGAAGAAAAAAGGAGAAGGAGGTTTCGAATGGGTGAAGGAGAAGAGACTTTAGAAGTGTCGTGAATGTGTAGGAAGTGTAGGAAAAAACAAGCATTAAATGAGTTAAAGATGAGTCATCAAGACACTTGTCATTTAAAGAAGAAAAAGACAAAAACTCATTTAATATTATTTAATGAAAGAAACCCTAATAAATGAAATCTTTAACCCATTCAATTCCAAATGGCTCCAATTATAATCCCAAAATCATTTACCTCAATTTCCAGTGAAATTGGACATAAATTTTCGGTACCGGAAACTAATCGGTCCACCACGTGGCGATTTTTTTTTCGGTCCAGAAATTTTCTCAAAAAATTTCAGAAAAAAATTCTAAAATTCTCCTAAAATATAAAACACATAATGATCCACTCCGATTAAAATTTCAAGCTCATAAACCACATTTTCTAAAATAAAATCCCATTTAGGCACATATACCGGAAATGTCATGAATGCATATACAGTCATTTTCATGTGCAAATTTCACGATTCACATGTAAGAATATGCATGGATATGTCACAACAATCTAAACACTCTTAGCCCTTTCCAAATTACTATTCTACCTTTTCCATCGGGGGTGGGATGTTACATTGTATCTCCAATTGTTTGTTATTTTGCATTTTTGGTTTATTTTGGCTTTTACGTTTCTAGTTTCTTCTTTTATAGTTTTTTATTTATGCATTTTTACGTTACTGGTTTTTCTATTTATTGTTTATCAATAAATATGATATGAAAAAAGTAAAACCAATGTCATCTCCGATGCATCCTTCAAACCTTTTGTCCAAGGACGAAACTGGCAAGAAGATTGATCAAACCCTGTATAAAGGGATTATTGGTTCCTTACTTTACCTTACAACAAGCAAACCTGACATTTTGTTTAGTGTTTGCTTGTGTGCAAGATTTCAGGCAGATCCTAGAGAGTCTCATTACATTGTTGTTAAAAGAATTTTGAGATATCTATCAGGTACTACTGATCTTTGCTTAATGTATGAGAAAGGTAAAGATTTCAAGTTAATTGGCTATTGTGATGCGGATTATGCCGGAGATAGGATTGATAGAAAAAGTACGAGTAGAGAATGTCACTTCCTTGGCCACAACCTAGTTTCATGGTCAAGTAAGAGGCAAAGCTCAATTACTCTATCAATTGCAGAAGCCGAGTATATATCAATCGCAAGTTGCTGTTCACAGACGTTGTGGATTAAGTACCAGCTAGAGGAATACTCAGTACAAGAAGAAGAAATCCCAATCTACTGTGACAACACAAGTGCCATCAACCTGTCAAAGAACCCTATACAACACTCAAAAGTTAAACATATCGAAGTAAGACACCATTTTCTACGAGACTACATTCAGAGGAAGATCATAAGTCTTCAGTTTGTTGAGATGAACTATCAGTGGGCGGACATCTTCACTAAGCCATTAAGTCAAGAAAGATTCAAAGAAATCAAACGAAACCTTAATATGGTTATGCTAAGTGATCAACCGTCTGACACGTCATGACCCAGATAAAAAGGTCGAAAGAGTTAACAATAACAGTAATAGTGAGTTACAGCTGGTAACGTTCGTTATAAGAAAGTTTTGGAGGGAAAGTTTCTCATAGTCTTGAGAACGCTACCTATTCTAGAACACTCTTGACATACCCTGACATCGAACTTTGAAGAACCCTTAACAAAAGCGCTTCATTACTCTGTTTGGATATCAAACCTTCTTTGTTCACACTCTCAACCTCAGAAACTGACTTCACCTTTTTGAAAAATACTTCATGCATTTAGTTCATTGTTAACTATAGAAACAGATGGAGCCAACTATGACAAGTGGAAGACTTGTTGATTTTAAGTCCTTAAAGCAGGACAAGATGGATATTGAACCAGAGATTGTGGTAGTCGGGTGGAGGAATTTCTTTCGAGTTCGAGAGATAGTCTACATGAATGAAATGTATGACTTTTGGAAAAATATGGAAGTGGTAGATGATACTCGTGTATCTACAGTGGATAGATTGTCGATTATAGTGACAATGAAGATAATCGAGAAGGTCACTGAGTGTCCATATGATGAAGAAAAGCTCACAAATAAAGCTAGATGGATGACGCAAGCTAGCGTGAAGGAGACTCAGATCAATCGACAATTGTATGCAAGCAATGATCCAAAGGAGAAGAAAGCTTCAAGTCTTGTTCCAAAGGCTATGGTTCTACACTCACTTCTTTTCCATCGTGTTCTATCAAGAACAGGATCAAGACATTTGGTAACAACGCTAGATGAACAATGTTTATTTCATCTACTCAATCGCTAGCCTATAAATCTACCATTCCTTATTTTTCATTATATGGAAAAGACTAAGAAAGACTCGACCGCTCTACCATATGGAATGATGTTGACAAGAATATTCAGAGACTCTGGAGTCCTTCTGGAGAGTGGAAACAGGATGAAGCTGAATATCAAAAGCGTCATCAATTCTGCAACAATTGGTAGAATGGGTTTGAATAATCTAGAGAAAGAAGAAGCAGATTCTAAGACAAAAGCAAGGATCGAGGGGGAGCGTGTTGTTAAGGTAAGTTTGCATGAAAAAAATCTCCCTCAAGAAAATCAAAATCTCAATTCATTGAGAGAATACCTGCAGAATGAGAAAAGAAATCGTCAGATAAATCAATAAAGGGAAAGGTGATTTCTCATAAAGAAGGAAGCCATGTGCAATATAAGGAGAAAGTGACCTTGAAAAGAAAGGGAGAAATACTCCTTTCGAAAAGACCGAAGTAAGCAAAAAGGTCGCCTAGAGTTCAAACCATGCGTCAATAAGAAGAAAAGAAAGGGAAAGAGTTGATTCAAGGTGGAGACTCTAAGAAGAAAACACCTTAGGCAACTAGGTCTTTAGTTGCAATTTTGAAAGAAGATTCAGCAAAATTGGCTAAAGAGACTGAGATTAAGAAAATTGAAGTTTTATAAAGAGAAACCTCAATCTCAGTAGACTTCTAGACTGATTGAAAAAATAAAAGCAAAAAATCACTAAGAAAAAAGCACTCCTACTGCTGTTCAGAAGAAGAAGAAGCTAGTTGAATGCGCAGTCCATCACAGGTCAATACCTCTCAACCGTTAAGAAAAGAGAATTTGATAGTCAAGATTATTGAAGAAAGCCAACCTATCAGGATCAACTCTATAATCATCAGAGAAACCCCAAAAAGGTCAGTTGAGGCACAATTACAACCAATCTTGGTAAATAGTAGTACAATGCATCTGTTGAGTGATAACGAGAAACGTATGTATGGTTTTCTAAGGGATGAAGGAACCAAACCATACCCCACATAGATGACAAGGTAGAAGTACACTATTTTACTAATTACAAAGAGAACTATGATCAAGGTTGTGCCTGACATTCAACCAAGACCTTACATTGTTCGTAGTGAGAAAAAAGGGAAGAAGAAACTGTATCCTAAAGAGATAACAAGTGATCTGACAGAAGAACAAATCGAAGCTCAAGTGAGAAACATTGATGAAGCATGTTATGCAGTCCAACAGAAAGGAACCTATGTTTCCCACTACATTTTGAAAGCATCAGGAAGCAATTGTAGTCAGCGAACCACTGAAGACTCTTATAAGGTAGTTGGAATACTTACAAAAGGGCAGTACAGATCTATTAGGATTGGAGACCTAAGCTACTCAATAGAGTCACTTGTGCATCTCATTATGCACATTAGACCCTTGACAACTATGTCTTCAATTGGAGATGTTCTACCCCTATTTGGAAGACAAATTATACGACTAACCAGTCCTGATGATCTTGATCTCTCGGAATCAAACTTATCTGTCAAACCTCCTACCCTTACAATAACTGAACCAGGTGTCATATCTTCAGATCCATATACTAAAACCGTTGGTCTTGAAGTAGTACAAAAGAAGCATGATGAAGACATTGAAGATAAAGTTGATAACCTATGTGTTTCTGTGGGTGACTTGCATAAAGAAGTTGAGTATATTCAACAAGATCTCAAGTCACTCCGCACTGAAATGAAAGAAATATTTTCCAAAGTTATGAAGCATCTGCGGTCATGATCTTTTTTATCAATAACAAATAGGAAGAGAAAGGAGAAAGGAGAAAAGGAGAAAGAAATGACAAAGATAGGGGGAGAACAAGTAGAGAAGAAAAGAATAGAAGAAAAAATTTTGGCTATAATTTTTTTTTCTGATTATTTGTTATCATCAAAAAGGGGAAGATTGTTAATTCAAAATGACTTTATGATTAATAACTTTGATGAAGACCAAATAATAATGCAGAAAGCAAAATGAGACGAAAGAAAATGAGACGAAGCAGAAACCAAAATAAGACAATAGAAATGAGACGAAGCGAAGCCGAAAATAAAATGGAAGAAAATGAGACAGAAGAAAAATGAGACGATAGAAATGAGACAAAGCGAAGCCAAAAATGAGACGAAAGAAAAATGAGACGGAAGAAAAAGAGATGAAGCGAAGCTGAAAATGAGACGGGAGAAAATAAGATGAAAGAATCGAAGACAAAGACCCGATACCACGTCAGATGATCAATCAGTTTGAGTAGGTTACAGAACTCAGTGAATAACTGTTTCTTCAAAGATCAAGAAACAAGAAGAAAAAAGCAATTATCAAGAAGTGGTTGAAGATGAAGGTTATAAATACGAGTCGGAGTCGAAGACTAAAAAATTAGTGATTTTTAAGAAAGGTTAGAGATTCAAAAGCTAGAAATTTTATTCATTGTACTAAACTTAGAGCTACTATTGTCTATAACAAAGCTCAAAACATCTTTCAGTAGAAGGAAGAAAAGCTGATAGCCTGAAGAGGTTAAGTCAGAAAAGAATACTTATTGTAAGAGACCTAAGAGGCTCGGTGAAAATAATACTTGTATCTTTGAGAAGTATAGTGAAATCTCAAAAAAGATTATGAGGACTGAACGTAGCCCACGATTTGGGGTGAACTAGTATAAAATTGTTGTGTCGATTCTTACTCTCAACTCTCAACTTTTAATTTTTATTTTTGATACAAATACTTCATAATACTGTTTTTCAATCATTTGAGAAAGCAAGTTTTTTTAAAAAAAGAAGTTTGTTTAAAAGGGGATTGTATTAAAAACGGATACATAATTCAACCCCCCCTTTTGTGCATTTTGTATATCGAATATTAAGTCTATACTAACGTGTGATTCACTTCACTCTTAACGTCTCATACAAATTCTAAGAAAAAGACAAGTTATGTATTCTCTCATTAAAATTCAAGTGGGGAATCATAACAATACTTGATTTTAGTCATAACAATACTTGATTTTAGTTTAACAATTAGATCAAATTTTGCTCTCAAGCCCTCTTTCAAACTTTCTAAATCCTTTAAATTTTCACACTTTTTCTTTTTAATTCAGAAGATATTTTCCTCTAACGCTCATTTTCAAATTCATCTAGTATTCCAACTTAAGCTCAAGTAAAAAATGTCATAGTTCATAATACTTGGCAATTTCCATATAGGGACGTTGAAAGATTTTTGGGTTATTTTCCTAACTACTTGCCTAACCTCTGTTTATCAGATAAACCTATTTGGTACATCATTTCTTAAAGCTCTCAAGCACTTCATTCCACTCATTCCTTGGTTCAATATTGTTTGGAGAGGTTTTTTGAAGCCTAAAGCTTCCTCTATTACTTCGTAGCAACTAGAAGAAGATTGAAAACCAAAGATAGGATTATTGGATCTAATGATGTCCTATATGAGTTGTGTTGTCTAGAAGTCAAAACCATTGATCATCCTTACTTCAAATGCAACTATACAACCTCCATTTGGGCTTCAATCCAATACAATATGAATCTTTTTTCTCCCAAGGACTAATTGGGATAATATATTGATGTGGGCTAAAAACAAGTATCACACCTTGGGGCTTAAAGTAGGAAAGAAATTTCTTTTGTCTTATTAACTTGGTATTTTTTTTAGTAGTTTTTATGCTTAAAACCTCAAACTATGAAGTTGTATTTTGGTTTTTCAACACCTCCAAACTTTGTTCCCACCTTTAGAAGTTCTCCTTTTCTTTTTAATACAATTCTTTTGTCCAAAAGAAGTCTTATCGAAACTTATTTGAATTCATAAAATTATTTCAAGAGTCTTAAAATCTAATCATAAGAATTTTATCTTATTTGAAATGAAAAAAAAAACATAATGAAGCTATAGATTGACGTAATTTACTCAGAAAGTAAAATAAAATGAATAATTGAAAATATCGAAGTTGCAAAACTACATAAGTATATGTAATTTGAGAGGACTAAAATGACGCAAAATTAAAAGGTATATACTCAATTGAAGAGAAAAGAAAAGACTAAATAATATAAACCAATGATTGAAAAATTAAAATAATTCAATCCAAATGATTGTAAAAATCTTGAACTAACCAACTTTTTAGTTAAATTTTAATTTTTTGTTCGATTTACTTAAACTCTTATTGTTAAAAATCTATTCATTTATTAATTAATCAATGATTCTTGTAAACTAATTAATTGATTTATTTAAAATCTCTTTTTCCAATTAAACTTAAATTTTTTAATGAGTAAGGAAAATCTACTACAATCGTATTTCAAATTTTTTATTTTAATTAATCTTTAATTGATTTCGTGATAGTCTAATACTGGTTGAATGTTTTAAACCTCAAACTTCTTATCTTACCGATTTATCTTCCGGTATGATTTTTAGAACATTTGTGCAAACTACAAAAGAAGTGAAAACGTAATTTAATTCATTAATTAAGCATATACCAATTATGTGAGAGCTAGCATGGCGATTAATATATAGTCATTTTTAGCTTCCCATTGTTTTTTTTTTTTACAATATCTTCCCATTATATTTTTCGACGTTTTGTGCTGAATTATTGATTTGTTTGAAGGATCCCTACCTCATGTCCTATTTAACCCCGCCTTTCGTCAATAGCCAAAGTGGTCAGCAGATGGGCTGCCACACAAAATGCGAACATTGTATCTATCTTTAATTTTCCATTATCTTGGCGACCTTCTCTGACCATCAAAGCCGGGAAACTCTGGATTACAGTGCGCCGGTCATAGTCATGATTGGTTAACCAGAAATCTTTCTCGCAAGGAGATGACACCCTCATTTGAATCTGCGAAGCTCGCATGTCATCTTCCACAAAATAGTAGCAGCCTAGTGGGCGAAACGAACTACGCGGCATAAATCTTCCGCTGTTTCCAAGTATCATAAATTGGATGGTTCATGTTCACCCACAGTTTGAATGGGCCTTTGTCTTTACATTAATTCCAGCGTCTTTTTTAGCTTATAGGTTGGGTTTTGTGATCATTGATTTTGATACTCTTTCACCTATTACAACGCTTTTCAGTATTCAAACACAATAAATGTGCAATTCTCCAAATTTTTGTTGATCCATAAGCATCATGCATTAGCAGGGCAGAAGATGATCTAAATGAGAAAACAGAATATTATCTTATTGAACTAGCAGACTTAGTTTTGCCGGCTGGACGAACTTGTAACTGCAAACCGAATCGACAATGAATAATTTAATAACTGAGGGGGAAAGAACTATCATGTTTTGATATTATTTTTAGCAAATTTTTGAGAATTGAAATTTGTTGCAATAAAAAACAAATGCCGTCATTGATTCTATTGATGAAATTCAACCAGTAGAAGGCAATTTGAGAATATTTAAACCATACATCAAGCCTTTTCAACTAGCAATCTATACACACGTAAATCACTTTGAATACCAAGACAATTTGGGAGATTTGACTTGGTAGGTCCGTTAAAGACTTAGGGAACAAAAAGGCACAGCGCAATGAAGCAGGAAAAGAAAAGGGATATTTTGTCAGAACATGTTCAATTTGATCTTGTGTGACAATAGATTACAGAAGTAGAAGGCAGCGCAAATAAACTCACACCTCCAAAGGAGGAAGAACAGAATGGTTGGGGAAATAATGCTCCTTTAGGATATTACAAATGCCTGCTAGAAATAACTCGGGGGGCATAATCTCATCATCCATGAAACTATAATTTTTAGTGCAATTCATATCAAGTTATCAAGCAAGTACTGACAAGTATCCTTAGCAACAGTACTACAGGAAGGAAAAAAAAACATACACATTCCTAACTGAACTGAAGATAACGAACCCAGGTGTAACTCTATCAAAAGAAAAGGCATCACGAAGATCAATTAGATACATAGGTAGTTCCTCCTCATAAAGAACACTGCTTTTTACCAAGGAAGATTCGAATCTTACCTTACAGATGGTGATCTAGAACTCAAGCTGCCATCCCTTCCAAGCCGTGAAACACTCCTTACACTCTTGGGAGTGCCAACCCCAGGACTAGCTCCTCTATAACTTGCTCGAAGTGTTTCATCAAAAGATGATGAAGATTTAAAAATTGCATTCCTGACAAACTTCTGAGCAGCAGGAGATAGTGTCCGCACAGCTGGACTGGCACTGCCTCCTCTAGCTGGAGATGGCAATGGCGGCTTCTGAAACATCCTAGATCTCTCCCTCAGCTTCCGTGCAGCTTCCCTTGACAAAGAGTGGGCTTTTACATCACGGGCAGGCGGATTTGGGATTTTGAAATGAGGTCCATCGCCACTTCCACCAATATCAATAGGCGTGTCTTCAGGATCCAATCTCAAAGGCGTCCCTTCAATCTCACCCCATGTAATAAATGGGGACTGATCAACTCCAGGAGCTGGAGAAGGTGTCCTAACAAAACTATATCCATTATCTGCCTTCTTCCCCAAGTCTACATAGAACGCATTAGGTGTTTTCCTCAAGTCCTCCAAATCGTACTTGTTGTTGTTGCCTTTTTCTCCATCTCTACCGGACCATGAAGGTAGCGGTGTAGCTCCCACAACAGGAGTGTAGAGCACATCGACAGAGCCATCATGTTTTGGCCCAGAATCCAACATTTTTCCATGGAAACGAGTATTGAACCTGCTAATTTCTTTGGTCAAACCCTTCAACCTATTGGCACGTTCCTCATCAGTCAATGGAGCCTCGGCATGGGGGTGGTACATCAAAAGATTGTTTGGAGTGTAACGCCAACCCTCCAAAGTGCTAGGAGGTTGATCAGAAGTGCCATAACCATCAGTAATTACCCCACGTCTCTTAGCAGCATCCTCAATCGATTCCTTGTCAAAATCTTGTAAGTAGAGATGGGCATACCTCTCTTTCCTCTTCTTATTGACTTTGTCTAATACTTTGGAAAAGCTTTCATTATCTTCACTGGTATACTTTTTAAAAAACTCATCTAAATTCAAAGAATTGTCCACAATCCCATCATCCGTATCAACGGAGTAGGATAGATCTCCTCCTCTATGAGTAATATTATTATTACTATTATTATCGAAATCATCAAAAGAAGTGAAACTGCTGGAAAGAGTAGAACCTTGGGCGTCGGTTGTATCGGAAGAATTTACCCTTTTTCCAAAACGGCGCTCGATGATCTTCAACTGGGCATCGCGGATTTGAATTGGATCGCCGGATTTAATGGCTTGAAGCCAATCAAGGCGGTCTCGAAGCTTGGAGATGTCAGGAAAGAAGTCGCGCTCGACAATCTTCTCGATGGCGGCGACGTAGGTGTCTTCGTCAAGAACCCGTTTCGTGGAGGAAGACGCATTTCTGGAGATATGAGGCGCCGCAGTTTGGGAGGGCGATGGAGGAGAGAGGTTTCGGGGCGAGTGACCTGGAGATAGAAGCATCGTTAACGGTGGTAGGGGAGAAGGAATTCGAGAATCGGAATCGAAGTCGGAGATCAAAAGCGTGTATAAGTTGGGGTTCTAAAACGAACGAATGGCTATGTGTAATGTGTAAAGATTTCCAATTTGGGATGTGAAAATAACAAAGCGAGGAGACTTATTTTCAAGTCGGTGATTGTTAGTATGTACGCAGAAAAAGAATTATTCCGTTTTTTCTTGAAGCCTCTTTACAGACGCAATCAACATTAAGAAATATTAAATTTACAATTTTAGGGCCGATTTTCTCTACTTATTTTTTAATTGTTTAAGTTAAGTTTTGGTTTTTATTTTAAATTATTCCAATTTTTAAAATTTACAGAAGCTAAGAAAAGTTGTTTTGATTTTCTGAATTTTCATAATCTAATTTACTATCAACTAAATATATATTATTTAATTACTAATAAGAATTATAAATAATTCATTTTATATTATATTTAAGTAATTAAAATTGTTAGTAATTTATTTTATTACAAAATTAGCTTAAATAAAATTAATTTAATAATTATTAATAAATATAATTAGATTAAAATATCTTCAAAATATATAAAATTTTAAATAAAATTTTGATTATAATTAAAATATTTAAAATAAAATTTAATTTATAAATAAATTTTAAAATCATTTATTTTAATATAATAAAATAATTTTTATTAATACTTTATTAATAAAATTATATAAGAGAATAAAATCAATTTAATTAATTAAAATAATTTATTTTAAATTTTATCTAATATGTAAAAATCACTTCTATTTTTTGTTGTGATTTTTATTTTTATTTTTTATTTTTCTTTCAAAAAAAGCAAAACTTTTTAGTTATTTATGTCAATACAGTTATATTTTATCATTGGTAATAATTATATATTAGATAAAATTTAAAGATAAATTATTTTTATTTAAATGACTTTATTTTAATATCTTATATAATATTTATTACAAATTATTAATAAATTTGTTTTATTTTATCAAAATAAGTAATTTAAAAATAACTTTTATTTATAAATTAATATTTATTTTAAATATATTTTAATTATAAAATCAAATTTTATTTGAAATTTATATATTTTAAATATAATTATATTTATTAATAAAATAAGAAAATTATTAAATAAAATTAAATTATTTATAATTTTATTAATATTTAATTTTAATTAATTAAATATGCAATTTTAAATTAAATTAATTATAGTTCTTAATAGAAACTATTACATTAAATAATATATATTTAGTTGATAATATATTAGATTATAAAAAAATAAAAGTCACATTTTATAACTTTTATAATTTTAAAAACCGGAAGAAATAAAAACCAAAAGTTCAAACAAACAAAAATTTCTTTCCTTAATTTGAAAACAAAATAAAAATAAAAACAAACAGGCCATAAGTTAAGAACGACCAAATAACAAGTTTACTCTATTAAAAATAACTAATCACAAATGTTGTTCTAGATTAGAGGAGAGCATTCTCTAAAACTTTTGGCCTATCCTTCTTAACTTTAATTGCATTTGCATCCATTATCTCTCTCTAACTTAAAATTTTGAAAGCTAATGCAAACAAGTAGTCAACCACTTTTTACAAATTGTTTCATTGATAAAAATCTTCATCCCTTAAATGTATGCGGGGGTAAAATCAGACTTAAGAAGACCAATAAAAGAAGAATTTTTCATATTCAAGTTCACTTGTGACACTAGTAAGATGAAGGTGTTGGTGTGTTAGTGCTATCATTTAAATGGTACACATCTCCCTCTCCTTCTTCAAAGGTGGAAATCAAGTATGTTCCTTGATAACACAAAGCTTGAAACATATCTTTATTTAGGTCAGTTTTCACTGAATTTCTTGAAAATATTGGCCGACTTTAAGGCTTAGTTACTTGGCTAGTTCTTTAAGCAAACCAATATTCCTGGATTTAAATACCATAGAGCTTAAAAAGATGGGCTACACTCTAGTATTTCTTGAGATGTAGTTTTAGAGAGACTACCTGAATGTTTGAGGATCAAGAGGGACGATGAGAATGAGAATTATCAACTTGCTAATTCAGAAATTTCACTCAATTACTAGTGGAAACGTTCCAAAACCTTCATTAAGATTTTGGAAACTAAAGATGTACTTGTTTGGTGGGTATGAGGAGAGAGGAACGAGTATGAAATGAAAAATAAAACTTATTAAGAAATTATGATTGGATGACTTATACTTTCATTCATAATTTTTGAATATTGCTCCATTCCTCTCGATTATGAGAGGAATGAGAGTCATTCCTAGTACATTTTGGTACACATTTTCTATTAACGACAGTCCAACGCTTTTCTTTATTTGCCTTCCTCTTTTATTGCTCTCCAATATCCTCTCTTATTTAATATGGTAACTTTGTCACCATTATTTATTCCTACCCTATGACTCAAAATAATGCTTGATTTTTTCTAGTTTAGTAAGATTTGGTATTCTTTAACTAATAATAATATTAATTAATTACATTATAATTAATTAAAATATAATTAATTAATTAGTTACAATATAATTAATTAAAATATAATTAATTTTTATTTCTCAATATTTTTACAAACTAACTATTATCAATGGTAATGGTAATGATTCATTTCTCTTAATCAACCATGATAATTATAACGATAAGATCCATTCTCATTCTTCACTATATTTATTCTCATTTCTATTACTATTCTCCTATATAAGCCAACCGCTACCTAATTGGAAAGATGTTTGTTACTGGATATTATAATGATGTTATGGAACCAAATATGTAGAATCCTCAAGTACATCTAGAAAATGAGACATCATAAGAACCCCATATTGAAGATGTTACAATTTTGGTTGACACAACTACCAAAAAAGAAGCAAATCCCCATACTGATAAGGTTAATTTATCAATATCTTAGGTTTTTAAATCTTAATAAGGAACATATGCAATCTTCACCAAATGTTGAACATTTTGGGAGACAAGCCTCTTCAAATGAGGTGGTTTTTCAAACCTTGAGGATGATATTGGTAAAAAGAATACCACTATTGTGCTAAAACAAAATGTTGTTAAAGCTATTAACTAGGGAAATGATTTTGTCTTAACAGTTAACCTTTGGTCTATAATAGAAAGATTTCTAAAATTTAAGGTTTCCCACCACTTAAATATGTTTTCCTCACCTTATACACATTTTGGAACACAATCATATTCTAATCTCTATATCTTTCGATAACTTTTTAGAAGGGGACATGAGCATTAACATGTTATTGCCCTACATTATGCATTTCTCTATAACTTATCTCAAAGGTAGTAAAGGTTTGAGACATGTCCATGCCTTAGGCCATATTACACTTCAGACAATTTTTTTGCTACATCATCTACTTTCAGCCTATGCTCTAAATCATATCTTTATCTCTATATGGTCTAAAAGGGACACCAAATAACACCCCACTCTTATAGTGCATATCCTCGAATATACTGACAGTATTCAAAAATATACTTTACAAGGGTGACATGTTAGAATAATCAAACAATAATACTTATTGCAATTTTGTCATGCATCACACGTATATTTCGAGAAACTGATAATCAATTTCAGCCCTTTTTATTCAAAAATATTTTCAATCATAAGTGCTACAATAATTATATATATCATATGAATTTCAGTAGTCACTTGGGCCCATTACAGATACAAAACAATTTTAGTCATAATTTCATTACATTACAAAATCATTCACATACATATTGTACAATACTTGTTAATGCACATTTTGATACAAAATAATGAAATATATATGCAGACGTGAACTGATCCTGACTTATATCTTTTACTCGAATGCAGTGACTAGACTTTAATTTGTCTAACTGGAAATCTTCTTTAAGTTTGAAAAATAATGTTACAATTATTTTTCAACATTTTTTAAATAATACCTAAGGGAAAACTCCGATTAATTAGTAACTCATGATTAATAGGTTGTAGGAAACATTTGAGAACAACAAATCAATGAAATAATTTAATTAAGGTGTAGGACAAGGTTGAACTAAAAAATCAAGTCCCTACCGAATTCCTTAATTTTATCATTTTTTACATGTTTTCTTTAAATTACTTTTGTTAGTTAGTTTAGCTTTATTTTATTTTCTTATTTTTAAAACCAAAACCGTCCCAAAACTTAAACACTAGTTAATTTCATTTGAACAACTTTACACACACTCTTTGTGGGATTGACCTAGACTCACCACTGCTATAGTAGGTCTAATTCATTTTGTGTACTGTTACGACGCATTATCAAAAAATGTTCTTGGTTGATGTTTGGAGACCTGTGAAGAAGATAAAAGGCTAGACATCCCAACATCGGTTCAGAGGTATAATCAATGCTAAGGAGCACATTTAAGCATATGCTATTGTGTATTGTTTTCTTTCCCTCTTTTTCTGATTGTTTACGTTATCTTGAGATTAATGATTGGGTATTGTGTAAAAATGCTTTTAATGCTCTATTGAATCATTTTTTAGGAAAACCCATTGCTAAAACTTAAATGCGATATGCAATATTCGTGTTAAAGGTTGTATGTTGAAACGAATGGTTTTAAATCGTTTGGGATAAGATAACACTAGCTAAATAATCCGAGTTTGTGATGCAACTGTCTGGATAAACTTAGAGAGCTTGTTCAAGGTTTCCCAATAGTTATGGTTACTTAACGATCTCTTTTCAATTAACTACGGCCTAAGAAAAACTTAGAATTAACAGACCTTGTTGTTAATTCACGATCAATAGTCTAAAGAGAGAAGTGAAGACGATAATTCAATGACATATGTGAAATTATGCTTAGGCTGAGATTAAACCAACAAACTGGATTCCAACCCATTAATCAATTTTATCACTTTGTTGTTGTTTAGATTGAGTTGTTTTCTAATTCGAACCAAACCCTCCTGTTTTATATATAAATAGATTTTAGGAAAGTAATTGCATTTAATCTCTATGTGATCGACTTAGACTCACCACTACTATAGTTGTAGGTCTAGTTTATTTTATGTGGTGTTATAACGTGTTACCATTATACCTAAATGAAATGAAAATGTAAGTATTAAGCTCCTAATTTAATGAAATGACAAAGATAAAGTTATAAGAAGGATTAAAATGATTTGTGTAACTCTTGATATACTTGATTCCTCTTTATTTTTGGTTCTTCACTTAAATTGCATATATGGTCCATTTAGCTTTTTTCCATCCTTTTATTTATTAATTGATTTAAACAAATTCTTTGATCACTTTATCATTCCATTAAGCTTGAGTTTTCATGTATTAGCTCAGTATTATCGCTAAGAATGGAAATCTTTGTATTAGAAGTAACATTGTTATCATCAAAACCATGAGTTAGAACCTCATTTGGTCCAACATTTTCCTTTAGCCTATGTTTATTAAATTCTTTGTTTTCTTTTTAACTAGCACCATTAGGGAGGGAATAGGGGTTGATGACATGTTAAAAAAAAAGGTTTGCTTTATTATGTCTTGTAGCATGTTTACGATAACATTCTTTTAGATCCCTAAGTTGTGATGAGATCTAATAGTTAAGGCCTTCACACTTAAGGCCTTCACACCTTCGTTCAAATGGATTGTGTAATCTTGTATTCTTTTGGATGTCATTGGCTTGGTTCTTGAAAAACCACACTAAACTTAGCAAATAAGCCATTAATCTCATTAAAACTATCTTATTGTCGCCGCTTAACTATAACTTTCAACGGTTGGAATTGGTTTTTAGTTGAATGGTACATTTGTAACATTTGGATTTAACTAAAAAAGATGGAGTTCTCAACACCTTATAAAAGTCCTTACATACAATAAACTTTGAAATTTTATTGGGGACTTCAACTAACTTAACCAACTACATATTTAAATTGAAAAGCATCGTCCTTTTCTTGAAATTGTATAGAACATAGTCACCATTATACTCCAAGTATCACCTTGTCTTAGCCTCCCAATAATATCACCAAAGCATCAGTTGTGAAATCAATACCTTGAACTATCTAAAAACAATTTGAATGGAAGTCATAGCATTCCAACTTAGTGTTGATTTATGCCCTTGCAGCTAATTTTGATTGTACATTTAATTGTATAAAATTTGTTTTATTCAATAAAAGACATTTTTTATCTTTTTGTATTTTTTATTATTTATTTATTAATCATAAAGATAAAATCCCTGAAATAATTGTTACGCAATTAGAAATTATAATGTGATTATAATTATGAGATTCAAATTACATTTTTGTATTATTCCTAAAATGTTCCTAGTCATAGTTTTGTCAAGACAGGGTATTGATGAAATGATTAGACTAGCACATATTTGTTTCTTTCTTATGAAAAAAAATAATCGATCTCATAGATTAAATTATGGAGATGCTTAAACAAACTTGTGGGTGCTTATTAGAGAATAAGTTCACTGAACTGACCCAATTACGAGAATCCCGAATGGAACATTACTTGTATGTCTATAGATTATCTCATTATAATGGTTGTATAATTGATCCTTAGACTTAAGATTACCAAAGTTATCTCATGTAGAAATTACTATGTTTTGATGCTACATATGTTTTATTATTGGAATAGTTCAATTCGATAGTAATTGGATATAGTATGAACTATGTGAAGATAGTTGAGTAAATCAATAAAGAATCCGTTGTCCTAAAATAATTAGGAAAAATGTTCTGTTATTCTTGATTAGTAATAATTTTGAGAATCTCGATCAGATTAAATTGAAATTTGAAAAAGTTATTTTCAAATATCAATTACAAATCATTTACTAATTAGTAATAACGAATATAATTGGATTATTTAGAGTAGACACGAATTCCATACTCTAATTCCAATTGGACCATTAGATGATGAAATGATTAATTTATATAAAATAACCATGCATAGATAGGTTAAGTCAAACCACTTTGACATTCCTAATATTTGAGTGGTTATGACATGTTCTTAGACGTCAATCATGATCTATGATTATAAATTGTTTAATTAGGAATTAAAGATAAATTAAAAGAAGTTTTAATTTATCGATTCTAATTATGAATTAGAATTAGGATTTATAATCATGACCAACATATTAGGAACTTAATAGGTCACACATAAAAGGTCTATAAATGAGAAATTAAAATTTGAATTAAGTTGGACTTAATTGAAAAGTTTTAGAAACTTTAAGGATCAATATGTGATATTTGATCTTATAAGAATTAATTAATAATTATAATTAAATTTTGACTTTAATTGTAATTTTAATAAAATCAAAGGATATGAAAATAAGATTTTTCATATAAAAGGAAAAATTAGAAAAATGGATGCTAGCATATCTTATATTTTTCCTCTCAAATTCGATTTGAGTTCTCTCTTAATAAAAAGGATTTATTATGGAACCTCTGAGTCAAATTCGATACAAATTCTTCCCAAACTAATGGTTCCTGAATTGGTTTACTACCTCAAATCCCTACTTTCAACTTAGCATAAGCAGGTTTTAGAGAGGGAAGAAAAAAACTGCTTACATTTGTACACTTGCACCTTGACATTCTCCCTTAAAAACAAGAAAACTAACTTATGAATCTAGAAGGCATCACATAACTGGCATTTGAAATGGAATTTTCGTTGAAGTACTTGACTAATCAGCAACCACCAGCTACGATGTGTTCATAGGTCCATACGGTTGCATAAACTAGTTAAATAACGACTTCATCTCACTCAACTCGCAAGTATGCTTGTCTAATCGAATTTTGGGTCTTGCAACTTGTCTACGAGCTTGTGATTCCAACATTCCCGTAATACTCTCTTCTTATTTTTGGATTTCATGATCCTTAGTACTTTCCACCATTGTCAACACCCCATGCTAAACATAGTAAGCTATTATACCAAATGCTGCTTGAAAACCCAAAGAAACAAGTATATTGTTTGAATCATTCAATTAAAGATTGAGAAGTAGAGCAAGGTATAGGAAGAAAAAATGCAGAGAAGTTGAAACAAATTTTTGTAATTTGAATATGACCATTAGAGTACTAATGCTAAGTTAAGACCCAAGCAAGAAGCCTAAAAATGCTATCATTTGCCATTTGCATCATAAGCTAAATTCAGGAGGATGGTGGTAAGCCAAAAGTGCCTGAAGATTTAAACAATTCACCCTGCCTGAATAACTTGACATCTTGTTAGTATTACAGGCACATGTACACAACGTATGGAAAATGAGGACAGCAGAAACTAGGAAAAAAAGCTGGCATCTGAGGTTAGGTACTGCAAAGATGATGGTGATTCTCCATAAGAAATACCAAGCAGAAGGATATGGTGCTGCATGTCAACAAAGCTATCGACTTCTCGTGATTCTGCATTTTCAAGTTCTAAAAATTATGAATAATAGGTTATAGATGCATGAATCCCAAAACAAGATAAAATAAGTATAGTAATTCCTTCTACAGAGCAACATAGAAAGAAGCAGGTAGAACTTTGCCTTCCAAGTCGAGACAGCTCTGGCTCTGCCAATAACATCTCTTGTAGAGATTTCATTTTTGTCTCCCTTTGCTCAAAACTGCAAAGAAAAAGTTGTACTGTAAACCGTCAGTTTATCTATAAAATGAATTTTATATAATCTTCTATTCATTTATCCCAGAAACATAAAGGGAGGTGCCTAATTGATAAATATACAAGTTTCCTTTTAACATCATTTATCCATCAATGAGGACTGGCATGTGTTTGTCTTAACGATTAAGTGCCTGAATTCGTATTGAGCAAAACATAGGACCTGAAATTCTGATAAACACTGCAACTCTCCTATAATTTTACATCTGAGAAGACAATCAGCTAGGCGCCTCGCTTCATTAAATCCAAGTCATCTTCCATTTCAGTTGCACGTGACAACAAAAATGTGTGCTGTATGGTCTAATTCACCAGCTTATGGCTTTTTGCCCATTTTACACTATCATGTCAGCTGGAGAAACACATATTCTCGGTTTATCACACGGTTTTTTTCTGATTACATAAAAGTGTTCACTACTCAATTAAAATTTCTACATCTAAAATGTCAACAAACTCCCACTGCCTGGAAGATACTTCCCATTTAATTTCATGGATAACATTACTAACATTGATAATTACAAGTGGGGTTCATTTCTATAAACACATCCAGTACTATTCTTTTCGCTCTTCCTTTCTCTTTGAATAATTCTTTTTCAGAAAACTCAGATGAATGGAATATTGTGATTCTAGACTCTAGGGAGTAGTATCTATATGATTGCCGAGACTAAATTGCTGCCATAGTTCTTGAATCAATGAATCAACTCTTGTTCAGTCCATATTCAACTAGAAAATGGAAAGAAAGTAGAAATGACAAATAACTCAAAAGAGAATTGGAATAGCGATTGAAGAGAACCCTAGTTCTTACAAACCTTGTTCCTTTACACAATTTATCTACATCTTCAAGCCTCTGTGACGTAGTGTGGGAAGGAAAAACAAAGATAAGTAGAATAGAATAGGCTATAATTGAAGTGGATTGTAGCTGGAACTTGAAAATAGAGCTTAGGGTTTGTAGAAAAACCTCTAAAAGCATAAAGTTATTTGATTGATAAAAGACATACCTAAAAATCAAGCATAGGCTGTCTATTTATACTAGTATAGGACAACTCCTAATAGGAAAAGGAAATACTAATTAAGAAGTCCTAATAGGAAAAGGAAATCCTAATTAAGAAGTAATATGCTAATCCTATGGTAACTAGGAATCCAAATAACTTAAGAAGTACTAAATAGTAAGAAATCCAATATTAACTAGGAATCTAAAATGCTCCTGCATCAATCCCTCGGGTTGAAAGACTCGACTCAAGCGAGAAAACCTTTAAAACTTCATCATGCAACTCGAGCAACTTTCTTTAACTCTTCGTCATTATCCAAGTGCTTTCACTAGTTGGTTTACCCAACCATTGGACTAAGAACTGCTGCATCTGATTGCCCTCCTTAAACACACTTCTTTGACATCCAAAACCTGCTCAATAACATCTGGATGCACCTTGGTAACTGGTCACTTGGAAACCTTTCTTTCTTCAAGTATACTAATACCAAGTCTCCTCTTCAAACGCTTTCTCCCTAGGATGTTGATTTGTTGCTCTAGCATAGGATTGATTGCTAGCCTTCAAAGTTTCCATTACTTCTTCATGAACCTTGAATTTGATCACCAAGGCTTCACCATCATCGCTAACTCTAGCCTCTTTTGGTAATGGCACCAAATCAAGCACATGTTGTGGCTTAAATCCATAGGCAACTTCAAAGGGTGTTTTCTTTGTTGATCTATTCACCAATTGTTGAAAGCAAATTTAGCTTGTGGTATCACAAAATCCCAATTCTTCGATGATTCCCAACAAGACATCTCAACATGTTATCCAAACTCCGATTGATAGATTCAGTTTGGCCATCCGCTTTGTGGATGACAAGTGTTAGAATACTTTAATTCAGTCCCCATCTTTCTCCACAAAATCCTCCAAAAGTGTCCTATAAACTTCACATCCCTATCGGAAACAATTGAACTTGGTACGCCATGTAACCTCACCACTTCCTTGAAAAACAAATCAGCAATATGTGTAGCATCGGAAGTCTTGAAACATGGAATAAAATGTACCATCTTTGAAAACACTTTAGAACCACCTAGTTGATCAAGCATATAATCCAAACGAGGAATAGGAAATCTGTACTTGACATTTATTTTGTTGATAGCGCAATTGTCAACACAAATTCTCCAAGAACCATCCTTTTTTGGAGCAAGTAGAGCTAGACAAGCACAAGGACTTTTACTTTCTCGCACCAGTCCCTTACTAAACAATTCACCAACCTGTTTTTGTATCTCGGCACGTTGCATAGGTGGCATTCTATATGCTGGCAAATTAGGTAGAGGTGCTCCAGGTACCAAATCAATAGCATGTTGAATGCTTCTTATGGGCGGTAAACTTGGGGGCAAATCATTGCTGACCAACTCCTTGAATTCCTTCAACAATTGCTGGATTTCAGGAGGTTGTTGAATCAAATTTCCGGCTTTGTCATCCTTCACAACCTTACTAACTAGAGCATACACCACCTCTGACTCTTCACATTCTGATTCAAACCTTTCAGCTGCTGTATATCCACTAACCTTGCCACCTTTTGAAGATTTAGAGGTCTCTTTGGCTTCTTCCTTTAAAGGGTGTAAGGTGTAAGTCTTGTTGTTTTTACAAAAAGTGTAAGTGTTTAGTTTAGTGAGGTGTTCCATGTCATGGTCATATAACCAAGGTCTGCCCACAAGAATATGGCCAACATCCATAGGCACAACATCACACAAAGCTTCATCATCTAGATTTGAACCCATAGTAAATTTGACCAAGCATCTAGAAGTGACTGGAATCTCATGACCTTTCTTAAGCCAACCAATCTTGTAAGGACGAGGATGCCTTTCAAAGGGTAAGTTTAAGCTTTTCTCGCATCTTTGAAATAACATTCTCGTGCTACCTCCATCGATAACTAGATTGCACACCTTACCTCCACAATTAACACGGGTTCGAAATATGCTACGACGTCTCCAATCTTCCTTTTCGCACTTGTTAGCGATTGTCATTACTCGTCGAACCACTAAAGATTCTCCTTGAACTGGGTGCACATCTATATCCTCACTTTCTTCCACGCCATCATCACCACGTGATCCGACACATCCTCCTCTTCTTCTTCTAGTTCAACAAGGTTCACCCTTCGCTCCGAACAAGCATAAGAAGCATGACCCTTTTCTCCACAAGTAAAACATCAATCGTGAGTCGCCCGCTTTTAAAATTATTAGGATTAGAGATGTTTGTTGCTCCAAACTTCACCAAAGCCTTCCCTTTTCAATGTTACCCATATTTCCTCCATTAGCTCTACCATGTTGGCACTCTCGCGATCGACTTTGGGGGCTGATTGACTGTTCTTTCATTGCGGATAGCTCCAAGACCGCTTTGAATAGCTCCTTCTTCTTCCAAACAAAGGCCTTCTAGAACCATACCTCCGCACTCGTTTTTTCGCCATTAAGGCATGTTGCCTTGCTTCTTCAAGGTTAAACAATCGAACTACTCCCATCTCATCCCTAAGTGATTGATTCAAACCTCGCTAGATATCGAGAGGTCAATTGTTCGTTAGTTTCATTCAACCCTACCGAATTGAGAGGTTGTTAAACTCAGTGTATTCCTCCACACTTAAGCTCCTTTGTCTCAACGAATGGAACTTTTCATACAATTCCATTAAGTAATCAGTGGTAAAATTGCTTGCATAACTTCGCTTTCATGTGTTCCCAAGTGCTAATTTTAGGCTTGCCTTGTCGTACGCCGCTCCTCAACTTCGCTTCCACCATTGAAGTGCAAAGTGCTCTTCAATTTAAGCTTAACAAACAACACTTTTCTAGCTTCACCATAGGTTTCCATTCAAAATAAGTCTCTAAACTTGCCTCCCAATCCAAATAGTCCTCCACATGCATCTTTCCATGAAAATCAGCAACTTCAATTCTAATTCCACCACCATTCAATTCAAGGGCATGCACTAACCTCTCTTCCAATCCACCTCTTACCACGTTGTTTGGGTCCAACTGCATGAAAGGGGTTGTCATCCATGAATCAGTAGTTTCAGCCGAAGACTACCTTCCCAGACATCCGGGGTCGTGGTCGCTTCCTGAATCTCCATTCGGGCTGCCACGGTTCCGTCCGCTGCTGCAAATCTTGCACAACATGCGACAAATCTGCAATCATACGTCTCAACTCACCATCTCTCCTTGGTTATCTTGATTTCCACGTCCACGTGTTCTACCGCGTCCAACCATAGCTAATCAATCAAAATCTAAGGATCTAACTTGCTCGATACCAATTTGACGTAGTGTGGAAGGAAAACAAAGATAAGTAGAATAGAATAGGCTATAATTGAAGTAGATTGTAGCTGGAACTTGAAAATAGAGCTTAGGGTTTGTAGAAAACCTCTAAAAGCATAAAGTTATTTGATTGATAAAAGACATACCTAAAAATCAAGCATAGGCTGTCTATTTATACTAGTATAGGACAACTCCTAATAGGAAAAGGAAATACTAATTAAGAAGTCCTAATAGGAAAAGGAAATCCTAATTAAGAAGTAATATGCTAATCCTATGGTAACTAGGAATTCAAATAACTTAAGAAGTACTAAATAGTAAGAAATCCAATATTAGAACAAGTAAAGACCAGAGCATACGACTAAAGGTTCTTTAACAGAAGAATTTCATAGCACCAACCCATTAAGTATGCTCTCAAGCAAAAGAACAGAAGTACGAAAATGTAAAGCAATGCACAGTTCAAACTCTAAAACAAACAACAGAAATCATTAAAATTTTACTCCACTACACCTAGATACAGTTAATTTACTGTTCAATGCGTGTGCAACTGCACAACTATCTTATATGAATCTCTATATATAGGCCAGTAAGTTCACAAACATTTAGGCCTCACCAATATGGTCATACATACAACAAGTATCTCTATTTATAGCCCAGTAGGTATATACAAACATGTACTCTATAATTTCTGTGAGGTATAATCAGCCTCGTTTAAAAAGTTCAGTTGCTGTTTGTGAAATGTCTCATTTACAAGTAACAACTGGAATGAACATTTAAATGTATGAAGATCTTGCTCTACATTCAAAGAAAAGCTACTTACATAACTCTAACAGAAAAGCTCTAGGACATAATGAAGTGACCATACGATTACACTACAGCTCAGCTTCTGTCATTACCTCTTTACCAGCAGCACAAAACTGATCCAAACTAAGTTAACCATAAATCTACATGACAAAGTGAGTAGCAGTCTCACAATCTCCCGTGATAAGATGAAGGATATGAGTCAAGAAACTGTACATTTCTATGGGAAATAAAAAATACTTCCAATGTTCCAAATTAAATGATTCAATCTTCATATTCCTTAATTCATACGTGTGATATAACCTCATTTATTATGGCTAGATATTAGGAACCTAATTTCGCAAGGGTTCTTATTGGTCAAGTTTTGTATGCTCTTCAGGCTATTTAAGTTGTCACATAATAGTTGGATGTATCTTCATAATAAACTTGGCTAATAAAATTTGATATGAATAGATTTGTCATTTGTACATACAACATAATCCAACGCCAAAAATTGCACCAAGAATTGATCAAACTTTGAGTGCCATTAGCCTTTCCCTCTTCCCTACTTAAATGCTAAGCTTTGCACTGAGATTCTTATTCACAGCTAACCAAAGCCCAAAGATATAAATGTCTCATAGATAACATGATTAAAGAAAAAGGATTTGAAGAATTCACCTGTTGATGTAATCAAGAGAAAGCAACCTGTGATGAAGACTGTAATCACAACCAATATAAGTCACAATCAAGCTACCAGCATCAGGGTGTGGCCAGCTTCTTGAAGTGGGAAACCGTAGTATAAAAGTGCCAGGCTCCTGAAGGCCTCTGGGACCTTGAAGTGATAATTCAGCTTCTTCCTTTGTAATAAATCCTTCAAACCACACTGGTGACGTAGAAATCCAGAGTACATTCATCTGTTCTCTTGATAATGTAAAAGCAACAGGATACAACCAACACCACATCTTTTCAAAGTTCTCTTGGGCCAAGTACTCTTGACAGCCAGCAATTCTTTTCAGAAGATCAAAGTCCTGGAAAATTGTGATGTCAGTGTAATCAGTCACATTAAATATCTCAAACAGCAGTAATGTGATGACAAAATTACTCCCAAAGCTTAAACCTTGGATAATCAAGAAGTTGAGGGCAACTAAAGAAGCAACATGAAAAAGTGATCATACTTTCACCTTATCATTTTTATGTCAGCACGTCACATAAAGCAGTTATATAACTTGATACACATTGTTAGGAAATATCTATATTAGAAAGAGTAATATCAACATTCGGGAGAGTATGATCTTCCTTTTTAGTGTATGATTTCCTATTTATTACTAAGGTTTTCTTTCCCTATATAATGACTTTTATATAAATGATACAAGGGTCTTGAATATTCATCAAGCTCTCTGTTTTTGTCCACCTTGTTATTCACATAGTATTAGAGCCACACTTCCAAATCTTAGAACTTGTTTACCGTAAACCCTAACACCTTCCATTCTATCCAAAACACTTACCTCCACTTACCAAAACCAAGCAACTACACAGAAGCAACCAGGGGGTCCTGGCGACCACCAGAGTACCAGCGGTGTTGCCAGAAAACCACCAACGTGTAGGCTCATGGCCATCACAGGCCATCATCCAACGACCACCGGCAACGACAGTTAGATGGGTCAGCTCGCCATTGTGTCTTGAATTGAGTTTTGGCCTTACTTTGTGTCAAAACTAACCAGAACATGAGTATTTTTGATAACAGTAAAGTTTTATGTATTTCAGAACTTCGTCAGCAGTGTTTTAGTGTCCGTTTAGCCAGAAAATCCATCTAGCATAACTGGGAGATGTCAGGCTTCAGTAGCAAATCATCCACAGGTGTTCCAACAATGGGTTCCTCAACTTTGCAAATCACCAAGCAATGTTTGAACGGTAATAACTATCCTTTTTGGTCTAAGAATGCCAAATTGTTCTTTCGCAGTTAGAGAAATTTTCCCATCTTATGTCTGATCTCCCAACTAATCGGAAAATACTAGAAAATTAGCAAGGTGATGATGCACAATTACTATTTTTTTTTTTCGATTCTACGGAAATGAAATTTCAGTCTTACTCTCTCATGTTAGCACTTGTAAGCAAGCTTGGGACTATGCTACGCTTCTTTACTCAAATAATATGCTTCGCATGTATGATATTTCTGTTGAGTTATTTCTGTCCAAACAGGAATTAAGTTTGATTGAATACTTTGGAAAAGTGAAACATGCTTTTGATGAGTTGAATTCCCTACTACTGATTACTTCTGATATTAAGGAGATGCAGATTAGAAGAGAACATTTGGTAACTATGATGCTTTTGGTTGGATTGAAACTTGAGTTTGAACCTCTGCGAGCACAAATCTTAGGAGGAGCACACTTTCCATCCTTGGTTGAACTATATTCTAGCCTCTCTCGCTCTATGACTAAGGCGAATTCACTAGAGAATAACTCTGAAAGGTCAGCTCTTGCAACACAATCTAATTCACAAGTCAAAGGAAGCCATGGGGGAAGTTGAGGACGACACGGTGGCTGTGATGGTCCTAGCGACTGAGGTGGACATGGCAAAGGCTCACGACTCCATTGTACATATTGTGATAGAGGCAGACATGATGAAAAGTCTTGTTGGGATAAATATCCCCATTTGCGAGTTGCTTATTGCGTCTCTTAAAGAACATTCTTTGACTACAACTTCACAACTGTCTCTGTTACTTTATCTCAGGATGAGTATACTAAGTTTTTGCAGTATCAGTTAACTTAGCAAACACCTTCTTCCTCTATGGCATTTGTGGCTCATTAAGGTAACTCAACCACTTGTTCTTCAGCTATCCCTAGAAAATAGTCATGGATAATAGATTCTAGTGCCACTGACCATATTTCTGGTAAAGTAACCGACTTTAACCATATCGTTCCTTTACTTGCCTCTCATAATGATAAACTTACTATTGCTAATGGATCTACTACCACCATTAAAGGTGTTGGACCCTCTCATCCTTGTTCTTTTCTCACATTACCCTCTACATTATTTGTTCCAAACTTTCCTTTCAATCTTATGTCTTTGAGCAAATTGACTAAACAACTAACTTGTTTTGCATGTTTCAACCTTGATAATGTCATTATCCAGGATTTGAAGACCAAGATAACAATTGGAGAAGGGCGTGAATCGAATGGAATGTACTATTTTGACAAGTTGCAATCATCCATCGCCTGCTCATTGTGAGTCTCTCCTATTGATATCCATAGTCGATTGCGTCATCCATCTTTGGGAAATCTCAAAAAACTAGTGCCAGGGTTAGATTCTGTTTCCAATTTAAATTGTGAGTCGTGTCACTAGGAAAACATCATGGTAGTTTGTTTTTTCCTCAAGTCAATAAAAGAGTTCAAAATCCCTTCTTGTTAATCCATACAGACATTTGGGATCCGAGTCATGTCAAGTCTAAGTTGGGATTTTAGTATTTTGTAATTGTTGTTGATGATTTCTCTTGAATAACTTGGTTATATCTAATGCGAGATCGTTCTATTTTTTGTTCTTTCTATGTTGAAATTCAAAATTAGTTTAATACCCAAATCAATATTCTTCGTAGTGATAATGTTAAAGAATATTTCTCTAACTCATTCTCCAGCTACTTGAAACAACAAGGTATTCAACATCAATCTTTCTGCCCACACACTCCTCAACAAAATGGGGTAGGCGAGAGAAAAATCCAACATATTGTTGAAACAATTCATATCCTGTTAATCAACATGAATGTACCCAAAAGTTTCTGGGGAGATGTTGTACTTACTGATCAATGGAATGCCATCTTCTGTGTTAACGGGGTCTCTATTCTCAATTCTCTTTCCCTATCAAGATCCTTTTCCCTTGCTCATTGAGTATTCGGATGTGTTTGTTTTGCTCACTAGCTTCAGCCCAACATGGATAAGTTAGATCCAAAAGCTATAAAGTGCATCTTTCTTGGGTACTCTCATTTGCAAAAAGGATACAAATGTTTTAGCCCCTCATTGAATCATATTTTTGTGTCTGCTGATGTTACATTCTTTGAAGATACATCGTACTTCTCTAATGCTCAGTCTATCTCTACTAATATTGATGAGTGTCTACCAATTCCTTTTATTCCTTTCCAAGCAACTCCCAATTAAGTTGCTCCTAACACTAATCCTACTCCTTTGGAACATCTCTCTCATCCTGATTTGCAGGCTCATACTCGACGCACTCATCCTGAAGTACGACCAGACGATTCACACTCGTCACCATTGTCTTCGTCTTCAATTCCATCATATGATGATCTTGATTGGCCCATTGCTCTCCGTAAAGGAAGAAGGTCTTGTACATATCACCCTATTTCAAACTTTGTTTCTTATAACTCATTATCACCTTCATATGTTGCTTTTGTATCCACTTTGTTTTCTATACCTATCCCCAAGTCTGTTTCAGAAGCTTTGGATCATCTTGGATGGAAACATGCCAGGGAAGAAGGGATGTTGGCTTTGCAAGCTAATGCCACATGGGACTTAGGTCCTCTTCCACATGGTCAGACAATTGTGGGTTATCGTTGGGTGTTTAGTGTTAAGGTCAATTTTGATGGCACGAGTAATCGTTTAAAAGCCCGTTTGGTAGCTAAGGGTTATACACAGGTGTATGGAATGGATTATACTTAAACATTTTCTCCTATTGCCAAACTGACATCCGTACGTGTTTTCATTGCATTGGCAGCCACCCATGACTAGCCTCTTCGTCAACTCGATGTAAAAAATGCCTTTCTTCATGGGGATCTTCAGGAGAGTATTTTTATGGAGCAACCACTAGGGTTTGTTGCTCAAGGGGAGACTAATCTAGAGTGTCGCCTAAACAAATCTTTATATGGTCTAAAACAGTCACCGAGAGCTTGGTTTGGGCGCTTTAGTACAGTGGTTATGGAGTTTGGTCTACATCGATGTGGTGTGGATCACTTTGTGTTCTATGGTCACTCTGAGGCTAGTAAAATTCTTTTGATTATGTATGTTGATGATATTGTTATTACTGGAGATGATAAAGCAAGAATTATATCTTTAAAGTCATTCCTCTAGACTAAATTTCAAACAAAGGATCTTGATTTACTAAAATATTTTCTGGGTATCGAGGTAGCAAGCTCGAAAATGGGGATTTGTCTATCTCAAAGGAAGTTCTTGATCTTCTAGAGGAAACAGGTCTTTTGGGAACAAAGCCAGTTGATAGCCCCATGGAACCAAATGTAAAACTTAATGTTGATAAAAGAGTGCAGTTGGAAGATCCAGGTAAGTATCAAAAACTTGTTGGTAGACTGAATTATTTGACTATTACTCGTCCAAATATTTCGTTTGCTAAATGTAGTGAGTCAATTTATGGGATCTCCACGGACTAGTCATTGGGATGCAGTTATTAGAATTTTGAGATATTTGAAAGGTTCTCCAAGGCAAGGTCTTCTTTACCAGAATCATGGACACATTCAGATTCAAGGGTACACAGATGTAGATTGGGTAGACTCTTATGACCGACAGTCTATTTCAGGCTACTGTGTATTTTTGGTGAAAACATGGTATCATGGAAAAGTAAAAAGCAATCAGTTGTTGCACATTCTAGTGCTAAATCTGAGTACATGGCTATGGCATATACTACATGTGAGTTGATTTGGTTGAAGCATCTTCTCAGGGAACTTGGTTTTAAGCACTCCACTCCAATGAAACTAATGTGTGATAATCAAGCAGCTATTCATATTGCCTCGAATCCAGTTTTTCACGAAAGAACCAAACATATTGAAGTGGACTGTCACTTTATTCGTGAAAAGCTTCAAGAAGGATTGATTGAGACACCATATGTCAAGTCAGAAGATCAACTTGCTAACTTACTCACTAAAGCATTTGGGGGGTCTCAATTGAAACCTATATGTAACAAGCTCGGAGCTTATGATACGCATGTTCTAGCTTGAGAGGGAGTGTTAGGAAATATCTATATTAAGAAGAGTAATATCTACATTAGGGAGAGTATGATCTTCATCTTTAGTGTATGATTTCCTATTTATTACTAAGGTTTTCTTTCCCTATATAATGACTTCTATATAAATGATACACGGGTCTTGAATATTCATCAAACCCTCTGTTTTTTCCACTCTGTTCTTCACACACATTTACATGGAGAGCAATTCAAATATATTTGGAACTAAAGGTGTATAGAAAGCACATTTGTACTAATAACATATGGAAAGCACATTAGTAGTAATAAGCACATATCACTAGGATCACTCTTATTTCAAGCAGATTCATTCTGCAACAATATGATATCTCCATAGTTAAAAAAACCCATGCTAGAAGTGGCAATAGTGGTAAGAAACTTTAAGCTTAACTATTGGTGTACATTTGACAATGCAAGAAATGGATCATAACACATTTAAGATATAGTTCAGCAATGCAGTCAAGCTTCTGTGACATAAATGTAAGCAATAGGCCATCAAGATGGGATGGATCAATAGCACATGCAATTTGCACTGAGGAGTACAAAACCAAGATAAAAAAAGAATTGTAAAGAAGAAAATGGACAAATTTATCTCATGGGGTAACAGTTTAACAGCAACAGAAAACAATATGGCAATTGTTGCCCTTGAAATCAAGGTGTAGTGCAAAACATTTAAGCTAGTTGGTGGGAAAATCATTAGGACAAACACAAGTTAAAACTTATACAACATCATGAAATCACTCAACAAATTCAACTAGGAAAATTTGATCTGCAAATTTGGTATATCCAGTTCACATAAAGTTTTAGATGCACGCAATGAATGAAACATTCATATACAATTCTCACCTAGCACGTAGAATGATAACTCAATGCAAATGGGACTATAAATTAAAAATATAGCTTCTTTGGCTAGTTTACCAAAAAGCTAAGCACATATAGGAAAGGCATGGATGTATCGCTTGATAAAAGTTGCGAAAGCAAGCTATATCACTAGTAGCACACCTATGAAAGACTTCACAACTAAGTGATAAAGAATGCCAAGGTATCAACTAGAAAGCAACTTTAGTAAATCATAATAGAGATGGAATGTTATAAGGTGATAATGCTGATGGTAGAAAAAGGAAAAAGAAACATGTTGCAAAAATCTTTGTTCTAGAACACAGGCATCAACAAAAAGGATGAAATGATTAGCCCCCTATTTCTTGGCATATGCAGACTAACATGAATGATAAGTTACAAGAAGCTACCATACAAAATTCAGCAACGGGCTCATATATCAAAGTAAAGAGAAGTAATTGACACCCAGTAATACCCTCATGTATGCACAAAATATTCCAGAAATCACTCAAGTGAACAATTGTTTTCGATTGCTACAATAGGGGGAAAAACGCCTTAACCACAATGGTATAACACCACATCAAAGCCAAAAATGCTTATAAAGCTCAATGCACGTGAAGGAGTAAAGAAACCTGTTGACTAAGTGATCTGGTACCAGTAGAGCAAGCAATCCTCATGAACTGCTCTTCGATCTCAAGAGTGGCATCCTCCCAAAGAACAAGACGGTTGTTTTTAGCAATCAAGTTCCACACTTTAGTTCCTTCCTCAATCAAACTCTTTGCAATCATTATTTGTCGCCTAAAATCGACGAAGACAAAAGTCAGGACTCGGTCAAAAGCGAATTTTCACGGTTTAACCAAAAAACGGTTACTCAACTGAACTTCAAATGGGTAATCCTGTTTTTCTATTCTCCCAACCACACAAGAAAGGAAAGAACATTAAATTATGAATAAATTAAAAACCAATAAAGGGTCAGAAGGGTTGCGGATGACCTGTGGTGGGAACATCCTGAATAAAGAGGAACCTGGTCCGCGAAACTCAGGAGCTGTTCTTCGGAAGCGAGAGTTGCAATCTCCTTGAGAAGGAGAGCTCTATCAGTCAAGCTTCCAAGGCAGTACTTGAAAATTGTTGAATCCGAAATTGTATAGCCTCTACCAGACATGGGTTCTTATTCTTGTTTGAAATGGAATCACTAAAGTTGTCTTGCTCCTTGTTCTTCTGAAAATGATGGAACTGAACTGAAAAGGGGTTTGTTAGACGCTTGACGAACTTTACTCAAAGTGAGTTCCCGTCGGTTAGCGTTGCTTTTTTGGTACAATTTTGTGGTTTTGGTATAAGTAACAATGTCTGGTATAGCTGATATGGTAATTATCGATATCGTTATACTAATTTTTAAAAAATTTCAAATATAAAATATATATTGAATACTTTATGATTTTATATTAATTATCTCTTCAAAATTTATAATAATATAAATTTAAAGTAATAATAATTTATTTATTTTTATTAATATTATTTTTATAAATAAATAATAATTACACTTAATATTAAAAATTATCCAATTATCAGCAAATATAAAATTAAAATAATATAAAATATTATAAATTTATCATATAATAAATAATAATTACATCGAAGTATCTAATAAAAGAATAATAAATGTCTTTAATTATGTAACAAAAATAGTTTACGACAAGAATTTATGTTAAAGAATCAATTAAATATACTAAATAATAAAAATAAAAAAGACAACTTTTAACATTGGCCAAATAAATCTTGAATTGAATGATAAACAATATATAATGACTAAAGATAATAAATAATGAACAAATAAATTTTGACTATAATGATAAACATAAATTTTTTATTTTTAATTATGATTATTTCTAATATTGTTAAATGGTCTTAACTATTCATCCAAATTTAATAAACCTCATAAGTCTAGTCACTAGAGTGTTGTCAGTAGCCACTAGAACCCGTTTTACTTTTAATTATGATTATTTCTAATACTTGCTTTGGCTTCTTAATCTTAGCAAGTCATCGAAGTTCTTGATGTTATTGTCTTTTGTATATTCTTCAGCACCATTTGGTATTTTTCCTTATGACTTTTTATCCTTACGGGTGTCACTATCACTATCAGTTTCTGCTTTAAGCTGCTCGAGTTGTTTACTCTCTTGTTTCTTGGTTCTTTTGAGAACTTTTGTTCGGGCTTTGAAGCTTCAGTAGAGGTTAGGTGGACGCACCCATCTTGTCCTCTAAAGGTTGAGGCACTTCTGTAGGTGGTCGTGGCGTTCCTTGCGGTGATTTAACATCAGCAGGTGATGCGGGCAGTGGGTGGCGATGTGGAGAGAGCTGAAGCTGGAGATGAGCACAGAGGAGAGAGAGATCGCAGATATGAGAGTTTTTTTGGGAAATAAATCCCTAACGGCCTGTTTGGTACGAAGGAATAGGAATTCTATTCCTACCATATTCTTAGGTAATTATTAAAGCCGTGTTTGGTTTAGCCTTTGTTTGGATGCTTAATTACACCAGGGAAAGGAAATGAAAGGAAATCTTGCATGGGAAATTGCAAGATAAGAATAAAAATGGCCCAAATTTTCCTTCCATTCCTCTCAATTCTCTCTCTTATTCTTGTCCAAACAATGGAAAGGAAGAGAAATACAATTTCTTTTCCTTTCTCTTCTCTTGGTTTCTCTCCATCCAAACAAAGGCTTAAAGTAAACACAGAATACTCATTCTATGTCAATACGTATTCTGCGATTTTAAAGAATAGCTAAAACCGACTAAAACCTATCTTTACTTAATCGACGAATCCGTAATCTTTCTTCTACACACAAGCCTTTTTACAAACCTATCCTTCTTACACACAAGCCTCCTCCCGAAATTTGTTTTTCTTCTTCAACAGCTGAAATATCTTGGAGCCTCTCTTCGAAAGTTCTTCCTCTTCTCCGCGAAAGTTCTTCCTCTTCTTGACGTTCCAGCGTTCTATCACCAGATTGTAGGTAAGTTATTTGTATTGTTTCGATTGGGTAATGGGTTTGGATTGAATGAGGGGTATTACATTTCATTTGGGTATTTCCGATGAATTACATCTGGGTAATTTGTTTGGGTTTTTTTTTGTGTGGGTATTTCCAATGTGTTTTGTGTTCCAATGGGTTTCGTGTTCTTCTCCTTCTAATCTGGGTATTTCCAATGGAGCGTGAACTGTTCACGCTGAACAATTCATGCTCCATATTCTCAGACGTTCAAGTTATCTGTTCTATTAATGGAGCGTGAACTGTTCAGCAATTTATTAACTATTTCTTCATTATTAAAACAGAGGCTTATTCTCATCCATCACTTTCTGATTGTTCTATTATCATTTTGAGAGTCATTTTAGCTAGCTAGCACTTTTAAGCTAGTTCTTATCTTGCAACTCGCAAGAGAAACACAAACTGATTCCCAAATCTACGCCAAAAAGCTTCATAAGGTTCACTTCAGTGTCTATCTTTTCTTTTTAATATTTTTGTGAGGTTTGTAGGTGACAAACTGAGATTATTATTTAAACAAAGAATGATTAACGATTCCTTATTCTCGTGACCGAATATGGATCCTGATTGGTTTTGTTGTTTTGTGATGTCAATATGACTAACTTCAAAACCTGCATTCAGTACAATCTGAATTGATTATTTGGGTTTTCGTGTATGGAATTTTGAATTTTGGGATTGTGATTGCAGGAGGTTGGACTATTAAATTGTTGCTCCCTTGGGTGGAAGCATCGTAGGTGTTTCTTCTTGACATTGTTTAGGTATGGATTGCTATTAGAATTGCTTCATTTCAAATTGTGACTCTTTGTCCTTGTGATTGATGATTTTCATAGATTTCGGATGCTTGAATTTGGTAATTATATGACTGCATGTAGATATTTGTCTTCGCTTATCTAGGTTGCATCTAACTACATTAAATTATACGAGCTTTCTGAATCTGCATCTTGCTTAACAAAGGGTTATTAATAATGTGTTTCATGTCTAATGAGAACTTGGATGATAATGTGAAGCCAAGTTTAGTTCAATTAGCATTTGTCTTCCTAGTATGAATCCCCATGCTTTCACTTTAACGGAAAAGTTTCGATGGTCTTGTAAAACAGCCCGTTGATTTTTACCTATAATTCTTTTATGTCATCACTTGTAACCAACCACACAAACAATTACAAAATATCTTTTATGTATTAGCAAAGTAATGAAACCTTTCCATTTCTCACTGAGATCCATGCAACAAAATGGAAAATGAAAATACAATCAACTTGTTGGATAATGAGTCCTTAATTTCCATTAGATCATTTCAAAACTCGAGATATCAAATGGACAATCATATCTTGTACCAATAATGTTAGCTGAAATAAATTTGTTTGTCTTCTTCTTTTGTTCCATTCAGATTTCAGAGTATATCATGTGAATATATTTTCATGCAGAATATTCTTGAATGTCGGCATGAATGTCCATCCATTATTGTAGAGTTTTTTATGAATAATTTGAAAATAGATGCTAACTCATGGTAAATGATTTGGATTTGTTTTAACCTTAGGCATTTTAAAATCTTCGAGGAAGACATAAAGAAAGGGATTTCTGCTGCAAAATTTTTGGTTATTCTTAGTAAGTACAAATTTAATCTTTTGACATATATTCCTTGTTATTTGAATGCATTTTCTCTTAATTAGTTATGTGGCTGCATTCTGTCTAGATTTAATGTTTTCTTTGTGTTGAAAAAGATCTTTTTCTATCTCCAGTCCTTTTTATACATTTCACTTTGTCTGTATGTGCTTGAAGCATCTCTGTGCATTAATATATCCAGATTCTGTTGCAAATTTTTGTTTATTCTTCGTAAGTACAAATTCAATCTTTTGACATATATTCTTTGTTATTTGAATGCATTTTCTCTTAATTAGTTATGTGGCTTCATTCTGTCTAGATTTAATGCCTTCTTTGTGTTGAAAAAGATCTTTTTCCATCTCCGGTCCTTTTTATAAATTTCACTTGTCTGCATGTGCTTGAAGCATCTCTGTGCATTAATATATCCAGATTTTCCATCCTTTCTCTCCACAGCACCTGGAGTTTCTTATTAAGATTTTCTTCTTCTGAAGAGGGCTGAAGGGTAAATCATAGATTGTAGCAATGCACTTAAAACTTGACAACGGTAGATTGTCAAGTCTGTTTTCTATATTTCACATGCTTGCTTGTGCTTGAAGCATATTTGTGCTTTAATATGTCTAGATTCTCTATCCTTTCTCTCCGCAACACTTGGAGTTTCTTATTTCTTTTCTTTTTCTTCTTAAGAGGATTGAAGTGTAAATGGTAGATATAGCAATGCACTTTCAACTCTAGCTGTCTCTGTTATGCCACCTTTGATTTTCTTCAATTTTAAAATTCTTTGTTTTGCTTTTCTTTGGATTTGGTTTCTTTAAGCTCTTTGGTTATAACTTGTTTATCAATTGATTAAATGGCAAAATGCTTTTTTTTCCTTTTCTTTTGTTTGTCATCTGGCTTTAAACGCCTTGCCAAATTTAGGAGCCATATGGAGAGATGTGTTGATGATGGATGAAGCCTTGTTTGAGGCTTTTCTCCCTGATCATTCTTTGGAGGTCATCCTCACATTCCCTTTCATCTCAACTTCGTTTCTGCTGCAAAATTAGTTATGTGGTTGCATTCTGTCTAGATTTAATGTCTTCTTTGTGTTGAAAAGATCTTTTCTATCTCCAGTCCTTTTATACATTTCACTTTGTCTCAGTATGTGCTTGAAGCATCTCTGCATTAATATATCCAGATTCTTTGCAAATTTTGATTATTCTTCGTAAATACAAATTCAATCTTTTGACATATATTCTTTGTTATTTGAATACACTTCTATGGTTTTCTTCGATCCTCTCGCAATTCCAAGAATCGCCAATGGTCACGGCTACTACTCATCATCATCGCCTCACGCCGAGCCGCTCTCTGGCAGAAAGAGATCTGTGAAGTGAATCTCCTGCGCTCAGATCAAAAATGAAGATTGATCTAGAAGGCTACCAGTGAGCTAGGTCTACTCTACCAATTCAATTCGCATTCGATCTATTCTCGCCAACAAGTGCTCTAAATTTCACGGCAACTTCTTCCTGTCGGCCGATCCGACTATCTCCAAGGACCTCGGTGATCGTGCGTGTTTTTGGCTCATGTCACACCGTTCTACCCTAAGCAATTGACGGAGTTTCCATGTCAACTTGCCGATTTTCTCAAAACGTCGGCAAGTCGCTGCCGTCGGGCTTAGGTGTCATGTTGCTCAGCGCTAATTTTACTTGTTAACGAAAGGTGCAAACTTTGGATGAATCAATGCTTATTAGTTACTCTTTTGTTTCTTGAAAGTATTTCTTATCGGATATAATTTCTCACAATTTGAATATGTTCTCTACATTACTGAATGTTCTTAAATTTTGAGTCTTAGATGGTCGAAATTGGTGAAAATCTTGCCTTGTTCATGGAGCTTCAAACTCTTGGGGATAGGAATATGAGAAAACTGAGTTTTTCTCACGTTGTTCATAGCATTAGGCGTATGAACAAGAAGCATAAAATGAGGTTAAGAATCGATGACTTCGAATATCTTGTTTGGAATGCTACAGGTTTGTGGAATTTTCTATGATTAAATCTCTTTTTTGTACTTAGAATTTGTGTCTAAGTCATCTTGATTGTTTATTTTTGGGAGCTAACAATGAGAAGACGAGGCAGTGGCCAAGAGATCACTGACAACATTATGTGAGCTTTACCGCAGAAAGGTTTGGTTTGATGACCGGACAGCAAATGCTATTTGTATGGCATGTTTTCATTCATCATCAAGGTATTCCTTTTACTGCTAGAGTAGCCTATATGTCTGTTCTATTTTCCAAACCACTGAAGTTCTTACAGTATTAGAGATTCTCAGGATTATGATTGCTGCTATATCATATCTTTTGAATCATGAAAAGATTGAGGATGATGACGATGATGATAGTGATGCTTCAAGCCGTGAAGATGACTCAAAACTTCAGAAGCTGCAAGCTATCCTCAGCAAAGAAGCAGTTTATAAGGTCAACTATTCAATACCTGCTTGTTTATTGATCTTAACAACTCCATATTTGAAGTGATAACCTGCCTATCTAAATGAATAATTGGATGACTTCAAGAACTCTGAAAGGTCTAGTGATGTATTTAGGTCTATAGTGGTTTCATTTCAGATTTTTGAGAGGTTAATTTTTCTTTTGCTATGATCACTGGAAAGAGACCTAAAACTTGATATTCTAGAAGTTCAATAAAAAGTTTGCTACTAGTTAATATTTCTCCTATTTGTCCTACACCACTCACCATCTTGTCTTCTAAGCATGGGTTCTGTTCCTTCATTTGTTGGAGACTTCAAAGAAACTTAACTATTATTATTATTTTCTATTTTTATCTTTATCATCATCATCATCATCATCATCATTATTTTTTATTCTTTATTCGTCATATGTTATTCTTTAATCTATTTTATGTTTTAGTTTTACCTTGTTCTTTTGTATTGTATTATTTTATATATTTATTTGTAAGTATTTAGTTATATTTAATATATTATTATTGTTATCATTACTATTATTATTTATTATTACTTTTATCATTTTAATATGTTTTTATTATTATTCTTTATTTCTATTTTCATTTAATTTTATATTTATATTTCATATTGTATATGTATTTTCTTTTATTATATTTTTATTTTTCTTACAAATAGGTTTTAAAACTTATTCCTTTTTGTCTTTTTATCTTTATCTTTTTTCTTTTCTCTCATGGATTCATTGGAAACAGTCTCTGTACTAGTTGAGAGTAAGGCTGTGTACTTTTGCACCTTCTTAGACCTCGTGTTTTAGCAGGATTTCTACTGAAATGTTGTTGTCGTTCTAAGAAATTTAGTGCGATTTATTGGATTTTTTTTATTTCACTCAATTACAGGCCTACCATAAAGGTACCTCATCCAGTAAGAAAAAGAAGAAAGCAAAACTGGAACGTGCCATTCGTAGCATGAAAAAGAAGCAACGGATATCATCTGAAACTAGTAGTTCAAATAATTATTCACCACTTGTCCATCTGAAGGATGCACAGGTGTGCAACTGTCTTATCATTCTATAGTTATACAAGAAAGTCCAGTGAACAGATTTGTAACTCCATTTGGTTGCAGGGATTTGCTGAGAAACTATTGTCTCGTTTGCAGACTTGCAATGAACGTTTTGAGGTGACTTCCCTGTCCTTTTTGTTAAAATATCGGTTTACAGGTTTTTGTCGCTGTTATTGGTGTATTGCTTGTCAATTATATTTTACTTTCACCAAGTCAGTTTTTAAGTCTGTCTATTATTTTATCTGGGTTTCATGGCTTGGAAGATATTGGGAAGCAGGAGTTTGATATTAGGATGAGTCATGCTAAGTGGAAATTCTTTTCTTTATCCTTCTCTTTTCCTTCAGCAAATGTATTAAAATATAGCTTGCGTGCAAATCTTAGGTTAAGATGATGATGCTGAAAGTAATTGCGCGTACTGTTGGGCTTCACCGATTGATTTTATTGAAATTCTATTCTTTTCTTCAGAAGTATGTTCAGGTATGATGGCTGCTTTATTCAAGTTGAATTATTTTCTATTCAAACCTTTTCAAACTCACTTTACTCATTTATCCAGCCACACCAACGTGATATCACCAATTTGCTTGCAGCAGCAGTGCAAGCCTGCCATGATATGGTATGCTCCTCTGTTTCTATTTGTTTTATTACAAGATGTAATTTTGAGCTCGTCACTTCCTCCCATTTTAGTTATTGACACCCCCTGTTTCGCCTGCTCCCGTGTCTTGTTTCTACACCCTTGCTATTGTATTACCTGCTAACTGAGAAATCTTGTGTTCTACAGGTACCTCCTGATGCAGTTGAACCACTATTTAAACAAATAGTAAATCAATTTGTGCATGACCGTTCGCGTCCTGAGGTATTTCTCTTTTTTTTGGAACGTTTATGTTTCTGCAAATGCAGCTGGTTGAGAACTTTTTATTTAATTTTTCTTTGACTTGTCTTGCTTCATTCCAGGCAATAGCTGTTGGACTAAATGTGATAAGAGAAATATGCTTGCGTATGCCTTTGGTAACTATTCTCGTGCATTTCATCTGCACATTCTCTTGTCCTTGCTCCTTTTCTAGTGAAACTTACATAGGTTTGATGAGTTCAAAATCCTAGAGCTTTTATATATTAATAGTGTAGCTTTCTTTAACTGAGGTGCTCGAGCCTGATTTTCTCATTACCACACTTATCACCCTTCTATGCTGTTTGGTCATTCCAAATTTAGAAGCTTATTAAAATCAATAATTTTTCTTGTGATTTCCAGTTGATGACAAAAGATTTGCTGCAAGACCTGGTACTATATAAGAAGACGCATGAAAAAGCAGTCTCAGTTGCTGCTCGATCTTTAATGACTTTATTCAGAGAGGTAGCCAAATGTTTGTTGACTTGATGTTTCTTTCCGTTGTACATGTGAGTCATTGCAGCAATTGGCATGCACATCATAAATTTGAGATAATTAGCTACTTTTCCTTGCAGATTTGTCCGTCGTTGTTGCTTAAAAAGGACCGTGGTCGCCCTAGTGATCCAAAGGCGAGGCCAAAAGCATATGGAGAAGTCACTGTTTCTAGCAATGTTCCTGATGTTGAGTTATTGCAGCATGATGATCGTGATGACGAAGAGGATGAGGCTGAAGATACTGAAGATATTGATAAAATGAGATGTAGTTTTGAGGATGATTGTGATAGTGATGAGTTTTCTTCTGCCAGTGATGACCATGAAGATGACAACGATTCTGAAAGTAGGGAGGATAGTGATGGAGAAGAGGACTCAATTGATGAAGACAGTGACAACGGCGTTGATGCCAATGATAGCGATTATGATGAAGAGGGAGAGGGTGATAATGATATGGAGTAAATGGAGGAGGATGTGGAGGCGAATCATGAAAAAGTTAATGTTGACGTGACTAAAGCTAAAGCAAGTAAGAGGAAGCTATCTGATTTTGATGGGCAGCTTATTGCTGCTGACACAAGCCTTCGTGCTCTGAAGAGATTGGCAGTTGAAAAACTGAAGGGTTCCTCATTAAACTCAACAGATGCTTTTCTTTCTAATGAAGATTTCCAAAAAATCAAAGAGCTTAAGGTATGTTGACTTGGTTTTGATTTAGCAAATGTGGTTGCCATGTAGGTCATTTAGTGGGAAGGACACAGACCACTGACAGTTGATTTCTTCTGTAATTTCTATTTACATGCTGAAACATGTTAAACAAATCTGTAAAATTGTGGTTTTATGTACCCAAAAAAATTGAAGATTTTGGATGTGTTATAGGCAAAGAAAGCGGCAAATTCTGCTTTGGCTCAGCAAGGATTCAAGGTTCCAAGTTCTGATCAACTGAGTTTTAGGCGGGTGGATCCTTCTAAGCTTGAAGTAAGCTCTTTTTCATTTGATAGTGACAGAAGTTAAGGTTTCTGTTGTAGGAAAGTCTGGTTTTTCTTTGGTGGGAATTGAAGAACTAAGTTTTAACTCCGCTTGTTCTTTGTAGGCTCATATAAGGAGGAAGTTAACCAAGGAACAAAGATTGGCATTAGTAAAAGCAGGGCGGGAGGAGAGAGAGAAATATCAATCGAGGACAGCTGTGAAAAGGAAAAAGGTTCTCTTTATTTGTTCAAAAATGTCGTCCCTAATTACCTATTTTCCTTTCAATTGCTTTGGATTTCTACGAGAGGTTTATTGCTTCTTGCCCTTCTCTTTGGACTTTTCTAAGAGAAAATTTTCTTGGTTGTAATTCTGGACAGACCGGTGGTTTGAGCAATCAACAGAAGGAACGCAAGAAATTAATGCCTTCGGCTGCAAAGAAAGCTAAGATTGCAAGATCTAGACAAAAAAAAACCCAGAAACAACGTCGTGGTGGTAAACAGTTATCGAGGAAAGAAAGCCTGGAAATGCTAGGACTACGACACTCGGCTTTAATGGAACATGTTTGTATCTACGTGGAAATTTTTGCCATCTAAACAGATGAACCTCAAATAACAGCATATCAAACTGGAAGTAGCAAGATGAAATAAATAAATAACATCCGGAAAGATCCAAAAAAAACTTAGGGTGTGAGAACAAATCCTGTTACTCTTCTAGTAAACATGTACCGGCAGCTTCGCTATTATTTTGACCAAATATATCAGTAATTCCATCCCAGTTGTTTCTTCTCTCTCTGGCTTCCTAAAAAAGAAGGTTATGTTGGTGATTCTTATAAAAATAAACATTGGAGACGTGATGAAAGCAACACTCAGTTCTATAGTGTAATGATGTGTGACAAAGCAGTTGAAAGAAAAGGCAAGCAAAAAAGAAGTTATTAAAACATACACCTTAAAAGCTATAGCCCTGCCACTAAAGGCTAAAGCTGTCAAGGAAATAACCTTGATGTTTTCCAACATGCCAACATTTAGAATCATTTTTAGCCTCAAAGAATTGCATCCTTGGCACTTTTCAAGCAACTTATTTTCAGTGCGGGCTAAAGGTATTAACCAAATGACTAAGGATGTCCATTGATAACATACACCATACGAAGAAATTTGGATTACCTTATTGGTGACAAAGAGATCACCATTTTGATTTCTGTCTGGATCTGTTCCACCACATCTTGCCACTTTTATAGTTTTCCCGTCATCTACTCCTATATAACCAGAAGCTCCAAAGGAAAAAAAAAAACCATAACAAAATCTGATCTAGGAACAAAAGTAATGTTCAATGTTAATACAAACAGGATTTTGAAACAAGAATTTCAAAGAACAATTCGGTTCCAATAGGAAAAAGCCTTACTTGTACATTACTATTTGCTGATATGTCAGCAGATTATAATCAACTTCTGATAGATCATAAATTTCAACAATTCAGTACACCAGAATCTGATGAATCGGTTGTTTTTATATATAGTCAAATAAATTAAGTCTGCCTTCAAGAAACAAACCTCTTCATGTGAAAAGAACTAAAATTTGGGAACTTACTAAGTCTATTAGGAATATGGTTGTCTAAAATTTAAAGATTTAGAACAAAAAAATTAACTTCAGAAAGGCTCATTTCTTTATAAAACATGTAGCTTATACACCTCAGAAGATACCACGCACTATGAGCTTCTCTCCTATAAGTTGTTTGGAACTAGGTAATCATTATAGCAGTTAGAACTTCACTAACCATCACAACTTGTCTTAAAGTAGGTGATAGTGGACAGTTTGCAAATGAGCCATGACGCTCAATAAGGGATCATGAGCTCAGCTCATTTCAGACTCAACAAGACTGGGATCATTTTGTAAACGAGTCAAATCCAAATATTTTTTGAAAGATTCTTTAATAAATGAGCCAAGCTTGACTTCAAACTAGTGAAAAGTTTCATTAAGGGCTTGATTTAAACTCATATATTGGTCTAAGGCCTGGTAATAGACTTACTCACATACTAATTTTAATAAGTATGTGAGTAAAATTAATAATAATAATAATAATTTATAATAAAATTAATAATAATAATAATAATTAATAAATAAATAAATAATAAGTAGAAAATTTATAATAATAAATAATAATAATAACAATAAATAATAAATAATAAATAATAATAGCAACAACAACAACAATAATAATAAATAGATGAAACAGAAAATTAATAATAATAATAGTAGTAGTAGTAGTAATAGTAATAATAATAATAATATAATTAATAATAATAACAACAATAATAATAATAATAATAATAATAATAATAAATAATAATAATAATAACAATAATAATAATAACAATAATAATAATAATAATGAGTTTAATAATATAATTAAAAATAAAATTGATAAATTTAATAATAAGTAGAAAATTTATAATAATATTTAATAATAATAATAATAATAATAATAATAATAATAATAATAATAATAATAATAATAATAATAATAATAATAAATAATAAATAATAAAGTTATTAATAATAATAATAACAACAACAACAATAATAATAATAAGGACATTTTAATCTTTTTGTTACTGTTCTTTCTTATTCCAAGTTTATATTTTCAAACCAAACATCGGAATAGAAATTCTTTATCTATTCTATTTCTTAAACCAAACAAAGTAATACTCATTCTATTCTATTCCTTATCTTTTCTATTCTTAGGAATAACTATTCTATTCCCTGTCTATTTCATTCCTTGAACCAAACAGGCCGTAAAGATTTTAAATTTTACAGCACTGATTAGTATTTGACAGCCTGTTTGGAACGTCGTGAATTTGGATTGAATTCAATTCAATTGTTTGAAAAAAAATGACTACGAATTGAATTCACGTGTAGGTTAAACTCTCACTCTCTTTGTAAATTGAATTCACAGCCTAATTCACGTGAATTCAACTACAAAATTTGCTGCTCTTCTGTTTATAATACCCACGCACTCTTTCATAATAATGTATTCGAGCACTGTAGCTTTATCTTCAATTCTACCATGTATAAGAAAATAAAATTAAAATTAAAATATGAAAGAAATATTATTATTATTATTATGGAAAATAATAATCATACTAATAATATAAATAATATTAATAATAATAAGTAATTGTAATAATAATAATAATAATAATAATAATAATAATAATAATAATATGAGTTATTTCATATTAATTGTCATAATAATAATAATAATAATATTATTATATAATCCAAAATAAATAATTACATAAATAACAACAGTTAACAATAATATCAAATTTAATAATGTTATGAATAATAATAGACATTTTATTTCAAATAATATATTTATTTATCATAAGTAATATCTGAATCTGAATTACAAACCTAATCATAATAATCACATAAATAAAATACTTACCATTTATAAATTTAAAATATTAAGAAGAAAATTTACTTTATTAATATAAATAAATAAAAGTATAAAACTATAAAAATGACCTCTCCAGAAGTGGCTGAAAATGGCTAGCCTCGTGATGGCGGGGCTCATACTATAGCCGGACCAAAATGACCACCTCATTCTTGCGAGGCATTTCATTTTCAGCCACCCTCGCCCTCGCGAGACTGGGTTTTATAATTTATAGTTTTATTTATTTATATTAATAAAATAATTTTTCTTCTTAAAATTTATAAATTTATAAATGGTAATTATTTTATTTATGTGATTATTATGATTAGGTTTGCTCAAGATATATTACTTATGATAAATAAATGTATTATTTGAAATAAAATGTCTATTATTAATTTATTATTCATAACATTATTAAATTGATATTATTATTAACTGTTGTTATTTATGTAATTATTTATTTCTGCTTAATAATAATAATAATAATAATAATTATTATTATTATTATTATTTCTATTATTATTGTTATTATTATTATTATTATTAAATAGCACTTTGGAAGTAAAATTATAAACATGCATACAAAGTCAAAAATGAAACTTATTTTGAATAATTAAAATCTATCTAAAATAAAACGACTTTTATTTTGAATAGGAAGGAGTAGTTAATAATATTATTTTTAGTCAGATAAATGTGTCATATGAAATAATTGAATTTAATTCTAATATTACTAGATTTGTTCCAAACAGTGTAATTGAATTCAATTATAATATTACTAGATTTGTTCCAATCAGTGTAATTGAATTTAATTCTAATATTACTGGATTTGTTTCCAAACAGTGTAAATTGAATTCAATCATAACTTCATTAATGTAATTGAATTCAATTCGTTAATGAATTCAATTCGAAAGTTTCCAAACAGCCTATGATTTATATTTTAAATATCGGCCAGTATAAGACAAAAATGCTGATATCGGTCGGTATCAACAGTTGGTACCAAACGCTAATATTTTGTTCTGTTTATTAGCTAGTACGGTATCTTACAGTCGGCACGATATGAAATTCAATTCTTTTTTTTAGGATTTAAAAAAAATTCATTAAGTAAAAAAGAAGTTTAGTGTACATCTATTAAGAGGGACTCTCCCATATGAGATAAAATGACAAGTAGAACACTACAAAACACAGAAGAACAAAACGTTGATAACCCAGGTCGTCTCTCATGGAGGTGAAATTGATCAACTTAAATTAAGTTTGAATTAAAATAAAAATAAAAATAAAAACAATGTATTCGTAAACAGTCTATCCCAATTGTTGAGTGAAAACTATTAAGGAAAATTACGAAATTAAATTGAAAAGTAGATGGAATCAATTGAGAGCAAAGACAAATAGATTAATCAAAGTGGAAAAACTCTTGAGAATTAATTTCACTAATTTAATCTCCTATGTATAATTAAGGGAAAATGATTAGATTGTTGTCTTACTAAAATTAATAATTAGGTTCTAAATCGATTCGAATAACGAACTAGTCTAACTTTCGTATTCAACAAGTTATTATCCAAATTAATAATGAAAACCCGACTACCAATTACCACTTAAGTTAATAAATAAGACAACAGATTCGTAACCCAATCATGCATATTCAACTAAATAGCTACATTAATTCTTAAGAAAAGAGATCAGCTCATCATAGATATCACCACATCCATCATCATTGAACACTTTAATTGCATGTTACTATGAACAAAAGTATTAGAGCAATAATCAAATAGTAAAAATTGAATGGATTATTAAAAGAAAGAAATAAAAGTCGACTAAACTAATAAGAGTATAAGTCAGTTAATAACAAATAGTAGAATGAAAGAAACAAAGCAACAAATAAAGAACATAATAGGCAAACAAATCATCAAATGAAGAGTTGTGGAGATCTCTAGTCCCTCTCAAGCTTTCAGCTTTGGCTCTCACATTCTACGTTGGCTTCTTCCCCAGACAAATGTTCACTCAAGTTGAATGGGATTCAACTCCAGTTCTCGCTTTCAACCTATCCCAAGCTTTCACCTCTCTGCAATTTTGCTCATTTTCCTCACTTACTTTGTTTCATTTCTCTGTTTATCCTCTCTTTTTCTCTCTCTCTGTGCCTCCCATGTCTGTGTGTGTGTGTGTGAACGAATGAAACAGTGGATAAAGATGATTCTCCTCAGCCGCCACCCTCTTTTTCTTTTATTCCACTCTCTTTAAATTTAGGGTTGCGTGCCTTAACGTCATGAGCTGCCACGTATTAAAAACTATAATTAATGTTAAAACTTCTCACGGACGTGCATAAGAATTCTCACGGACGTGCATAAGAAGTCACGGTGTGACTCCCTTTATCACACTTGTGCGGTGACTCCCCAACCATCCCCTTGCATTAACCATGCACGAAATTTAATGTAAAAATTATTTGACTTTGATGTTTTAATACAAAATTTACAAAATAGCTCAATTAGCATTCATACAATATTCACACCATTTTTATTTAATTAATCTCACACTTAATCAAAACGTAATAATATGTGACCAAAATCAAGATATGCAAATAATTAAAAGTAATAAAAATTAGACACAACACTCACGGTGACGGATAAAGTTGAAGTTGTTCGTATTTTGGGGAGTTCTTTACTTCTTTTACTCAACGATGGAGCTTATAGTGAAAATAACCTGAAAAGTCGTCATGTCATGTGTCTTTAAGCTCTGGATGTTTTTATGAACGTTGTCATATTTATTTGTGTTTGGGATTTTAAACGTGTAACTAACACAGGTAAATAAATTAATACAGTTACTACTTACGAGAGATGGAAAAGGGATGAGGGAAGGCAAATCAACGTCAAGCATACCAGCAAAGTGCGAGAGGCTACATGAGGCGTTGAGAAAGTGCCACGGGCGTCTCCCGGAGGGTGTGGCCCGTGAAACGGCGTGTCGCCACCTCAATCACAAACTTGCGCAGTGTGTGGTGTCGATGGCGTGTCCTGAGGAGTCTGAGGCGGTTCGTACCCTTTGTGGGAGCGGCGGAACGGCGCTCAAACGGTCACAGTGCCAAAACGCTCGCCTTTCCCTCTCCGTATGCCTTACGTTTCATCAACAAGAACATCAACATTCCGATTGAATATGTGATGTGATTGAATTGATTATTTCTTCTAGGTAAGCAAATCTGTATGCTGGCCTTGTGCTCGTTTGGGTTAGCCATCTCTGTTCCATGAATTGCTCAAATAATTTAGCTTCTGCTTCCCAAGAGATGGGCCTTTCCCCATATTCAAAATTCTGTGTTTTAAGTGAGACCTCAGCATGAATTTGGGGTTTATTGTTTGCAACTTTTCTTTCTCTCTCTCTTTTCTTTTTCTCGTTATTATGCTAATTGTTAGTCAGTGGCGATGATTTCATATTTGAGTTTCACTGCAGAACTGGCAGTGAAGTTGAGAGATATTACTACCAATAAATGTTTGCTCTTATGCTAGCATTTTTTCAAGCCTCTTGAGTTAGTTTGTTGTATGCATCAGTTTTTCACCAGTGGATCACGCGAAACATTTATGTTGTCATTATTAGTAATGCTTGAGTGAAGTGTAGTTTAGTTGGACGCTTTTATTTTGGGCTTTTTTATTTTGTATTCTCTTGGAACTCGTTATCTTATAATTGTTCCTTCTCTATAGATATTAGTTTTCTGAGCTGACCTACATCCCTTGTTGGATATTTGATGTATTGATCCAGATACTTAAGAGAGGCTTATAATTCCAGAATTCCGAGATACTAAGTTTGTGTCATTGGGAAAGCAGTAAGCCTGGCCATTCCACTGCATAGTCTGCTGTAATAAGTTTTCTACTTTCAATTTTCCTTTTCTTTTTGGTTTTGTCCATTGTAGTCTCCATCTTGCAATACTTAGTAAACTATGGGTGGTGCGTTTAACAGCAAAATACGCATGGGCTTTAACTATAAGCACAATGTTGGCTAACCACCAAGTGTATCTGGCTGGTCTGATAAAACCACCTTAAATATATTTTCAACTTCTTCTAATCTTTAGCTCAACTTCTTTAGATCATTACCTATGGGGTTGGTAGTAAGGGCATAATTATGGCTTTATCAGAGGTCTATATTTCACAAACCTTCTGCTCAACCGTAACATTTCGATTGTCCCAAGCGCAATAGTTTTCAATTCTTTCAAGAGTTTTAGTAGCTTCAACTTTTTCTTTAAACTAAATTTTCACTAATAAAGACTGAGTGGGATTCCATTAAATTGTCCACAGTCACTTTTTCTAATAATTCTTGGTTTTGACTCTCACAATCATCAAACTTTTTAAGAGCAGATTTTAGTTTTTGACATAATTGTTTATTTGTGGTTTTATTTCTTCTTGAAAAACCAATTCTATGTTACTTCTTCGGAGTTCTCCAGAATTTGAGTTGCATCTACCATCCTTTCATTTTGTAAAATGTCACCCTCAATGACCTTTATAATGAGAAACTTCATCTGCTTAGGAGCAGGCGCTATGTTAATTCTTTTTACAAATCTTTCTAACTTTGTCTTTATCTTTTTTGCCTTTCTTTACAATGAAAAGATTTTTGAATTTGTACTGATTTTACATGGTATATGTAGAATTTTGCCTCCATTACGTCAACTTTAGTATGAAATGACTATGAATTAGCTCAAATGATTTCTACTATGTTGCCTTTTTATAAAAATAAAAGTTGATGAAGAGACGATGGGATACAATAGTTGGAGTCGATCCAACAATACTTGATGGCTAGCATGAGAATCAAACAATAGCCCCCCATTATAAAGGGCCTCTTTACGCAACACAATTATTATAGGACTATCTACAAGCTTATCTAATATCAACTGATATGAACCTATTTAAGAATAAACTTTGAAGAAGTCAGGAGCAATACTGAAATCTTACTAGGAAAGCTAGAAATTTAAGGAATTGATAGATTAATTATGAAGAATCAAGATCAAGTTCATATAAATTTTATAACATCAAATGGAATAAATTCTAAAAGGTTAAGTGATGAACCAAAAAGGGAGCCATTTAAGACTTTATTATTATAAACTCAAATATCCCATCTTTATTGATGAATAATATTCCCTTTACACAAGGTTATGTAAAATGTTTGTAGAACCCCAACTATAAGTATAATAAGAATTCCTACTTTAATTAAAAATTAACTACTAATACAATTTCAATTAGAATTCTAAACTACTAAAACGACTTTGAGTGGATATTGGTTTCTTAATTATTAAAGCCACTATAATTACGTCTACTTTAATTAGAAATTTGGTATAATACTTTAAATAAAACTATAAAAGAATACTTTAGGAGTTTACTAAATTACATCAATATGGACTATACCAAGATACTTGAATCATAAATATCTTAGAATACCTCAATTAGGACTTTTGGAATCCTATTTTCAATTAGGCTTCTAAAACATAAGAAAAAGATATCTCCTTTAGAACCATTCATTTTCGTACATATCCTAATTTAATTAGAAAATAGTAAACAACTTCTAGACTATTTCACACATTTTGGACTTAATAATTATGTAAATTATAAACCAATAACAATGAAATAAATGTTATAACACTAAATAAGCAATAACCTACAAAATTAGCATTAATGTTATAGGATTATGCATCTAATTCTTGTATAATTTTAACTTAGATCATGTTAAATATAATTGTCTTCCTTTAGATCTAATACTCTTTTCAATATGCTCTTTGATGTTTTTTTTTTCCTTGAAACATGATCTAAATATATGTCTTGAATCATCTTAGCAAGGCCTCTATTAGTTTCATACTCCTAACTCTTATAATTTGTCCACTAGTTATATATAACGAGTCTCCTAATTGGCTAATTGACCTCATATCATTTCCCTAATTCTCAAAAGGATTGGTCGTAGAATCTTCAATTCTAGGCAAAAAGATATTTTATCTTAGACCATTAGATGTAGAGGCGATAAGAATATTCTACAAGTTATTTCAATTTAGTAGAGTGTATCCATTTAATCTATAATGACTCTTTGTCGTTAAATATCATTCGTAACCACTTAGTAAGAAGTGTGTTATACACAACTTCAATGGGATAAATACTTATTCCATCTTTCTTTTTCTGTATTAATCCATCTTTAGACGATTTAATTAAACTAAAGATTTATACCAACATCAACGGTGTGTTTTTTGTTAACAAGATCAATTTATGTGAAGAAAAAATGTACATATATATTAATTATAATCAAACTAAAATGAACAAAGATAATATCTATGGTTGCATGCATAAAGACTAATTTAGAAGCAGTAGCATAAGTTTGAAGCAAAAACAAAAATATAATAAATAATTTACTAATTTTAAAACCAAACTCAATTAATGTTAACTCATAAGTAATGAATTCCTTAAACTTACATATAAGATTGATATTCTTTCTCATAAGAAAGTTAAAATTAAAACAAAGAAGTAATTATAATACACACACACACACACACACACACGAGCTTGCCTTTTAAGGCCCCAAAATATACCATATTTGAAATGATACATGTGCAGGAAAGTATATGTGAGATAGGAGTCAAAATTGTGCTATGATTTGAATGTGAAAGGCATATGACTTGAATTTTAGTATTGATGGACTATAGTTAGTAAATTGGAATTAATTGATACCATTAGAGGATTAAGGTAATTAAATGTATATTTGTACTAGGAAAAGTATCAAGTGCCAAATGAAGTTGGTAAATAAAAATTAGTATGACTACACCTATAATTTAAATGACATTTGTCACCATTTGATGATTGACATGTGGATTGGTTTTGTAGGTGAATAGTGGCAGCATCTTAATTAGACAAATGGCATTACATGCATTAAGACATATGGCTTGATAACTTGAGGACACCTAGTAAAGCAAGAGCTTAATCACTCCAGCTCATTTCGTTTACTTACTCACTCACTTTTGCTGCTTTCAACTGAAACTAATCATGCCTCTCAACTTCTGGAAAATTTGCTTGGTTTTGGTTCTTTATGTGGGCTGATTGTTCGGAAGGGCTAGTTCAGCTGGTTCTTTGAAGTAGGAATTTGAGGTTAAAGAGATAAGGGATTTCTACACTTGATAGTATGTATTCATATAGGTTTTATGATACCTAATGTAGCCTGAAATATGTGTTATGATGTTGAGCATTAGGTGTTGGAAAAATAATTCTAGTTTGGCATATGTTGTTTCGGTTTTAATGTATAAAAGATAAGGATTGTGAGCTATTTACTGAATGACTTTGGAATTGGTTTTGGACAGAAAATTGATGTGTAATTGAGGCATTAATAAGGTGGAATTGAAGTCAAATCATGAATTTTGGTAAAGGGGGTGTTGAAGGTGTTAGATGTGAGTTAATTGTAGTAGTTTCAAATAGGTTTTACTGTACAAACATTGGTATTTTGGCCATTACTTGACCTGAAGATGTCCAAATGGGGTGGTTTAAATTGTAAATTAAACTAAATTCATAGGTCTACAACTTTCATGAAGGAATAGAACTTGAATTCTGTCCTTGAGGGCCTTGAAATTTAACTTGAAATTAAGTGTTAGCTTAGGTCTGTAGCACTACGCGGGACAAAAATCATGTCCTATTGTTATCGAATAAACCATATTAATGCAGGCTGAATCAGACAAAGTTGTCTTCATAAAACTAATCTCTTAGTTTTCAATTGATATAAAGTTTGTAATTTTTGGATACTGGAATTGATAGATATGATTTGTACAACTTTGAGTGCATGATTATGCACTAGTCAAAATTTCAAATGTACTTAGTCTGTAGTATATTGAGTATAACTTCTAGATACTAAATCAAATTGTATGAACTATAGTTTATTAGAAACTTAAGACATAGAGGATCATTTTTTTAGAAGAACACATTGCTTAGAAGCCTTATATTCTATGTCAAAATAGCCATACAAATTTGACCTGAAACCCTGCTACTGTGGGAGCTCAATCTGCTGTTAGTGCGAGATCAGGCAATAATATCACGATACAACAGAGTAGAGGTGGTGGATCCGGACAGAGGGGCCGAGGTAGAGGCCATGGCAGTTGCTTTGAGCAGGAAGTCTCACATCAGTGCAGCTCAGATTCAGGTATTAAGATTGCCTAATTTGATTCAGTTGAGGGCTTTGAATGTTCAGTTGAATCTGGAACATGATGGAGCTTTGGTAGCCACTCTGAAGCTCAGACCGATGCTACATGACAGGATCAGGAGAGTCCAGGACACAGGCGCTCGATCACAACAACGTAATAAATTGAAAAAAGGGTCACTTACGCATTACATATGTATTTGATTGAATGTCTTGATTGAGTGAAAGGAAAAACGCCTTATGTTCATGTGAATAATCATGTGGTACTTCTGAATAGGCTATTATGATATAACTGTGATTTGTTTGACTATGCATGAATTAGGTGAACTATTGATGATGGTTCCTCACTGAGTTCGCAAACTCACCCAAAATTACAAATTATTTTTCAGGACCGAGAGAGTAGACTCTTAGCTCCAAAGAGACTTTTCCTGCCGTGTAGATCGTGTTGGCAAAAGAAGTCATGGCTCACAGGTCGGTCAGCTGACATTTTTTAGGGATGACCTAGTTAGGCTTTTTGTAGTAGATTTCTTTTGGAGTAATATACAGACAGTGAAAAATTGACAGTTATGTAAATTACTGCTTTTGATGATATGAAATGAGAAAATTTTATGGTTTTAAAAGTTAGTGATTTTCATTATTGATGCTTTATAATTTGATGCCATGTGAGGTACAGTAGTAATTGTTCGTAGTTCACCCTTATCGTAGGATATGTATCGGAATGACTTACGGGTGTCCCGGTATACCCTATGGTAAGGGGGTGCTACACCTGTCCTAAGAAAATCTGGAATAAAAAATGCTAAACTTGGTTGTATAATTGTTGACATATATAATGTTAGGACTTTTAACAATGGTTTCATTAAACTGAGTTAAGTTTAAAAATGAAACTAGATAATGTTAAATTAATGGAGAAAAAGATGATTGAGTTATGCTTTATTATGGAGGTAATTACTTAAAGAATGTGAGGTTAATGAATCTTGTGTTTATAGTTGAAAGAAATGATATGTTTAAAGGTGAATGTGTTCTTTTGAATACTAATGTTTTTCAAAAGGTTATGTTATGTGAATTGAATATGATTGTTACAAAGGAACTTTGTGTCATGTTTTGGAATGCGTAAACACAAAATGCCTTTAATGGTACATTATTGCAAATGATTATGCTATTAGGCAAGAATAGTTAGATGTGTATTTATAAGTTCAATTTGAGGAAAGTGAAATAATGACATAACATCTTTTGCTTGTGATTGTGAAATCTAAAATGGATTGTTTTTAAAACTTTCAAGTCTTATTCGTGTGTAAATAGACATGCCTAGAAGGTTCTGCAGCTGCTCTGTGACACTTCGATGTCTCCTGTCTCAAACACTTCGATGTCATGTGTTAATGAGACTTAAGTCTCTCCTATTTTGTGATATTGATCATGGCATCTCGTATATTAATCTCATTACCCACTTCTATAAAAAAGGATTAATATACTAACTTGTTTTGGGTTTTGATACGTTCAAGTCTGATATAAGTTAAGTTCATTTCTGATATAGCTAAATGTTGTTATGATGTAAATAAGATTCATTCAGATACTTTAAGGTTCTATTATGTGATTATGATATTTTGTTTAGATATGAGTAAGTTTGAAGCAAGTATATTATGTATTCTATTCTAATATGTTATATTATGTTCTGATGCAAATGATATTTGGATGTTTAGTAATTTGAAAAATTAAAGGTTATCGGAGATTTGATATGATTTATTGTGTGTTAATGTTAGATGATTGTTAGAAACAATTGTTAGAGTATATATGTTTAGTTTTTTCCCATTAAACTATATACACCGACGCCAGTAGGTCTTACATACCCTGGATTTGCCCCGTGTAAGTTTTGTTAAGAGTTGAGACAAGGACAATATCATCCTTAGTGGCCAAGAAGATTGAGTTTTATTGACAAAATGTATATTTGAGTTTGTTCGTTTTTTAATTGTATCTTATAAATGATGACTTTGAATTTGTTTAAAGGTTTGTAATAACTATTACTTTCTATTCATGCCTAGCAGGATGGATTGGGATTTAAGACATGTTTGTATTAAGTTTAATGTGATTTACGACGATGCATGTTATGACATTTTCGACCTCAATCCCGAATTATCACAATATCAATGTATTTTGTTTATAACTCGCGTGGCCTCTCCCTTTCGTCATTGCGCCTCAAGGCTTGTCAACTTGGAATGTAATATAGTTTATGTTTCAAATCATAATTTAAATTACCTCATAGCAATTTTCAATTAAATTGAACCGAAATTACGAATTGCTAAAACAGGAAGATTTAGAATGCTTTGGTTCATTTGTACTATTTTAGTGCCCTGGGTTCCATATATTCTTCGAAGATTGAGGACAAAATGTATTTGGGTGTTACATAAATGATGACCTCCCAGGATGGATCTCTGTAAAACCACTTGAGCTTTTTTAAACTTTGCTTTGTACTATTTGTGTGGCTTAATCTTCTATTTGGCGCCTCCTTCTCTCTAAACCACTTGAGCTTTTTTAGTATTAATCCATTAGCCTACTTCATTATTGTGTTTTTTTTTTAATTTCCCTCTTATCTTAGGCCTTCAAACATGGATGCCAGCCTAGATATTTTATAATTGTTTGCTAAAATCTATAAGGAAGATGATAAATAGCTGGTAAAATATCAAATAATAAGCCTTTAGATGTTGATTTAAAGTTAGCAGAAGAGATAGCTATTGTAACAACCCAGTTCACCCATTTGCAAATATTGTCCGCTTTGGGCCAAGGCCTCGTGCCAAGCACCCTCACAGTTTTGTTCCTCCCGAAGCCCACCCGACTTACCACAGGAAAATGCTTATACAGGGGAGAGGTTTCCACAGCCTTATAAGGCCTGCTTCATTTTCCTCTCCGACCAATATGGGATAACGAGTATCCACCCCTTTAGGAGGCCCAGCATCCTCACTGGCATATGCCCGGGTACTGGCTCTGATACCATATTGAAGCACCCCACCCTCTCGAGACACGTACTCGACATCCTGAGTGATGTCCAAATATGTACCTCGCAAGGGCGACATGTTAGAATAGTCAAACACTCGAAATCAAGTACAATTTTTTTTCAATTTATTAATCAATCATGTATGTGGAATCAATAATTAAGTTGGCCCATTTTATTCATAAACAATTTCATTCAAGAGTGTTACTACACTCATTAATCAAACCTGACATTTCCAAATTGGAAAGTTATTACATATATAAGCATATTCAAATACACATTATACAAATGTGACGGAATACACAAATAAGAAAGTATCAATGCAGATGCCAACTAATCCCGACCTCTACCTCTTACTTGAATGCAGTAGGTATACTCTCGTTTGTTTAACGAGTTACTTTTTGAGCCAGAAAAATATTTGCAAATTTTGGGTGAGTTTTGCGAACTCAGTGAGTGACCATCCTTGATGGCTCACCCAGTCACATAATACATAATTCACATCATTTATCTAATAATCACATTGCATCATATATCATTTTAATCACTTATTTCACAATTCGCATCACACAGTTCATTGTGTTCATTGGAAACATACATATCAATTGTCATATGCAATGCACGTGAGATTCACTTTCATTTATTTCTTTGTTGTGACCGAGTGCCTATAACTGTCCCATATCTATTATGGATATCGGGCTCATTAATAACTGTCCCATATCTGTTGTGAATATTGAGCTCATTAAACATTGAGCATGAGGCTCTGATGTGCATAATTGGGCTTAAAGCTCTTTTCACGTTGGTTACTCTGGTCACAACTGCCTAATATCACTTTTGTAGCGCTCCCTTACCGTAGGGTACCCACCAGGATGCCTGGAGGTCATTTTGATACATATCTTACGATAAGGACGAGATATGTTCGATCATTTCCTTCACTTCATATGGCATCATATCATCTCTCACTTAATAAACATCAATAGAAAATCACAAAATTTTAAAATCAACTTTTTCCTCATTTCATTTCTCAAAGAATAGAGTCTACATCGTCTTTTAACTTCTTCTACATGTGCATTAACTAAACCTAGTACAAAAGTACTACATGAAAGAAGAAGATACATCAAATCTATCCAAGTCATCCAAAAATCCCAGCTGACCAACCTTTGAGCCATTACTTCACTTGTTAAAGCACAATCTACATGGTAGTGGAGCCTCTCAGTAGTTTGGGTCATCTCTCGGTCCTGAAAAGACAACATTATAATTTTGGTGAGTTTTGTGAATTCAATGAGGTAACCATCATTGATGGTTCACTCAATTCATGCAGCACATCAATTCGCATAACAATTATTTCACAACTTAGCACTCTACATAAGTATCACATTTTCACTTAAACATAAACAAATTATGCATTTCCATCAATCAAACATACATAACCAAATGCATATGAAATATTCATGAGACTCTTTTCCAATTGTTACGTTGTTGTAACCGAATGCCTAAACTGTCCCGTATCTATTTTGGATACCAAGCTCATTAATAATTGTCCCTTATTCAAAGAGGATACATGGCTCATTATATGTTGAGCCAGAGGTCTGAAACATTTTGAGCTCGAGGCTCATTTCCACACATTGAGCTTTAAGCTCTGATCGTTAGCTACTCTGGTCACAATTGTCATTATATTTCATGCATTCATGAATGGAATGCATGTACCACAATCAATCACATTCTAAGTATTTAGGTCTCCACATTCACATTCAAGCCGCACTTCAATAACCCATTCCACATTTCATAGTCGTCGGACCTTCTGTCCGGAATCTACAATCAAATCTTATTCATTCATCATTCAAAATATAATCTAAGCAAACAAGTAATTAAGTGAGATCGTCTAGATTACTCACAAATTTCTCCCGAAGCTAATGCTTGGAAGATCTGGCAACGTTTGGAGGTTGACGTCCCAGTTGCTCCTCTATAACAAATAATATATACAATATTACAATTTCTTCAATCATAAGTATCCAATGATGCTCATGTATGAATTAACTTATGTACAATGCAAGTTCATGAAAATCTCGGCTATTTTCCATCAATTTCATCACAAAATCGGTCTCATATCAAAACTCATCTAAGTATGATTTATAGTTAAGTTTATGCCTCACTAAAATCATCGAAATCACAATTCATTACTCATTTGGAATCCTATAGATCCAGACATAATCAAAACGCCAAAGTACGTTCAGTGGAATAACCATTGTTTATAAAATTTTAAGAGCGCACTCACTGTACCTGTTCCACGTTTCTCACTCAATCTTTCTCAATTTATTTCAGATGGCTAAGATTTTTAGGTGGAGATATAGGGAAATGTGTTACGAGTCCTATGGTTCAAGAATCAATTCATTTGTGTGTCCAGAGAAGAAGTTATGGCCAGGCGAAAAAAAAGACAAAATGAGCGAAACTCAGAAGAAGCAAAACACAAAAGAAGTAAAAAGACAGAAGAAGTAAAACTCAGAAGAAGTAAAACACAGAAGAAAACACGTCAGTAAAACATAGAAGAAGACGTGTTAGCAAAACACAGAAGAAGACACATCAACAAAACGTGTCAGGAAAAGACAGAAGAAGACGTGTTAGCAAAACACAAAAGGAACAAAACACAAAAGGAAGAAAACTCAAAAGAAATGAAACTCGGAAGAAACAAAACACAAAAGAAACAAAACACAAAAGGAGCAAAACACAAAAGGAACAAAACACAGAAGGAACAAAACACAAAAGAAGCGAAACTTAGAAGCAACAAAACACAGAAGGAACAAAACACAGAAGGAAGAAAAATCAGAAGAAGTGAAACTCAGAAGTAACAAAACACAGAAGGAAGAAAACTCAGAAGAAGCGAAACTCAAAAGGAACAAAACACAAAAGGAGTGAAACATAGAATGAACAAAACACAAAAGGAAGAAAACTCAGCAGAAGCCAAACTCATAAGGAGTTTATGAACAGTAACATAGAAGGAGTTTATGAACAGTAACACAAAAGAAGTTTATGAACAGTAACACAGAAGAAGTTTATGAACAGTAACACAGAAGAAGAGACGCTTTTGAACATCTTCCCTTACAAGGACCCTGAGTTTTAGCTTAGATGTCCAATTTTTCATACTATACATTGTTGGTAAGACAAAAGGAAGATTTATAACTTTCATAAAGGCCATTTTGACGAATCTATCTAGATTGGTACAGAAGTTTTACTAAAATTTTAGATCAAGTTATTGCTATCTCAACTCCAACATCACTTTTTCATCACCTAATCACTAATAATCTTTCAAAAACTAAAATTAACACTATATCCAAATTTTTCCTCCCAACCACACAGTATTTATGAATATACACTTAAATGCCATTTCCATGTAGATAATAGTAATTCATCAACTTTCTTTCATAAATCTCCAACTCTAAAAGATTTATTCACTACTTACCTTTTGAAAACTCCAAAATCTTCAAGCCCTAAACTCCATGCAATTTACGTCCTTCACTGAGAATAATGACCAACTTCTGGTTTTTTTTAGGGTAGAAGACACAAATAGCAAAGTGGGTTTGGTGTAGAAAGGAAAAATAGAGGAATCTCTTAGAAGGGGTTCGATGGAAGAATCTGTATATGGAAAAAAAAAACTTGAAGATGATCCCAGTGAAGAACGAACTTAGACATATAACTCAACTTTTCAATTCTCAAAGAACAATAACCTACTTCTAGCAAAAGTACAAAGCCTAAGTGACACTTGTCACTTCCCTCACATCTAAGCTCTAACTTAGTTTCTTTTGAAACTAACTCCCCTAAACTCTCATCTTTACAATTCAACTATTTCCAGATCTTCATTTGATGTCTTTTTCCTATTTTCTATAATTTTTCCCAAATTTTATGCCTAAATTCACCAAATTCACAAATACAATATTCTTACTAACTAATAGATTTTTTAATATAGATAAATTCAAAATTCTCAAAACACCTAAAATTATAACACAATCAAATTATACCTAGAATTATTCATGAATGCATGTACAATCATTTTCATATGTCACAACTTCACTATT